>JAPDPK010000186.1:600000-1135942 GCA_031772115.1 Heritiera littoralis
TCGCTTGCTCCTTCAAGGTGCTATTACATACTAAAACTGCTGCTGTTCGGCTGCTCTTGCTTCAACCCGCGACGCCACCTTCAAGTCATCGTTGTGGAGTGGACCGAGTTACATTGAACCTGCACTGCCTTCATCTTCTGACGCCGCTTACTGCCATCCCCATTAAAAGTTATTGCAAAGAGAAGCAAACAAGGAGCGTGAAAGGTATAAAAGAAAGAAAGCTAAAGAGACTAGAATTGACCACTCACCAGGTTTGTTTCATTATTAATTTGATGAATTAACAATATTAAATTATATCTTATCAAGAATGCATTAAATAATTAAAGTAGTAATAACTTAACAAATTCGTAATTGGATACTGACATATACTAATATATAATTTGATGAGTTGATTTAATACTTTAATGTTAACGAATGTTTTAATAATTGGATTTTAAAAATTGATATTAAAGTCTAACGGGTTAGGTCTTAGGACTTGACACGTTATGACAGCTTGGCGACTCCACTGGGGACTTTAGAGAGTCGAGCCAATAACTGGTTTTATGTTATTCTATGTTTGCCATAGGAATGTTAATTTTGATAAAATAATTGTTTGTTCCTTCAACACACACTTCACGTGCATGCGCATGCATTAGCCCTCTACCTGGGCTTTATCCTTTTAGGAGGAAGTAGAATAACTACGCTCTCGTGAGGTAATACCTTCGCAATGGCTAGCGAAATACTACCACTCAAATTGAATCTTTCTGTTTGTAGCCTGTCATGGGTGAGGATTGGGTGCCTTACTAGTCCTGTGTGGATGATAGTGAGGAACAATTTGGGAACCTTTAGACCTTGAATTATCTAAGCCTAGCATGTAATAAAACATAAGACCTAGCCTTAGGGTGGAACCATACTAGATTGAAATGTAGACTCAAACCCAAGATAGGACACATGAAGGAATAAGTTTTACTTCCTCCTTTTTACATTGTTTTTCAACAAAAAAAAAATTTCAAGAAATGTAGTTTTTCTTTCTTCCATTTTTCAGAAAAAAAAACAAAAAAAAAGAGTTTGTCTGTATCATTGAGTCATGCATAGTTGTGTTTGATTTTGCATCACATAACATATCATTCACGTAAGTTTGCATTTGTCTTGTCATAAGAATGAACATACTTTTGATTGTGAAGAGAGATTGGTAGACCTAAATGCATTCCATATACATTCATTTTTGTGCATAAACATATCATCACATGAAATATAATTTCAACTTAATTGTGGCACTCAAGGTATCAAAATTGCATCCACTAGACGATCTGCCCTCCACAGATATCATACAAGGTATCAAGCACGCATAATGGAAGAGGATCAAAATATTAGGATAGAAAAGTTGGAAAGGGATAATGCAGAGATGAAGGGGCAATTGAGCGAAATTACTCAGTTGCTAAAAGCCATGATTAAAAGAAAGGAAAAGATGGGTAATCAAGATGAGTCTGTACAAGAGGCTCAACAAAGCATGCGAGACAACCCCATTTTTGTTCCTGAAGGAAGCACTGCCAAAGCTCCAACACACCTACAAATACAAGTTCAAAACCCAGTAGAAGTGCCAAACTTAGATGATCCCATAGAGCTAGAAAAGTTGAAGCATAAGGAAGAATATAGTAGTACTAAAGCCCAGCTGAGCTTGATAGAGGAAAGACTAAGTGCCGTGGAAGGCGTTGACTATTTTGGACCCATTGATGCTGAAAGGTTGTGTTTGGTATCGGGTGTCGTGCTTCCACCAAAATTCAAGGTGCCTGAATTTGAAAAGTTCAACGGAACATCGTGCCCAAAAGATCATCTCACCATGTACTGTAGGAAAATGGCGGCATATGCATGGGATGACAAGCTATTAATTCATGTTTTTCAAGATAGTTTGACTGGGTCAGCCACTAAGTGGTACAACCAATTGGAAAGGAGCAAAGTTTCTTCTTGGTCTGAGTTGGCGAGAGCTTTTATAGCTCAATACAAACATGTGTCTGATGTAGCTCCTGACCGCTTATCTCTCCAAGGTATGGAAAAGAAAAAAGATGAGAGCTTCAAAGAATATGCCCAACGATGGAGAGACGTGGCATCACTAGTTCAACCTCCTTTGACTGAGAAGGAAATTACCATGTTCTTTTTTAATACTCTCAAGGCTCCTTACTATGAGCGTATGCTTAGCAGTGTGACCAAGAATTTTGCAAACATGGTGTTGACAGGCGAAGCTATTGACAATGCCTTTAAGAGTAGTAAGATTGAAGCATCTATGAATGATAGCAAGAGGAATGGGTTTTCAAAGAAGAAGGAAGAAGATGCACAAGCTGTCTCCAATAACTCACGTCGCTCCTATACCTCTTATTCACCTTCAGTGAATTACACTTATTCTCAACCCCACCCACAAACTTATCATCAGAATGCTTACCAACCCATTTCCCATTCACAAGACCCCACTTTTTCACCTAATGACCAAAAGAATACTCGAGCTAGCCGAAATGTCACAATAGACCCTATACCAATGACATACACAGAGTTGTTCCCACAGTTGGTAAGGGGTCACCTTATTGCCCCTGTTTATGTAGAGCCCTTAAAGTCTCCCTACCCAAAGTGGTATGATCCTAACGCAAAGTGTGCTTATCATAATGACAATGTTGGTCACTCTATTGAGAATTGTATGGGCTTGAAGAGGAAAGTCCAAGCACTTGTCAACACTGGAATTTTGAGTTTTGGGGCAAAGAATAACCCAAATATGAAGGATAATCCTCTGCAGATCACACAAGGGGTAACGGTTAATGCTATGGAAGAAAGTGGATGATATTGATTGATTCACTAATTTGAAGATT
This sequence comes from Heritiera littoralis, assembly GCA_031772115.1. Lineage (NCBI taxonomy): Eukaryota > Viridiplantae > Streptophyta > Magnoliopsida > Malvales > Malvaceae > Heritiera > Heritiera littoralis. Next base: position 602,835 of record JAPDPK010000186.1, read on the forward strand.
ATGGTTGTTTCTTTGTTTCTAATTTTAATTCATCTTAGGACATTTCAATTTCTTAGGTAATATAGGAGTGCCTAAGCCCAAAAGGCATTAAGAATTCTTTTATGTATTGGGCCAGTTTTCATTTGTTTTCATTTTCAATAAAGGATTAATGTGATGCATATTTCTCAATTCCTCATTCCAATCTTGTCCTTTTATACAAAACACCAATACCCACATGATTTACATTGTTACCAAGCTTGAAAGTATCCAAATAATGAAATGATTAATGATAATAGCAATGAGTATAAAAATTCAATTATGAAAGAACTGCTTTGTTTGAGGTGGATTTCCAGTTTTGCCAAGATTGTTTAAGCAAGAAGAGAATAGAAGAAAATTGTCTAAAATCTTCAACTATAGAATGTTACGAGTAAAGGTGAATCTCTACATGAAATTCTAATGAGTTTGTCTTGTTCAATAGATGACCTTTAATGAGAGTACTTGTATTGAGATGAGAAATGGCCTCCTTTCATTACCTTTCAAGCATGAGTAAAATTATCCATTAATTACCCCTTTTGAGCCTATTATATTCTTTTTGATAAACCACCAAGAATCACCCTCCACACTGGGGGGCAAAGAAAATGGAAGATGAAAGATTTGTGGGGCAAAGTAAAAATATAAAAGGGGCAAAGAAAAAAAGCCTTTTGTGAAAAAAGGACAAAAAAGAAAAAAGAATGAAGAAGGAAAGAGGGTTTGAATCAAGAAAGTGAAAACCCTAGTCACATTTGAATAAAAAAGGAGAGAGAAAGCAAATTAGAATGGGGGCAAAAGTCAAAATGCCTAATTGATTCATGAAAAATGATTCTTGGTTTGATGAACCCTGAAACACTTATTTTGGGCCTATATTATCTTTTCTTTCATGAACCCTCACCTGAGCCTACATTACGTGCTTTAAAAGTCCATTTTGATCAATATGATAGTACTTCTATTGAAGAATCATGTGTTGAATAAAGGCATACTTACACTATGAGATGATGATCCTTTGGATGGAATTAGGACAAGCAGATCAAGATAAGCAAAAGGATTTTGTCTAGATGGAAGAAGTGGGATTCCAAAGACTCTCTTGGATCCATGTGTGCATTAAATTAGGTGAAGAAATATTTGATGTTGGGGCATGAATCAAAATGGAGAACAAATAAAAGAAGTTTCATCAAGGACAATGAAGTTGAAAATGAAGAGAAATGAATAAAAAAAAAAAAAAGAAAGAAATGAAAATGAAAAAGAAGAAAAAAAAAGAGAGAAGAAAAAGAAAAGAAAAAAAAATAAAATAAAAGGAGGATTCAAATTGAAAACCCAAAACGGGCGGTTTGGATCAATGGAATGCATCTAAGTTGAAAACCTGAAAAGGCAGCTTAGATACCAAAAAAACTAGATGTCAACGATACTGGGACAAGAGGATATTTTGATGAACTCAACATGATCAGATAAAATAGACTTTTGAAGGGAATCTTGTATTCATTGATCAAAATTGTTTGAATTGTTATTATTTGGATACTATTACCTAATCCTAAAAATTCTCACTTTTCATTCAAGCCTTACTTTCCTTTTAAGCCTGACAATTTCTTGTTAAATCTTTTCAGATAATGAATAATACCATTCCTTTCATTTTCACCTATTATTTCTTTACCTTGAGGGATTGAGAATTGTATTGCATTTATTTTGAAAATTGGAGTGATAATGAATGTTTGCTTGGCAAAATATGTGAAAGACTCCTATATTATTTAGGAAAATAAAGAAAAGGAAACTTGTGAATGAATGGAAATTGGAAATCAAGAAAAACCAATGAATAAGAAAGAATGAATGAATGAGGTCTCAGTAAAGTTTTAATGAGCAAATGATGACCAGATAGAGAGGAAAGTAAAAAAGAAGATCAAGGAGAAGATAAGGTAAAGAGGGATGAAGGCAAGAGTTTCATTGGGCAAGAAAAACGGAAGAAGGAAAATGAGGAAAGAAATAAGAAATAGAAGGACAAGAGGACAGATGAAAGAGAAGAATGCATGAGATGGATTGATAAAGAATAACCTTGTTGTTGCCACAATTGAGCTTGAAATGTTTTTCGAAAAAACATTGCATGGATAGAGTGAATTGCATCATAGAGATAAAACAGATTGCTTGAATGACATTGCATGGATAAAATAAGACTGCATTACATGGATAGAATTGATTGCATCAATAACATTGCATGGATAGACTAGATTGGATGAATGATGTTGCTTGAATAAGATAGCTTACATGAATGACATTGCATGGATAGAACAGGTTGCAATTGTATGGATAAGATAAATTTCCCAAGATTTCAAATTTTAACAAGACAAGAAATTTTAGAGGGGTTTCCTAAAATTTCAAAAATTAGACAAAATAGAAGTCTTGGAGGAGTTTCCCAAGATTTCAAATTTTGGACAAGAAAAAGAAATTTTAGAGGGGTTTCCTAAAGTTTCAAAATTTGACAAGTAAAAAAAGTTTTGGAGGAGTTTCCCAAAATTTCAAAATTTGACAAGAAGAAAAAGAGTTTTAGAGGGGTTTCCTAAAATTCCAAATTTTGATAAGATAAGAAATTTTAGAGGGAGTTTCCTAAAATTTCAAAATTAGACAAGAAAAGAAGTTTTGGAGGGGTTTCCCATAAATTTCAAATTTTGACAAGAAAAGGAATTTTAGAGGGGTTTCCTAAAATTTCAAAAATTAGATAAGAGAAGTTTTGGAGGAGTTTCCCAAAATTTCAAATTTTGGACAAGAAAAGGAGTTTTAGAGGGGTTTCCTAAAATTCCAAATTTTGATAAGATAAGAAATTTTAGAGGAGTTTCCTAAAATTTCAAAATTCAGACAAGAAAAGAAGTTTTGGAGGGGTTTCCCATAAATTTCAAAATTTGACAAGAAAAGGAATTTTAGAGGGGTTTCCTAAAATTTCAAAAATTAGATAAGAGAAGTTTTGGAGGAGTTTCCCAAAATTTCAAATTTTGGACAAGAAAATGAGTTTTAGAGGGGTTTCCTAAAATTCCAAATTTTGATAAGATAAGAATTTTAGAGGGGGTTTCCTAAAATTTCAAAATTAGAAAGGAAAAGAAGTTTTGGAGGGGTTTCCCAAAATTTCAAAATTGAACAAGAAAAGGAATTTTAGAGGGGTTTCCTAAGATTCCAAATTTTGACAAGAAAAATTTAGAGGAGTTTCCTAAAATTTTCAAAAAAAAAATCAGAGCTTTTTAAGACAAGATTTTAAAGTTTGACTGCCTACCTGTTTAGGAGGAGCTTTTAGACAAGATTTTTAAAGTTTGACTGCCTGCCTGTTTAGGAGGAGCATTTTGGACAAGATTTTAAAGTTTGACTGCCTGCCTATTTAGGGGGAGTTTTTTAGACAAGATTTTAAAGTTTGACTGCCTTTCTGTTTAGAGGGAGCTTTTTGAAAAAATAAAAAAATTTAAAAAAAAAGAGAAGTCAGACAAAATAGGTGTTTATGTCTTTGTGCAATTACTGTTTCACAGCAAATGCACAAAGAAGGGCAGCTGTAGACACCCTATTTTGTCCGGGGTCTTGACTTGTAATTGATTTAGGTGATGTAGTATCTTAGAATTAGGCTAGAATTAAATTAAGATTTTTTAGATGTAGAATTAACTTAATTAGGAAATTAGAATTAAAATAGGATTTAGGAATAATTAAAAAAAAGATAAGAAAATAAAATAAAATTAACCTTTTAAAATAGGATAATTAGATTAGGATTTATTGATTTATTAGGATAATTTATTTTAGAGTTAATGTTAGATTAAAATTAGACTTTTTAGAATTAGAGTTAGATTAGGATTAATATAAGAATTAGATAAATAAAATATTAAAAATAGGAGATAATTATTAGAATAAATATAGTTGTATTAGGACTGTAACAAATTTGTGGCTATAAAAAGAGACACACAATCAAATACAGGAGGAGGCACTCAACCCGATTACCATCTTGCTTGTTGCAAACAACCCTTTTCACCGTTCAAGCTGTTTTATCACGCGCACCTCTCGCCTCCCTTTGTTGCTGCAATTTTGATCCTACTGTGTTGCCTTTGTCCACCTTCATCACCGACCATTCTATCACAGCTGTACACCGCACCATCGCTTGCTCCTTCAAGGTGCTATTACATACTAAAACTGCTGCTGTTCGGCCTGCTCTTGCTTCAACCCCGCGACGCCACCTTCAAGTTATCGTTGTGGAGTGGACCGAGTTACATTGAACCTGCACTGCCTTCATCTTCTGACGCCGCTTACTGCCATCCCCATTAAAAGTTGTTGCAAAGAGAAGCAAACAAGGAGCGTGAAAGGTATAAAAGAAAGAAAGCTAAAGAGACTAGAATTGACCACTCACCAGGTTTGTTTCATTATTAATTTGATGAATTAACAATATTAAATTATATCTTATCAAGAATGCATTAAATAATTAAAGTAGTAATAACTTAACAAATTCGTAATTGGATACTGACATATACTAATATATAATTTGATGAGTTGATTTAATACTTTAATGTTAACGAATGTTTTAATAATTGGATTTTAAAAATTGATATTAAAGTCTAACGGGTTAGGTCTTAGGACTTGACACGTTATGACAGCTTTATCTTTAAATATCATTTTTCATTTATTTTACACTATAAAATCATATTTTTATCAGCCTTTCAAGGGCTGAATCGATCAGTACAAAGGCAGCAACAGAAGTAGCGTTAAATTCCACTTTGCTGCACTGGTTCTTGATTTTTCTTGGTTCTTTTTGCTAGCTATTTTATCCAATAATATTTTACTTCTCTTTTCCTCTTTGTGCAGTATTTATATTATATTTTATTTTATAAATTGTGGCTGATTTCCAGCTATGAAGTTCACGGCAGAATGGTAATGTGTAGTCCATTTTTCTGCCTAACTTTATTGACTCTTTCATGCTTACTTGTGTGCATATTTTCAGCCAATAATTTGTCCACATAAGCACCAATAAGTCATCTTCATTTTCAGCCAAATTCTACCGTGTATCCAAATCTGAAACAAAAGTGGCTTGCTGCCCACTTCTTGCATGGTTTGGCTTGTGTTTTCATGTGTTCAATCCAATGAAAATAATTCATATACATACCAATAATTTTCTTTCTTTTATAATTCCATTTATTGGTATTTTATGCCGTAAAAATAATTCTTCTACTCAAATTTTCAGACTTCTTTTCTTCCTTCAATCCATACTTTTAATCCATTATTCAATATTTGTTTCAACTCTTATACACCATACTATAATTCCTAAATCCAATAATTAAAATTTTATAGGTGGAATTTCATTCAATCTTTATTTAATTCCACTAAGTAATTTATTTCTACTATAAAGCATTTACAATATGATATACAGTGTTATAAAATTGGATCTTACATAGTTGATGTAAAACTACTGGATGCTGAGAGCTTCCCTCGCTTACATGCATGGATTCAGAATTTCAGGGCTCATCCTGTGATAAAAAACAACCTTCCTGATCATGACAAATTGCTGGCTTCTTACACAGAGAAAAGACAGATGTTTCTTCCATCCACAACAACATGAAGGCTAGTTTCACTTCTGTTATGCTCGCTTAATTCTTAGGACTGTTTATTGTATTTGTAGGCAACAGGCCACCATTCCCTTCCCATGTTTTGCTTGCTCAAGCTAATAAAATCCAGGCTTTATTTTATTTTATTTATTGTTCGTGTTAAAAGTGATATTACCTTTGTCTATTATTTCTCTGCTCCTGATCTTTTGAACCCCCTTCATCTATTGTCATTTAATTTAAAATTTGATACTTAATATGATATCAGAGTTTAATTTTGTTTAATGATTCTTGTTTGTTACTCTTTTAAGATTGTCATGTCGTATAATTTTAATTTTTCATGTCTCTCCTTACACGTAATTGAGGCCTATTAAAGGGGTATTATTTCATAGCCGTTAAATATTGTGTTTGCAAGAAAAATTGCTTATGACTAAGTCAAACCTGAAAAGAATTGCATTTGCCTCCACTGCCTTATTTGCTGGCAGGGGGAAGTTTTGCCTGGCAATGCTTTTCAGAACTGTCTATTTTGCCTAGCTATTGCAGTAATTACAGTTAAGTAAAGTCAACAAATGATTTAAATGCTACCAGCTAGTTGTTGAGTGCTTTGACCAAGTCGTAGTCTCATGCAGCTTCTTCTGCCTCCTCTTTTTTATTTTTCTAATTGTCTTTGACCAGCTTTTCTAGATAATATTGCTGAATACAGGCCGAGGCAAAGAGTAAAATACACATGTACACACCAACTGCTCTTCACCAACCAATGAAAGAGGGAATCGTTGCCATTTATCTTGCAAATATCAGATTAAACAAAGAAATATCAAATATCCCCACTTGGTCTAAATGTTAACAATAAGAAAACAAAATTTTTGACTATGGTGTTTAGAACGTAGGGAGCAAGCAACCATTCAGGCATATAAGGGCCCGCCTGGGAAAGAACAGATCACAGCTTAACCGCATAAGCTTCAAGTTGTCAAAAATGGAGGAAGTGAAGTTGCTTGGAACTTGGGCAAGTGCATTTAGTTACAGAGTCTTATGGGCTCTTAAACACAAGGGAGTAAATTACGAGTATGTGGAAGAGGATCTTTCCAACAAGAGTGAGTTGCTTCTCAGGTGTAATCCAATTCACAAGAAAATCCCAGTGCTAATTCATGGTGGAAAACCAATAGCAGAATCCATTGTTATTCTTGAATACTTGGAGGAGATATGGCCTGAAAACCCATTGCTTCCACAAGATCCTTATGAAAGGGCCATGGCTCGCTTTTGGATCAAGTTTGGAGAAGACAAGGTAGGAAAAAAAATATTAAAATTGAGTTTTTAGCGAGTTTTTTTTTATTTTTTTGGGACAATTATAATCGCAGCTAAAGGTAAAATTTTGATAATAAATACAGCTATGTTAAAATTTAGCTTATCTTTCACCAAAAAAAAAAGTAGCCTACAAAACAACGCCCGAAGAGTATAGAAACACAAAAATTAGCGGAGTTTGATAGTCAAAAGCCATTAAAAAAATACCATCAAATGTCTATTTTCTTGTAGTAGTGATTATAGATTTTTTTTTTCCGGTATTTGAATTTTTTTACCTCATCTAATTTCGTTTTCAATGGTGAAGGCCGCTGTATTTTACAAAATCCTTAGCACAGTTGGAGAAGAGCAAGTGAAGGCAACAGAAGAAGCTAAAGAAATGCTAAAGACCATAGAAGAGCATGGGCTTGGAGAGAAGAAGTTTTTCGGCGGCGACAAGATTGGATTGACAGACATAGCCTATGGATGGATAGCTTGTTGGCTTGAAGCCCTGGCAGAAGCCGCTGGTGTTAAGCTGCTGGAACCTGAGAGCTTCCCTCAGTTGCAGGCATGGACTGAGAAATTCAAGCAAGAGCCACTGATCAAAGACAACCTCCCTAACCGTGATAAAATGTTGGCTCATTTCAAACTCAGCAGAGAGAAGATTGTTGCATCAGCAACCTCTTAGAAGCTTGGACCGGGATTCTGCAATTCAAAGCTACATTCAAACAGTTTCATTTGATCAAGCGGCTAGCTAGAAAATCATAATAATTGTATTTTCATTATATTAATTAATAATCATAATTACTTATATATTAATTAATAAAAAAGAGAAAGATCAAGTTACATTAACGTAAACTTCGTTCAAAAGTCAGATTATACACACAAAGTTAAAGATCCACTTAATTTTTAAGCGGTCTAGAACAAAAATACTAAACTCATTAAATCGGTTTGAACTTAGAAATGGAGATTCAACCAAAAAATATCAGGCCATACTTAGATTTACAATTTTAAATCTTAGCTTGACTTGATAATTATAAATTTTTTACTATTTTTTAGTTACTTTTGATTTTAGTGTGCAATTTAATTTGAACTTGTATTGTTTTTTTTTAGACTGCAATTCAAATTTTCATGTTTCTTGCAGTGGCGTATTTTTCTAAAAATTTATTTAAATTTATTGGGTTATACTTATTAATTATTATGTATTTTAATATTTTATATATTTTATATATAAATTAAATTAAAAAAAAATAGCATTTGGGCAGATTTGAACATATGTATTGTTTGTAAAAACATGCTTAGACAAAAAATTAAAGCCGAAAAGTAGCTGGATGAAAGAGGAAGGAGAGAAAGGAGGTAGAAACTGAGTAACTAATATTTCAGCACAATGCATTCCAAAGGTAACCAGTTACAAATACAATAGTACCTTAAAGACACTACCACTGTAACATTATTTTTTATTCATATTTTTTTTCTGCCAGAAACTCATGAATTGCTAAAGCCTACAGGTTTTTCTACAGTGGGCATATAACCAAACAAGGTTCATCACGAGATAGATCATAGATGCAACAATTTCTGGGTATTAGCGTACAATTTGAATGGAGATATATGAAGCAATTTCTTTAAAGAAATAACTTATAGGATTTTTAAAGTGAATGTAATAGAACGAAACATTTCTGTTTATGGGGGCAGGAAAATGACATGCCTTCTAATTGAATCCAAAGTTTGCCCTGCACAGAGACAAGCCAAATGAGCTAGTTCTCCTTACTTTCAAGCATTAGCTTCTGACAGCAGAGATTCCAGTTCTCCTTTACGGTATAGTCTGACAGTATCTACATCAGAATATGAAGCCACAGTAACAACTGAAATCTATTCACTTGAATTCTACAAGAAGTGTCTCTTACTTCAAGGTGACCCAAGTTACTCGAACACAAAAATCAAATCATGATGCATCCAAGGTTAAGAGCCAAGGATTAGGGAATTATTAACAGTCAAAACTGAAGGAATGATATATTAGAAAAGTAAAAGGGTCTTTCTTTTTTCTAGTGGGAGGAAGGAAAGAATCACAAAATCCAGAGAACTCTGGAAGGGTGTATAACATCACTCAGGAAATGTCTCAAAAGTTTAATATAATGAGAATCTAAATTATGCAGATTTGTTTTAGCTGTTAGACATATTCCAGTTTAGTAAAAGATGCCACTAGGTCTCATTTTAATGACTGTACCAACCAAGAATGGAAAATGCGTTAATACCTGTACAACCACCAATGTGTTTGCCCCCTGTGCGAAGCAGAGAGAAAATAGAGCATTAGTAATCATTATATAACCAAGAAGAATTCAGAGAGAGAGAGAACGAGAAAAAGAAAAAAGGCAAAAAATAGCATAACAGAAACTGCACTGTCTAATTAGAATTGCTAAATATAGTTCCACTGGTAACTCTAAAGAAAGTTCCTTAGCCTGTAGTTGAAAAGTCTCATAGCGCACCCAAAAGCACGTAGATCAGCTGGCAAGGGATTGTTCTAGCTTAACTAGAGGTCTCGAGTTCGAGTCATGGGTATGCAGCTATGAACTCTTGAGGGAGAGCTTTGCCGCCCTTTGAGTCCTGCCCGACTCAAATCTTGATTAGTACTATATCAAAATGGTGTGGGGATACCAGATGGTTTCAACAAAAAAAAAAGTCTCATTGCACAAGTAACAAATAAAAATAAATCTTTTGGTCACTGCAGTTTCATTTGAAAATCACAACAATAAAAAGGCTGTTGTTTTCATATGTAATTCTTCTAGTAAGAACTAGAGCTCAAAAGGGTAAGAAAAAAAATTGAGCACAAATCAGTCCTTCTAGTGCCTTTCACTAGATCTGTGTCCTAAAAAAGAGCAAACAAAGCGTACAAGGCTCCAACATTGAAGGGTTTGAGGAAGGTCAATGTACATAGCCTTCCCTTCGCATTAACAGATAGGCTATTTCCGTGCTCAAAAAAATTTAAATAAGCCATTAGAGCATAATGCAGGTGCCAAGTTTTTAAGCTTTGCCGTATTCTATAGAAAGGTTTAAACTGCCATAACAGACAAAATATAGCAGAAATAGTTTGACATTCTGCTTCTCAGCATGAAATTGCCAAGTCAACATGGGAAAACTAAAGGCAGCATATCCTCAAAAGGAGAAATATAGATTAAAAGTACATTTTTTTTGTTTAAGGTGAAAAGAAGAGGAATGAAAGAAAGAAAGAAAGAAAGACGGAAAAGGAAAAAAAGGAGATAGAGATGAATTCAGCACATTTTTTGCAAGATCCTAGCATTTGTACTAGAGAGCAGCAAAGATTGCATATCCGATACAATTTGGTACTTGCTGTCCGTACTGATGTTTCTAATTAGATTAGATTAATTTCTCTTCTGTTCTTTTTGGCCAATCAATTTCTGTTTTGTTTGTATACACCAATCTGACAACACAGAGTTATACTTCTTCTGTTTATAAAGATCATAAGTATAAAAGATAATAAATGGACTTGAAAGGATATTATACATATAAAAGCAATAAGACATTCAAAACCGTTTTATAATTAATGTATTTCTAACTGTGAGATAATTGCTAGAAAAGCACTACTAACCAATAAAAACATTAGGGACAGTATGTTGCCCAGTAAGCCGCTCCAGTACCTTCTGCACTTGAGGCCCTTGGGGACCTGAAAAAGATAAAACTTTTTAAATATATAAAAGAGCCATATCAAGATGAAAAGTACGAGATATAAAATTTCATACTCAGCTTCTGTTGAAGACAGAGAAAGGTAACATAAATAACAATCCCGAATCTCTTATGTTTTTGAGGAAAAATGTTTTTTGCACTTAGTTTCCTGCTTTACCATACCAAATTTTCAAAGAGAAAGCATCATATAGTGATTAGCGATCTATAGTGACTTATGTTGGCATGGTCGGGATCTATTGTTATGATTTCAAAGTACTAGGACTTAAACGAGTATTACAGTGATTAGTTATCTTATTGGTTAAAGATTTCAAGGTTATGGTAAAAAGACAAAAGTGGTGATAAATCCTAGGCTTTCATTATTTCAAAGGGTTTTCAGAAGCATACTGAAGATCTACAAGTCACCCTTAAATTTCATTTTAACTTCATCTAAATAGTGAACTTGAGCATCCCTTAAATCTCCATTCTTCATTCTTTGTTTCTATATTTAAGCAGAAAAAGTACCAAAATTTTATAGTTGCTATTTTCTAAATTTTGAATGGTTCAATCCTCGTTGCATTCAACATCAGTCGAGGTTATAGAACAATCAACTTTGACAAGGCCAATCAGCAAAGGAGGAGTCTCTGCTAATAGTAATAGTTCATCAGGCAGAAGCAAGAGGGCACACTCATAAGGTCCCCAACAATTCAGACGTTCAGCCATTTTCAGTGAATCACATTTACTAAGACAAATTCATTTCATCCAAACTATATGGAAATCTCAAATTCAGGAAGATCTCAAAAATCACTGTTTATCATCATCATCAACTAATCTTTAAGAATTAAAAAAAAATCAATGCGAACCAAAACAATAAAAAACAAAGATGGTATCTCTAAAAGATTCTTGAACTAACCCAATTCATCCAATTCAATAACCAGAGGTTGCACTCCAAGTTTCTTGAACAAAGATTTCACCTCGGAAGAATACCTACAGCCAAAGAATAAAAAAAAAGCCCATCTTAAATCTCTAAAACCAATTCACACAAGAAATCACCAAAAATACTTTAATATTTAAAAAAGACGAAAATTTGGAGAATGATAAGAATTGCACCCACGAGCACCAAGTCTTGGAGTAAACAACAACTGGGTTGTCAGCCACGGTCTTCTTAACACTCCCCTCAAGCCTGGACCCAAATGAGGAAGCCATGCCTCGTATGGACATGGGTTTGCTTTGCTTCCTTGAGCCATTGATGCCCAAGCTCCAGCTGGTTGATGTTGAAGCTTTGTTGCTTTGAATATGAAGAAATTTATTGGACGGAAGCTGAGAGGAAGCAGAAGAGGAGAAAGACCCATGACGTTTTAGAGGAACAGAGCTCAGCTTCGCCAAATGAGATGTAGCTGCCATTGTTTTTCTTTCTTTCACTTTTTTTTTTTGTTGAGACTTGAGATTGATCTCCTGTTTATGGTTTAAGCAGCGATTTTTGGATTTCATTTACTCTTCTTTCCTTATAGTTTCAGTTTTCTTTTTTATTATTGACTTGTTCATACAAATGGGCTGGGTTTTTGTTTTGGTTGTTCGCTTGAGAAAGAAAAAGTTCACTGCCCCAAAAGAAAGCCTAAATAAGGTTTGGGTTTGAATTTTTTGATTGGTTTAATTGAGTTTGCCATGCATGCAGGTGACTTGGACCTTAAGCAGAGATGGGCTCTTTTTCTCATTTTTCAGGCCAAAATGGTTAGTATAATTTTAAGTTACCTAACTAATTAAGTATTAGTAAGAGAAATTATTGATACATCATCAGCATAATTTTTAGATTTTATAAACCAAATTAACTGAATGACATATACTACTTAAAATATATTAAAAATTAAATATATAATAATCTTTTAATCCCATTTGTAAAATTAATTGCGAGCTCGAACCATTTGTTGAGCAATGACATAGAAACAGAACCTGCTATCTACAAAACTAATAATATATTTGCTTTGACACCTTCTAAGAGTGATTCATGTCAGAAACTGCCCGTTACTAGTCCTCCTGTTATTGTTTTCTGAATTGATCTTTCTAAGGAAGCCTTAGGTTATATGGAATCCATGAATAGTTGAGCTATCATATCTGCTTTGTACTTTTCTCCACTTTTGTTTTGTCTGAAACTTTTAGATTTCTCCTGCTTGAAGAATCCAACTAGAAACACAAACACAATGTATTATCATGTCCTGAGAAGCCTGTTCTAGGACATAATCAGCTAACCTGAGGTTGCCATTGTACTCAAATTGTATATAGCTTTGCACTAACTCGTGAATGGAAGCGAAATTTGCCTGTCCTGTGCTCTATCTCAGTCCAAGGATAGGATAAAATAGGTGGGCTATGACAACTGGCATGTCAATCTAGACAGGTTATGACTTGGTTGGGGTGTTCCCAAGCTTGTCAATCCAACATAGTCATAAAACCAAGTTCTTGTTGTGTTATTTGTGAGCCAATCATTAACTCTCTTGGAATATCAGTTTCTGAGCTTTCAACTCAACTGAGCTGGACGCTCTTGTCGCGATCAGATGGCAAAGTCCAGGTCTTAAGACATATCTTTCACTAGAATGTTTAGTAAATCAGGAATCGTCCAATTGAGAAGTACTTAAAAGAGTTACCTGCTGGGATTACAGTACAATTCAGAAGGCATAGGCTTTTATGCACATTACAGCGAGTTAGTGAAATTTGGAGGCTCAGCGCTTCAGGTATATAAGAATTGTTCATCGGGCTTACCAAAAAAAAAAAAAAGAATTGTTCATCAGGGAATCCTACTAAGAGTATGACCTTGTTAGATTTTTCCCTTAGGCACTAAGACAAATGCTCCAAATAGGAAGGCATTAATGTCATTTCCATAGCATTTCGTCGTCATTGTTGGAGTTTTCAGGCCGGTTGAACAAAGGTTTTGTGTGTGTTTACAAATCTCAGAAAAAATCTGACTTTTTTAATTAGCTTTTCATTTTGAGAATGTCCAATAATACCTAATATTGATACCAAAACCCAAGTTACAAATATCTGTTTCGGGTAGAGAAGCATTCCTCCAAATCCCTTGTGTGAAAAAGAAAGTTGTTGAGATTCCCACATCCGTTGTAAAAAAAGTTGGCGTGTATTTGTAAGTATGAACAAAAATTTTCACTTACTGGGCTAGCTCTTAACTGTGAGAAGCCTGCAATCGTTTGTATTCACTCAACTCTAAGAGTCCAGAACTTCAGGTTGAATTATTTAGAAAACAGGTCAGGCTGTAAAGGGATTGAATCATTTAGTGGATTCTACGAACTCCTTTTCTCCCCTGTAAACTGCATGTTCCGAGCAATGTTCCTTGTTTGGTTCAGGTCCACCCCGCCTGTGTCTTTAGTCGACACTCGACACAACCATGTGAAGAAACAAATTCTGACTTGCAGACTTTGGTTTTGTGCAAGATCAAAGTGATGGGTCCCCCTGTAAAGGGATCATAGCGAGGAAAAAAGGTAGCAATCCCATGTGTTTTTTCACTATTGTTAGCAGTGATGTCCGAATTATAAGGAACTACAAACATGCATTGCCATGCCTATGATGTCCAAATTATAAGGGCCTGAAAACATGTAGATTAACCAGTGAAAGGACAGATCTTTTCAGCTACTAAATTCAGTCAGAGTTTGTGAAAAAACTAATCAGTTGCTGCTGTGAAAGGCATGGCAATGAGGGGAACAGATGGGTCATTGAATTCAAAGCTCCCTGTTAATTTCTGAATCAGTGTCTTTGAAAACCAATGCGGGCTGTCCCGATGTTCTGAACTTGGGAATGTGAAGAGAAAGGCCCCATGGTTGGCTTATACTTGGTTTTGATTCTTTTGAAGAGTTTCAATGGAGTTAATGGACATTATTTTCGTGTGGGCTTTTTTTTTTTGGACCTATTGCTCTCTCGAGTAGCTCCTTTCAGTAAGTGAGCATTTTGTTGAATCTTAGCTGTCAAGCATGAAGCCATCGGCTTCATTTTATTGGAGTTTTGTTTTAAATCTTATATCGAAAGTATAAAAAAAATTATAATGATCTTTATAAATAAGGATAATTATTCCATACACTATCAGTGTAATAATTTTATTCCACAAGCGTTGTTAGAATCATGACATGTATCTTATAAAAATATTAAAAGATAAAAAATAAATAAAAATATGACACGTGTCACGATCTTAACATTGCTTGTGGAATAAAAATATTCCACTGACAGTATATGGAATAATTATCTTATAAATAATGTGTCAGGCTTGGTTTGTAAAATATCTCAAAAAGTTGTAAACATCAATAGAATAGTTAGGATTTGGGCTATTATAAAGGGTGTAGTTGGGTTTTTTGGGTAGTTCGGCTTTGGTCTTTCTAAGGAGTTTGCAATTTTTCTATTCTAAAAATTATATAATTGTAATTATTTGATTGGTTATTAGTTTAGTTGGGTAATTATAGGCAAATTTGGTTGGGCCAAACCACATTAAAAATTCTTGTGTTTGTTTTTTTACTTTTTTGCTTTCTTTCGTTTTTGTGGGTGTTTGGTTGGAGGAATATTTTTTCTAACAAGTAAAATCAAAATTGAAGGTTCGTGATCTTACGAGAGAAGAAAAGCTATGGCTGAAGTTATATCTGGAGGTATGCCTAAGTTTGAGATTCCTTTGTTTGATAGTAAAAGTAATTTTATGTTATGGCAAAGTACAATTCAAGATTTTTTAGTGCAACAAGGTCTATATTTGGCATTAGAAAAAAATAAGCCAAATGGAATGTCTAATAAAGATTGCGTTGGAATTTAGAAGAGGGTTGTGAGCACAATTAGATTAGCACTTGCTCCAAAGATTAAGTACAATATATTGATTGAGACGACATCAACTGAATTGTAAAAGAACCTATGAGACATCTACGCATCAAAATTGATGGCGAATAGATTATGTTTGAAGATGGATTTATATTCTTTGAAAATGGATGAAGGTACGAGTCTCCATGATCACTTAAACGAATTTAATAGACTAGTTTCACATTTATTAGCCATTGATTTTAAAGAGTTGAAAGAAGAAGAGAAGGCATTGTTGTTGTTGTCATCTTTGCCTAAGTCCTATAGACCTTTAGCTCAGACTTTATTGGTGAGTAAAACTACTTTGACATTGGATGATTTGATTGCTGTGTTGTGTGAGAATGAAAGATTTATGAGCAAAGAAGATTCTTCATCTGCGGGAGGACATGGTGGATCAAGAGGGAGATCAAGGTCAAGATTTCGAGATTATAGTGAGGTGGAATGTTATTATTGTGGAGAGAAGAGTCATATTCAAACACGTTGTAAGACATTAAGGGAGGACATGGCTACATTCAAGAAGGCTTAGCAAAAGAGTAATGATGGAAAGAAGAATAAGACATGTGTTGCTCTAACAGATTCAAATGATGATGTATTGACAACTTATTTAGATGGGTCTCATACTTATGAGAAAGGTTGGGTTTTGAATTCAGCTGCTTCGATGCATATTTGCAAAAATAAAGATCACTTTAATTAATTAAAAGAGGTTGAAAGTTTAGATAATACTGCGGTTAAGAATAGTAATAGAGTGAAGATTGAAGGTATTGGAAGTATTCAACTCAAGCTTCATAATGGTGGTGTCAGGACTCTTTGTAATGTGAGGTATGTGCCCAAATTTAACTACAATTTGATTTCTTTGGGTAAGTTAACTTCATGTGGGTACACATATATTGGTAATAATGATTGTTGCAAAGTATACAAAAGTAGTGATTTAGTTTTGCAAGGAAAGAAAAATGAGAAACAACTATATTTGCTTGATGATTCAAAGGATAGAGTTGTTCCCAAGAATAAGAAAACTCAAAGGCATGTTGATTTTTCAGATGTTGTTGAGCAATTTGGAGAGTTTGGGAATTCAAGTCAATGGAGGATTTGTTGAGTTTTGCCTTGAATCCCATATCGAAAGTATAGGAGAAATTATAAGGGCTCTTCTCTTATAAATAATGTGTCAAGCTTGGTTTGTAAAGTATCCCAAAGAGTTGTAAACACCAATAGAATAGTTAAGATTTGGGCTATTATAAAGGGTGTAGTTGGGTTCTTTGGGTAGCTGAGCTTTGAGCTTTGTAAGGAGTTTCAATTTTTCTTTTCTAAAACTTGCATAGTTATAATTATTTGATTGGTTATTAATCTTGTTAGGTGGTTGTAGGTCAATTTGATTGGGTCAAACCACATTAAAAATTATTATGTTTGTTTTTTGCTTTCTTCCGTTTTTGTGGATAATTGGTTTGAGAGATATTTTTCCCTAACACATTTAAACCATTGTTTCCTGTCAATACTACTCCTCTCATCCGAATCCGATGCTTTCCTAGAGACTGAATCTGAATACAATACTAACAAGAATTCTCCAAAATCTCAGTCAGCGTCAATGCAATTGCATTTCTTTTATTACACCAAGCCACCAAACAAGAAAACTCCATGCATTTGAACTTAAAGCAACGTAGTAGAAGGGAAGAAGGCTACGACTTGAATCTAAGATATACCTATTGGCCATCTCAACCCAGCAACTAGAGCTAGCAATGTATGGAATATTATTGGAATTCCAAGTCTTCCAAGTTTTAGTGATGTTGGAAAGTTCTTATATCGATTCATTTCATTTGATTTAGACAAGTTTTAGCTGGTTGATTATTCTATCTATCACTAATCTATCACCAATCTTTTTTTTTTATTCGGACTTGAGATTGATTGCATTTTTGTATAAAACTCAACACAGACAGAGTTGAAAGTATAAGCAAGGTGAGAATCTGAGCATGCGGAGTTGAAGGTTAGAGTCTGAGCATGCGGAGTTGAAGTTTTGTTTCAGTGAAAGCAATGTTCATGCGTTTGACTTCCCAAATAGAGGTGCTGTTCTGTGGATGGAATCATGTATTAACTTTGATATTTGTGTCTGTCATAAGATTTAGGACAGAATTGGCTGTTTTGTTTTATTTTCCAACTGATTGAGTTAGTTCTAACGTTTGAAGTAGCCTCCGAATGTTCGAGTTCAGGCGACGCCACCATTTGATTTCATTGATTCCATGACATGTAGTATATATAACAGTGTCTTGTGCTTCCGGGATTTCTGTATACATTGGAAAAGCTCATTAGGACATAAATGATAAACCCATGAATCAGTTCTCACTTCTCAAGTTTTGGAATTTGCTTTACAGAAAAGATCTAACTGTAACTTTGCCATTAGAGCTTTGAGGTGCTCTCTATCCATGTGCAAGGCATCAGCTTTTAAGGCTTACATTATTCAGCAAGTTGGTCAATGAAAAAGATAATAATATTAAAGGGAATAGTGATCTGTACTGTAGTCATCTTGGAGTTTGGCTATCCTCAAGAGAGAAAAAAAACAAGGTGGTGGTGGGAATGGTGGAGCTGGGTTCCATCGTCCCTCATGATCATGGGTCCAACCCATCTATGATAGACGTTTGTGGGAAACTTGCAAATCTCAGACATTTAATCAGTGGGCCTTTACCTTCATTATTTCAAAGTTTGATGGTTAATTATAAGCATGTCATGTAGCTCCAAGGAGAAAATGTTTTTCCTCCCAAGATTTGACCACCTAAGTTGTTGAAGGAATTGAGTGTATGTTTATAAGAAAATTTTTCATTTTTTGAGTTAATTTTTAAGATGAAAAAGTTTAATAACATTTTACATTGGTATTAAAGTTTAAATTGTCAATATCCCAATCTTAATGTTTGAAAAAAGAAATTGGTTAGATTACATCGATTGTGAAAAGAATTGAATATGTGTTTATAAGTATGAATGAAAATCTTATCCTTTGAACTAATTTTTGGGATTGAGAATATCCAATAACAATCTAAAACTTAAAAAAGAAGAACAGAGAAAAGAAAATAGACTGATCACCAAGATAATCATGGATACGAATGGATTTTTTTACAATCTGAACTGTTTAGAGGAGGCACATTCAATGATTCATGTATCAGTTTACTGGTTGAGAATGCAAGAGGCTTTTGGCTACATCAAAGCCATGAAATTTGTGGATTGGAACTTACTGTACAAATGGTACTATGAGGAAAATCTTGAAACCAATCAAGAGAAGAGACAGAGCAATGATGGAATGGAGAAAGGAAACTGTATAATTTAGCTTGATTACTGAATCATGGTACAAACACTGTATGAGAAAAAAAAAAGCCTCATCATCCTCAATCAGTGTACAAAATGCCCGAAGAAATCAAAATTTGGGCCTTTGGAGAGGGCTCTGTCAGCCTGTGCTACCTGTTTTGTTTCTTTTTCCCTTTTTTGTGTGTGTATTTTACAGTATTTTTTTTTTACACCAAAAAACAAAAGAACAAAGGTAATTTCCTAGCTGCTGCAGAAACATTTTCCTGGGTTTTTTTTTTTTTACTGAGGATAAGAAATTCAGAACTGTGAAATGCATCGTCTATGGCAAGCTATGGTTCTCTTTTTCAGCTGTTTGGTTTCCTCTTTCCAGACCTTGCCAATATCTTCTGCAATCCTCATGGCATCTATGGAAGCACCAGAGAGCCCTCTCCTTGTAAACCCAACTGCATACAGTCCAGCATTGCCCTTCCAGCCATGTGGGAAGGAAGCCTTTGGGAATCCATTCTTGGAGAAGAATTCACATTCCTGTTCATCACAGAACCAAAAGTAAGATTAGTTCATTTCTCAAAATAAGAAAATTTAGAAGAAAATATGTAGAAAGTCTACATTTTTCAGTAAAAGAGAGAGTACAAAAGCTGAGCAGAGAGGTTTGAACATATTCTCACCTGAAGCCAGTAGGGAACATTGCTGCGGTATCCGGTAGCCAGAATCACTGAATCAATGTCAAGTTTTTCACCATTAACAAGCTCAACTTGCCCATGTGAGAAACGCTTGATTCCAGGTATAACATTAATGTCACCTGATCTGATTTTCTCCAATGCACCAATGTCCAATACAGGGGTTTTTCCTTTAGTGTTCTTCAGTTCCAATGGCCCCATTGATGGCCTTTTCAGTCCATATTTTTCAACGTTTCCGAGCACCAACCAGGCCAAAATCAACATAATCTTGTCAACAAGCCAAAGGGGTAGCCATTTCAACATCAAGAAAGCTAATTCATATGTTGATTTCCCAAAAATTTCTCTTGGCAAGACATGAACCTGTGAAAAGAAAACAGAACAAAATCCCCATTAGAATTCAATCACTCACAAGGCTGTGTTTCTCTTTAAAGAAAAGCTGATAAGGTATGTGCTGAGGACTTACCGAGCTGCGAACCACCATTGAAGGTGAAGCATTGTGGTTGCAAAGATCAAGAGAAACTTCCATGCCAGAGTTGCCGCAGCCGACAACCAGTACTTTCTGTCCCCGAAATTTTTCACCGGACTTGTACTCACAAGCGTGGACAACTTCACCACCAAACTCGGCCAATCCTTCAATATCAGGCATCACACACTCGGCATTTTCACCTGTGGCCACCACAAGCCAGCGGCAAATGTACTCACACTCGGTCTTACTCGAGCCACTTGTAACAACCGTCTTGACCCTCCAGAACCCACTGGTCTCATCATATCTAGCAGACTGCACGCACTCATTGAATTTCGGGTTGATATCAAATTGCTTAGCATATGATTCAAGGTATTCAATGAACTGTCTCTTCGTTGGGTACTCAGAGAAATCCTCAGGGAAAGGCAGTTTCGGAAGCTGGCAGAATTGCTTGGGGAGGTGAAGCTTCAGCCTGTCATAGGTGCGTTTCTGCCACAAAGACGCAATGCATTCAGCTCTTTCAAGGACAACAAAGGGCACCCCTTGTTCTCTTAGGCACGCAGCCGTGGCTAGCCCCGAGGGGCCGGCGCCTACAATGACCGGACCATTGACCAAATTCCATTTACGTTGGAAGACATCTTGATCCTGGTCAACAAGGCGAAACAAGTTCTCCATTGTTTTGTCAGAGTTAAGTTTGGTTTTGAATGTAGGAGAGCAGAAAAAAAGATTTTGTTTGATGTTTGTTGAGAAGAGAAGCTGATGTTCTTGGTTTGGACGGAGAAGAATGGGTGGGGGATCAGAGCTTAAATAAGGGAGCTGGGGAGAAAGGGCCATGTGTAGATCTGGTTACGGGCCGGACCGGGCCGGTTTTTACTGGTTCCGACCCTAACCAAAAGAGAACCGGTTCGAACCGGTATTAAACCGGTCCGGTTCAGACCGGTTCTATCAATTATAAGAGGCGAACCGGTCCGGTTCGTTGGACCGGTTCGCCTCAAAACCGGACCGAATCGGTTTAAACAGGTTCGGTCCATTTTTTTTCTTTTTAAAATTTTTATTTTTAAAAAATTTATATTAATTTATTTTAATATATATTAATATATTTTAATAATTTAATGTAGTAAATTTATTTTTATAATAAATAATGTTAATAGTTTAATTTAACAATAATTTATTATAAAGTTATATTATAATTTATTTAATTAATGAACAATAATATAAAAATAAACTATTATAAAATTATCTAATAAAATTATTGTTATAATAAATTAAAGTTATATTATGAATATAATATTATGATAAAATGATATTTGATTCAAAATACAAATAATGATATTATGAATATTATTATTATATTCATTTTGCATATCTTTATTTATATTCATTTATTATATTCATTTTGCATTTAAAATAATTTATTGTATTTGAAATATCATTTACTTAATATTTGTTCATTTATTTATTTATTCATTTATTTAATATGTTTTTAAAATATTAATTCATTTTGTATTTTAAATATTAATTTATTTTAAACATATATAAGTATAACATTAATTAATTTGGTATGTAATAATAATAATAATAATAACAACAACAACAACAACAACAACAACAACAACAACAAGAAGGAGAAAAAGGAGAGAGTAGGAGACCAAAGATTTTTTACGTGGAAAACCCCTTCAAAAGTTAGAAGGGTAAAAACCACGGGACCGTAGTCCATAAAAATATTCACTATAACTAAACTTATTTACAATTTTACATACAATTTACAAAAAAAAAAGATTATTCTCTACTCTTCATAATTTATACGGATTGCCTTGGAAATTTCTTCCTCCTCTTCTGAATTATTATCAGCAAATTCATTGGTCATTCCAAGTTCGACATTGCGCGATTCCACATCAAACCAATCTTTAAGGCATGTTAACATGCACAATGAATCCGGATTAAGAGTGGTTCGATGGTCTCCAATAATTCTTCCACACGTCGAGAATGCGGATTCCGAAGCAACAGAAGAAACTTGCACCGCAAAAACATCTCGTGCCATGGAAGCTAAAACTGGAAATTGTTTTTGGTTTTCTTTCCACCATTGGAGAAGATCAAAGTTATCATCTACAGAAAAATCTTGACTTAAGAAAAATCCTAGCTCATTAAAGCTAGAACTTCGTCGAGTTGTTGATCCCGATCCCGATCCGCTCGCTTTTCCTTTTAGCTTCATTCTCTTTTTTGCTGCTTCCTTAATTGCGTTTAAAATTCCTTTTCCTTTTTTGCTACTTTCAGTTTCTTCGTATGAATCTTCTTCTTCTCGATTAAAGTTGAATTGCTCCCTTTCTGTTTCATAAACATTAAACAATTCTCGAAAAAGATTGTTAATTGAGGACTTTTGATCCTCAATAGAATCAAGACCAAGAAATTCTTTATAACAATCAAAAAAAATTTCTATATTTACCTCACCTTAACTAGGATCTAGTAAAGCTGCAATACAATAAATAGGAGGAATTATTTCCCAATAGTTTTTAAATTTTTCCTCCATATCATATACAAAAGAACTTAAAGTTTCATGATTCCTAAATTTTACAAATTTGTCAAACAATGTGTAGATAATAGGAACAAAATACGGTGTAGTTGGATAAAATTGAGTTGAAAATCTTTCGGTTGCATCTTTAAAAGTAGATAATAAATCAACACAATATTCAATAAAAGTCCAATCTTCTTCAAAAAGTACTAAATGTGTGCTACTTGTATAATTGTTATAAAAAGGAGTAACAAGTTCTTTATAAGGTAAAATAGAAGAAAGCAAACAATGAAGTGAATTCCATCTTGTTTCCACGGGAAGTGGAAATGCTTTAACATGTATATTATTTGTTATACAAATTTGCTTCCATTCACGTTTACTACTTGGTGTGCGAATCCATTTTGCTAAAATTTTAATTTTATCAATTGGACCTATGCCAGTACCAGTACCACTAGAACTAAAACCACTTTGAACACATAAATTTATAACATGACATGCACATCTTGCATGAAAAAATATGCCTTGCATAACACGGTTTAAACTTTTAATTAAATGAGGAATAGCTGCAGTATTACTCGAAGCATTATCAAAAGTAATAGCAAAAACTTTATTATTTTCTAGTCCATATAATTTACAAACTTTAGTAATATATTTATGAATAGTATATGAATTATGTGCTTCTTCTATTACATCTAAAGATAAAATTCATTTTTGCATGGACCAATCTTCATCTATCCAATGACAAGTTATAACAAGATAACTTATACCATTAGTACTAGTACATATATCACTAGTTAAACTAACTCTAGATAAAATATTACTAAGTTTATCAATTAAAGCTTGTCTATATTCTTTAAACATATCCATGCAATCTCTTTTTAATGTATGTCTAGAAATAGATTTATATGCAGGTTGTAAATAGTTACAAACAAATTCTAAATATCCTGATTTTTCATAAATTGTGAATGGTTGTTCAGTCCTAATTACAAATCTAACTAAACCACGTCTAGCTTGAACATTATCAAAATAAAATTTTTTCCACCATCACGTGTATTAATTTGAGATTGTTTACCTTCTAAAATTTCATCTTCTTCGGCATCAGGATTAATTTTATGTGCAGTAATTAAATGTCTTTTATACGTACCTGTACCGCCAGCACCTCCACCGGACTTATAAGAGTAAACGCCTTGGCACAATTTACAAATAGCACAATATTTATTCGTCTCACCTTCTTTTGCTACAATATTGAAATACTCTCATACCCTGCTCGTTTTTTTTCGACTAAACTTCAGCCTTGATGATGTAGCAGCAGTGGTGGCAGCTAATGATTGTGTTTGAGCATGACCTCCACGTCCACGACCAACCGATGGCGCCGCCAAAGAAAGCTCCTCCTCCGGATGAATATCGAGTTCGATTTCATTAAATGATTCGTCACCCAAATTAGGAATTTCAGTAGAACCAAAAGGTCGAGAAACAGAGCATGAACGACGAAAGAAATTTGACATTTTTATATTTTTTTTGAAAATAAATATATGTTAAAAATTAAAAAAATAGATGTATGATATATATAATATATTGGAATTTGAAAATTGAAACTTGAAAATTAAAAGTAAAATTTGCAAAATTATAAAATAAAAAGAAAAATGAAATTTATAAAGAAAATGATGATATTATAAATTGGAATAAGGAATATATATAATATATTAGAATTTGAAAATTAAAAGTAAAATTTGTAAAATTATAAAATAAAAAGAAAAATGAAATTTAGAAAGAAAATGATAATATTATAAATTTGGAATAAGGGAATTTAAGTGAATTTGAGAGAGGTTGAGTGAATATTGAGAAAGTATGTGAGTGAAGAGAATAAGAGTAGATGAATATAGATAGTAAATTTGAGAGAAAATATAGAAGAAATGTAAATGAAAATAGAAGATTATAGAGGTATTTATAAAAAAAAATTAGAATAAAAAAATTAAAAAAATTAAAAAAAAAGGATTGACCATCAAACACAGAGCAGAGGCAAGACTTGCCTCTGCTCTGCATACTGCAGTTGCACTGCAGTGCAAGGGCTAGACTGCGCAGTGGCAGCAAAGCTTTTTTTTTATTTAATTAAAATTAAAAATTAAAAAAATTTAAAAAAAAGTTGGGCAACGGCCATTTCAAAATGACTGCAGTTGCACTGCAGTGCAACTGCAGTCAAAAAATATTTTATTTTTTTTAAATTTTTTTAACCGGACCGGTTCGAACCGGTCCGGTTTGATCAGGGCCCTTATCGGGCCCGATCCTTAACGAGCTAGGCCCTTACCGGGCCCGGTTTTAAATATTTAAAACCGACCCAGCCTGGTATGTTATCGGGCTGGATCGGTTCCGAACCGGTACAGTACCGGTTCGGATTTTGGGCCGGATTGACCCGATCCGATTGCGAATCGGGTCGGGCCAACCCGGCCCAATAATCACCTCTAGCCATGTGATAGCATTCAAGAATTAATGCAGTTTGAATAAAGGGCCGGTTTCAATCATAGGCCAATGGCTACCTTTTGTTATTTTATAGATTATTTTAATAGATCTTATATACATTATACTTGCTTAAAAAATTATTGAAGGATTAGTATATTTCTTGGGAATTATTTTATTCTTTCCTTTAGAAAGGTTTTGTTTATCTGAAAGATGTGAATACAGAATAATATCATAGCTTTATTTTAACAATAATAATGACTAGGAGTACTATTTTTTTTTTGTTTTTGTTTTTCTTTTCAGAATTATTATAAGAAGTGGCTGGGTAAAAAACAAGAAATATTGGCAAGAGAATACACTTGGGTAACCAATGAAAATATAGAGCTTCTATGATTTTGATGTCCAACATCAAATGTGCATGTAGATTTTCATAGGTAGCTTGAGATTCCATATTATTGTATATCAAGTTTTGTATATGTTCCACCAACATAATAGTAAGTGAATTTTGATATAAGATTATTATATTAGAAAGAGAAAATTAAATGCGAAATCATGGTCAATTAGCACAACTGTTCATGAAATTTTTGTCCAAAAAATAATTGAATGTTAGTTTAAAAAATAGTACGTTTAAGTTAATAATTTTATGATAGAGTGACTAAAAATAGAAAGTAACATGAGATAAGATTTGAGTTTAATTTCAAACAATTTTAGCCGTGGTTTATAATTATAAAAAAAATTAGTACATCCCCTTTCAAGGGTGTTTTGTGTTGTATTCTTGGGGGTGAAAGCCCTAAACAAAGATAAAGAAAAACCATATGATTCTATGAACTTAGGGATTGGAGGGAGAATTAGGGAGCAAAAAAGTGACACAGCATCCTCATTTGATTCTATGGACCCACCAGGGAGTTCCTCCCTCTTAAAAGCTCAATAAAATAAAAAGGGGAATAATAAATAAAGAAAAATCTGTGAAAATGGAAGGCCAAGTGTTAGAGAGAGCCACGTGGAGTGGATGAACCAAGGTGCTGAACACTGGCCTGACTGTCATAATCTTGGCTTGGGAGCCCCCACAAGAGATCCTCCATAGCCTTGGGATTGTGACTTGTAAGGCTGTTTCGACCCACAAGGCCCGTTCTGCCAACCGTCCTCCACGCCACCCTCGCTTCCTTGCTGTCCCTATTTGCAATTTGCTTACAAAAAGCAGATTTTCATGGCGGTTGATTAAGATTGCCAAAAGCTAGTAATCCTCCATGTCAGGTTCTTTCTTGCTTAATTACTTTAAAGGTATATAGCCTTGATCTTTGATGACTCTATTCATGGAAAAATATAATTAATTTGGCAATTAAAAGAAAAGGGTTGGAAAATCAGAACATACGGTATGTTCATATCACATGCACCTCGAGCAATGAGAAAAAGACAGCGAAATTGGATGAAATTTATACTGTCAGAATATAACAGGGTGTGGAGAGAGAATATTCTTCATGCATGGTAAAGATCGTGGAGTACTGGGTGAATCCAGAGGTTCAAAGGATGGATAGATTCTTGTCTAATTAATGTTTCATTCAAGATACGTGGAAGACCGATAAGCACTGTTGCTTGGGTGAATGCCTGTGAGTTTGACACGCATGCAGCCTCCTAATCAAGAAGTTACGATATTGGAGCTTTTTTTTGCTTTTGGTGCTGATTTTGATGGTGAGTAGTTGAAAGGCTTTTTAGGGTTTAGGGTTCGTTTGTACTTTCCCCAGGAATAGGCCTGTCAAAGTACAACTTTGTGATTATATATGAAAATATATTAGTAGTAATGAGGTAGTTAGGTAGCCTAGGCCTAGCACCCCACCGTCCCACTTGGTTGTGTTGACGAGTAAAAATTTCACGGGAAGGTGAGAGTTGTGAAGGAGGAGAGAAAGAGAAGCATCTGCACTGAGGGCCTTGAATTTCATGTACTCCCTCCTTTTCATGAAAAGATTGAGAGTCATGGGTTTTAGCATAGAAATATTAATTTATACGCGATAAAATAATATGATACAAACTTTAACATAAAAATTGTATTATTATATATGATACAAATATAATTTTATATGAAAAAAATGTGAATTATATACATAAATTGTTAAATTTGATTTAATATTTTTAAGATATTAATTATATTTTTTTGGATAAATAACTAATATTTTATATATCCAAAAAAAAATACAAACATTCATCAGCTATACATAACCATGCATATTAAAATCATTTGGGAAGAATGAAGTAGAAACATGCATGATCATTCCGGCCTTTGCACTATTCCTGCAGACATTAAACATAAACAAACTAGAACAAGCCTCCAAATGCAACATACAAAGAGAAACAAAGAGATATGAAAAAGAAAGAGGAGTTAATCATAGTCATACATATCCCATGCATGATTTCTGATCTGATAGGCATGTGTTTATTTTTGTTATCCTCACAGCCTCCTAACGCCAAGTGACCAGCCTTGCAATGCTCCACCACCAGCCAAAGTATTCTACTTTTAGGATGGGGTATTGATGGATTTCTTTTGTATATAATTTGGATTGCTTTCATAGAGGTTTCATTTTATACCTTTCTGAGCAGTCGGCGGTGTACTTTGCTAGGGAAAGTTAGCCTGTTTCGGCTAGAATTAATATATTCTAAATTATATATAGCTAGTCCCGGCCAACCCATAAAGCTTATGATAAAATCTATAATTATAGTTCTAGTCACGCGTAATGAAAAGTTGAAGAAAGGCGAAATGATTGGCAACTTGGTTTCTGGTGCTTGGACGTTTATAGTTACATTCTTGCAGGCAGTTGCCCTGGGCTGGAATCTCTGTTGCCAACTTCATTAAGCACAAAGTTAAAGAATTTTGAGGAATATCGTATATATTAATTGTCACTTTCAAAACAATAGTTATTACACTTTACAATATATAATATATTTTATTACAATATATAATATATTTTATAATAGTTACTATACTTTTGGCGGCTGAATTTTATATATATATATATGTATTATAACGGTTACTTTAGCATGTATAAATATTTATTTAGAGAACATTATATATAGGTAGTGAAGATGATGAATGAAATTGCAATTGCTACTTCATTATTTACATTCTTCATTGGTGTTTTCACTAAAAAAAAATTAGCAGTGTTTTTTTTATCATTTAACGGCATTTATAATAAAAAATACTGCTTTTTTTAACATATTAGTTTAGTTGCTTTTTTTTACTATAATCGTGCTATTTTAAAATTTAAAGGCAATGTTACAATCATGTAAAAAAAAACGGAATTTGACGGTATTTGTTAGTCAAACGCCGCTAAAATAATGTCATCGAATATTCAGTTTTCTATAGTGGTTTTTTTTTTTGGTTACAAGTTTTCTATAGTGGTTGTTTCATTATTATAAACGCTATCCATCATTTTCTATCTATTTATTTATGAGATTATATACGATACACTGACAGTGTATAGTTTTTATACACTGTCAATGCATCAGAGGTTGACACCTCATCAATAGGCCCTTATGGGCAAATAAAAAAAATTTATTTATATTTGCATATAAGGGCCTAATGATGAGGTGTGTCAACCTCTGATGCATTGACAGTGTATAAAAACTATACACTGTCAGTGCATCATATATAATTCCTTTATTTATTATCAAAGGGAATTATAAATATGGAGAGGGGTTTGAGTGGGTGGATGTCTAAATTTTGAATTCAACACTTAAGGGAGGGATTTGTTACACTTTCCAATTAAGAGGTGATCATACAGTAATTATTATTATTATTATTATTATTATTATTATTTTCTTTTCTTTTCTTTTCTTTTCTTTTCTTTTAGAGAATTTGATCCTTTTACTAATTCAATTATGTTGTTTTGGTCTCTGTACTCTAATTTTAATGAATATTTGTCCCACTGTTTTTATTAAAAATAATTTTATGAACAACTGAAAACAGTATTAACTTTTTATAATAATTAAATTAGACTGTGTAATTTGTTGATTATGTAGTAATATAAAAAAAATATGGTATTTTTAGAGTAGTCATATATTCCATGTTGCGATAAAATTAATCCACCTCATCATTTCGGTAATCACTAAAATTTTATATGATCCAAATTAAAGGCTATGTTTGGATAGACATAATAAAAGAAAATAAAAATTTTAAAAGAAAGGAAAAGATACATGATACATGTAAATCTTTTTATTCACTTACTTAACATCATGGATTGTAAAAAAAAAAAAATTTTGGTGTAAATCACAGGCATATTTATCTATTTTTTTGTGTAAACCAAAAAAATTTAACACTATTGATTATAATTATCAAAAAATTAATATCACTACATAATAACATTTCTGGACATTAATTTAAAAAATAAGTTACACTCTTGAACGAGATGCTCAAGATAAATCGAGTACACAAAAGTCAATGCGAGGTAAGATCTTGTTTCCTGCTTCTTTTTTTTGTTTGAGGAAATTATTATTGTTATTATCATCATCAGCATTAACATTATGTCATATACCGTCAATGAAGTTTTAGAATTATGACATATGTATTGTTTTATTTATTTTTATTTATTTAATATTTTTATAAAACATGTGTTATGATTCTAATTTCGATTGTGGAGTAAAAAAATTTCATTGACGGTATATAGAATATTAGTCTTATTATTATTATTATCTAATTAATCTTTACTAAGTTTGGTAGAGTATAACGTCTACCGTCATCTACAAAATTTCTTTTATTGGTCAACCAAGTAAGAAAACGTATATCTTTATAGTTATTATTATTAGTTGCTCTTCAAAAATAAATAATTAATTAAATTCCAAGGTTAGGTTCAATTCATGATTAAGAGAGGGCCCCAAAAAATTGCAAGAAGTTTTATTTCCATAATTGACATTCATTAGAACTTTTTAGCTTTCCTTTCTCTCTCTTCCTCTGCTTCCATGTATAAACTATAGATGCATATACTCAATACTCATGACACCCACTACTTTCAACCCTGTCATAACGTTTCCTAGACCTAGGACGCTAGACATTAAACATATGGAGTCGCCACCAATCTTTTTTAACTAGGTGTGATTGGCCACCTAAATGACTCTAAGGACTAGTCTATATTTTAAAGTTTAGGTTTCGGGAGTTCGATTACGCATGAGGAAGGATTAGCACCCCATGACGCCCGTCTTAAACGGTACCAATTAGTTTTTGTGATTTTTTAGAATTTTAATTTAATGGTCTTTGATTGAATTTTTTTATTTAAATATTGGGCAAATTCTTAAGTGCTCTCCATCATTCTGGCGGAACCCTTAAAAGTTTTCCCTCAACTCAAGAGTATTTAGAAATTCCATTCGTTTTTCTAAAGAGGCCCATCGTCGGATTTATTAAATATTTTTTTTATCTTTTTTAATATTATCCCTTTAATTATCTTGATAAACTTTAGTATTGTATTTAATATCTTTTATTTAATTTAACTTAATTTAATTTAATTTAATTTTAATTTTAACTTTTATTATCTTGTATTAAACAACTACCTTTAGATTTTCCATCATTCTGGCGAAACCTAAAGGAATCATTCTTACCTAAGAATTTCAAAAAATGTCAACCGTTCGTGACACTTTGAATTCCATCATCGAATAATTATAATTTTAATAATAATTTTAGAAATATATATTTTAATAATTTTTTATATTTATATTGAACATCTTCTACGAATTTTTCATCATTCTGGCGAAACTCATAGACATCCTCACCTAGGAAATCTAAAATGTCAACCATTCGTGACACTTTAGAATTCCATCATCGGAATAATTCTTTATTTTATTAAGTAATAATAATTATATAATGATTAAATTTTTAGATATGTATATTTTAATATTTTTTTATATTGAACATCTTCTATGAATTTTCCATCATTTTGGTGAAACTCATAAAAAATATCCTCACTAGGAAATCTAAAAATGTCAACCATTCGTAACACTTTAGAATTCCATCATCGGAATAATTTTTTATTTTATTAAGTATTTATAATTTTATAACAATTAAATTTTATATTGATTAAATTTTTAGATATATATTTTAATATTTTTTAATATTGAACATTTTTCATGAGTTTTCCATCATTCTGGCAAAACTTATGGAAAACATCCTCACCTAAGAAATCTGAAATGTCGACCATTCGTGACACCTCAGAATTCCATCATTGGAATAATTTTTATTTTATTATAATAATTGTAAATTTTAATATTCATTTATTTAAAATTTATTTCCATTGTTACATACTAATTAAAACTAATACTATTTTTCCATATTATATTGCTATTCATTAATCATTACGTTATCATGCTTTATTATACGTTGCTTTTATTGTCCACTAACAAGCTAAAGTATACACATCCAGCAAAGAAAGCATACTACATATAGAATATAGAAAGTAAAACAATACAGGGAAGCATACCTATTTTGCCAACAGAGGATATCAAAACCGACTTCACGTGGGTAGCAACAGTCTCGAGTCTAATATTTGCTTCAAAGCAAAATGTTGTCGTCTGACTTGGTTTCCTTTTGCTGGTTCTGTGTTCCAATCGTTGACTGCCACTGATCAAGAAACGGATAAAGGACTGCTGCTAATCTCCAAAGGTTCCGCAAAACCTTGCTAGTTCACCTTCCGCCGTGAATGCTGCTTAGACCGTGAGAAATCCTAGTTCCATTGTCGCTTTGACTGGAGCTTCCTTCCTTCTTTCTCGCTGTGTGTTTTCTAATTTTCTTGATGCTGGTTGCTTTTTTTTTATTTTTTCTCTCAGAATTCCCCTTTCCAAGTTATGGGGTTTGCCCCCTTTTTATAGTCATAAACTTGTTAGAGTCCTAATACAACTCAATCTATTCTATTAATTATCTCTTATTTTTAATATTTTATCTATTTAATTCTTATGTTAATCCTAATCTAACTCTATCGAATTTAATATTAATCTAAATAATTATCTTAAAAAATCTAATTATCCTATTCTAAAATTAATTTAATTTACAATTATCTAATAAATCCTAACCTATACAATTATCCTAATCTATTAAATAATTCTAATTTAAATAATCATGATAATGTTAATCCTAATTTTTAGATGTTAATTCAAAATGTCAGTTCAAAATTTACAAATTATTATTTTTTATAAAAATACAACCCGGACAAAATGAGGTGTCTACAAACCCTATTAATTGTTATTCATCTATATTTAAATTAATTAAAAATAATCCACTTACACCTAATAAATAGAAAAAAATATAAAAAATAACTTTTCTTCCAAATTATTTTTGTAAAATATCAATAGAATATAAACTACAAATTTAAGATTCAAATATTCATTATTAGAATAATATAAAATTACTTTTCGAGAAGCAAATACAAATGTATTTGAATTTTAAGGAATTAAGTAAATAACAAAAATCAAGTAGCAAAAGCATCAATCAAATGAAAACTAAACAAATAAAAGGCTCTATCAGCATACTTGGTGGATTCTACTTCTGACAATTTGATCTAGGGTTTGTAGTGAACGTCATTAATAAATAATTAACTTGGCTTAATTAAATGTTAAATGTTAAATGTTAATTTCAATGGCATGAATAAAATAAATTACAAGGTAAAAGAATATATACAGGGGCACATGGCAACATGAGGCTCTCAAAGAATATATGACAAACCCAAATTAAACAACAAAGAAAAATCTCATCAACAAATCTATATAAGCACATTAAAAAAATAAAAAAAATTTCGTTTTAAATTATTTAATTCCCATTAAATAGTAGCCATTAGAAGCTTAGAAAGATTTTAGGAGATCTTCTTATGTCAAAAACCTTCTCATGTTTATCTCATTGAGGCACTAAATCAGTAAATCTCTCACTCATAAACTAGCAACAAGACAATAGCAATTGTAGCAATAATTAATTCCACTTGGAATATTTTCTGGCATGTGTCTGGATTTACTTTGGATTTGAGAAAGAACATAAATCTTAGTAAAAATGATTGGCACCCAAAATAATAATGATTTTTTGTCAAGAGGAAAGATTTATCATCACAGTATATGGGGTCAAAAATTATGAAAATTTAATTAATTAATTCATTATTTCATTCACCTAACATTTGTTTAGATCAGCAATTTCATCAATTATTTTGAACCTTAATTGCCTATTTGCCACTTGTTTTTAGAGAAAAAGGAATCTTTATAGCTCATTCTTCACAAACTTGAAATTGGATTATTATTCCCTTTTTCTCTAGGCCATGCATGCATTTTTGTTGAGCTCAGTTGTGGTATCTTTAAACCCAAGAATTTGAGGTTAAAAAAGAAAAAGGCTTGAATATTACAACCTGTTCGGAAGAATGAAAATCTGTGAGGAAGGGTGGTTTGTGCTGTTAGATGCTCGAATATGTATGTTCATTGCAATTGTGACATCAACATGCTTAATTTGTCAGTTAGTTTTGTTTTCACATTGATCAAAGAACAAATTCAGACATTTTTAATTTTCATGATTTTGGTTGTCTCTCATCTTGCTTGCACATCTTGCTGCAAAACCTAGCATGAGAGATTGCAATTTTCCTTTGGTAAACGACTTAAATTAACTAAGAGAGAATTTGTCAATTTTGTTTTATTTTTGGCCGAATGATTAAAGGAAAAATCATGACGTGTGAAGATTGGACCCGAGTCCAAATAATCTTAACACACATACCCAATAATAAAAAATAATAATCTGTTTATGGTCGGCAAAACAGTTTTAAAACAGTATTAAAAACCTCTGGTTTTAGGACATGAAGTTATCTAGATACCATTATAGGAGGCATTGCACCTGGCGCAACCAAAGCTTTGCATGTGGCAATTGATCTCTATTTTTATAATTATTTATTTATCTCTAAGAAAAGAAAACAGACCTTATATTTATTTTAAAGATTTATATATAATACACTGACAGTGTATCGTTTTTATACACTGTCAATACACCAGAGGTTGACACTTCATCAATAGGCCCTTATATGCAAATATAAATAAAATTTTTTTAATTTGCCAATAAGGGCCTATTGATGAGGTGTCAACTTCTGATGCATTGACAGTGTATAGAAACTATACACTGTCAGTGCATCATATACAAACTCTTATTTTAATTAGGTGAATTTTCAAATAGGTTTCTCTATATTCTAGGTGCCGCCCTACATCCTAACCCCAAGAAGCTGCACACATGGATTTAGAGTTTCCAAGTTGGGATTGAGAGAGAGAAAGATGGGGTCAGATTGGTTCTTAATTTTAGAATTTATGAATTAGGGTTTGAAATTAGAGGTTGAACATGTGGTGACTCTCTTTTAATAGGAAATATAGGAAATAGCTAGTTAATTAGGACTTCAAAAGGTTTTCTCTCCATGTTTATCCACATAGGTGTCTATTATATACCGTGAGAAAAATTATCTCATATAATGTGAAATATTTAGATTTTATTGATGAAAGTAACATAATAACACATATATTGTATATTGAAAAAATAAAAAATTAAAATGAAATATGTGATAATTTTTTAATTTTATTTGTGAAATTAAAAAATGTTACTATTGGTGTATAAAAACGAACTTGTATATAAACAAGTATATATATTCTATATGTTGTCACCCACATGAAGTTATATGTTATATAACCTAATTAATTATAACAACTTATTTAAGTCAACCTATATTCTCTAGCTATTATGGTAAACTTATATTGTTTGTTAATCATGGTTAAGTTCCTTAATTAATACTACTTGATTTCCATTTATAATTTGACTAATATCCCCACCACAAACTTCTTTTTAACAGTAAACTAGGAATTCATTAATGGAACTATATATGGAAGGATAAAATACATATTCGATCATGTTATATGTGTTTGACTAGTCTACCAAATTATACATGTAAATAGATAGTTAAGAATGAATATAATTGATTTCCATATCTAATTAATGTACTTGAATATGACTAAACTATGTATTGGTCTAGTTAAAAAGATATGTTCGATTGTATATTTTTTCCTTTTTCAAATGCATATCCGAAGAAATATATAATTCTAAAATTGTAAATTAATTAAAATCAATTTTCATGCTCAATTTTAACCTTGATAATTGAAATTAAACTTTTTAGTAAGAAATGTAGTTATTAGTAAATTAAATAATCAATAACTCGAATATCATCAATTTTATATTTTTAATTTACAGATTAAAATAAACACTTTAAAAATTACTAAAGTAAAAGAAAAAAACTACCCTGGAAGAATAACATACTTCTAAAAATATGAAAATACTATTTTAAGTAAAGAGTTTTATATTTAATGCATATTTTCATTAAGATTAAAAAAATAATATATTAAATATCATCTTAACTAATATCATTTGACATCGATTAATATCTTTATAAAAATAATTAAAGAGACACCAATAAGCGAGGAGAGAGGCGAAGCATCGAAACCCTAAATCCTGTATGAGAATTGAGAATCTCAAAGGCTGTATTAGAGAAAGATGTTGCAGAAATCGAAATGCATAGGTGGTTGTTTCAACATCAAAGAGATTCATGCACATTCATGATTCATACACGTCGCGGAAGAGCCGCGTACCCCTTCCATGGCTTCTTTGCTCCCTTCCAACCTGGTAAGAGACATAATTGAATAATTAACCCTATATTTCTTTAAGTATTCCCATTTTTCCTTGGAAAACTAGATTTTAATTATATATTATCATTGCAAGAAGAAATGTTTGAGTTTGAGGATGGGAGAGTTAAATTTTCCATAAATGTTCATATATATATATATATATATATGTTATTCAT
Source organism: Heritiera littoralis (assembly GCA_031772115.1). Taxonomy (NCBI): domain Eukaryota; kingdom Viridiplantae; phylum Streptophyta; class Magnoliopsida; order Malvales; family Malvaceae; genus Heritiera; species Heritiera littoralis. Next base: position 638,390 of record JAPDPK010000186.1, read on the forward strand.
TCATTATCAATGGAATTAAAAACTTTACAAGCGGAATTTTTTTTATACATAATGTGTCTTTTTAAATAAAAAATTAGAATCGAAATTTTTAAAAAGACACATGGTGTATAAAAGAGATTCATTTGTGAATTTTTTTAATTCAGTTGCAATTGATGAGATAATAATCCTATGTATAATATAAGATCATTATATAATATTACGAGTGAAGTTTTTAGACTGTAAAAGTATTAAAATTATAACACAAACTACACTATATTTTTTGTTTTTTAATATTTTTAGGGTATGAGATAATAATCCTATATTGTAAGATTGTTCGTTGGAAATTTTTAAATTTTACAAGCAATGTCAAGAGAGTGACACATACCTTTTAAGAAATATTAAAAAAAATTAGTTATGTATCACCCTCTTAACTCCAATTGTAAAATTAAAAAATTTCATTGTCAATACATTAAATAATAATCATATAACATATATATTTTTAATATAAGTTTGTTGCATGCACATGCAACGCTGCAGGGCATTACCAAGGGCGGTCACGGTTTTGGGAAGGATGATCTTTGCTTAAGACAGGTGATCATCATAACCGTCCAATATTATTTTTGTTTGCCATCTCAATTAATTGTTTAATTTAGTTTTTTAAGACCATGTGATGGGTTTAACTTAATAATTAATTACTTCTTTGGCTCTGCTTCCCCAAGTAGAAAGTCAATTGGTTTCATGTTACAGCCCTATACAACATGTCTACACGCCACCTTTCTGTTGACTCCTTTTGATAAAAGCAATCATTTTCGTCTTGCTGTCGAAAACGATTTCTGATTTTGTTTCTTTTTTTATTTGAATTTATTTCATTTACTAATTTTAATTTGATGATTCAGTACATAATCAAGAGATTTCTTCATATTTGATCATATTAATTAATTTTTTCCATATATATTCTTAATGGCTTAATCTTCAATGAAAGAATTAAGAGGCAAAAAATGAAGAAAGAAATGTATACTATTATCCGTAATAATAATAACAACATGTACAAAAGTATATATAGTGCTTGAATTGAACTACCCAAGTTTTTTTTTCCTGGTCAAGGACTAGGCAAACTTCACATTGACTTTGATCAGCAAACAATAATCTTGTTAATTCTTGTGCTTATTTTCTCAAAGAAATCATTCAAACCAGCTTTATAAAATATGGTCTAATTAACTAACTAAACTCTTAACTATAATAACTGTAACGAATAAAATATCAAGAAAAAAAGTTTGACCATTTAATTAAAACATAGAGTATTCATAGTGAAATTAAAACACATGAGACCACATGGAATAAAAACTTTTGAAATTACAATCATGGAATATTGAGACACTTGCATGCATAATTGCATATGAGATTGTGTTGGTATATATTGAAATTAGTCAAGTTAAGATTTTTCTTTAATTATTTAAATTTTGGTTACTCGAAACTTCATGTGCTGCCTATTTATAGCCAAACTATTCTTTTTCTTGACCAACTAATTAAACTGCTCTTGCATTGCTTAAGCAATCTATAATTAAGGGAATTTTTTTATAGGGTATTTTTCGGTCCATTGATTATGATTATATATAATAATAAGTTAATAACTGAAATAAATTAACCCCAAAATGTTTGTCTTTTTCTTGTTAGACATTTTAATTATTTAAGTTCTCAGTGAATTAAGATATTGTGACACTGATCTTAATCATCAAATCTTTTCATTCAACTGAATTAAGCATGTTACTATTAAATTTTGAGATTTATAATATAGACAATCTTTTTCTTGAAATTGAATTCCAAATTTATTAAAATTCATTTCGATTAAATCTATAGTTTTTTTTGGTATTGCAACTTGAACTTCAAATTTTTAAAACTCTTACATGTTAAAAGTTAAAAGTATGGACAAAACCATTTGAGCCAATAATACTCAAAATCATCTATAGCACTTTTTTGTTTAAGTATATTTTTTTAAATTAATTATATTAAAATTAATGTACAATCTTTAAATCAAATCTTAATCACTATTATTGAAATTTCCATAGGCCAACCATGCATAAAATAATTGAAAAATGTGAACTGAAAATATAAATTTATGTATTTCTAGGTTTGGCATGCCCTGGAAAGGGAAAACCTAACATGAACTGCATTAATTTGGAATGAAAGAGACATTGCATAAACAATTTTTTGTCAGAGATTATCATCTTAAAGCTAATAATTTTTTCCCCTATATTTCCCTTGATTGCCAAATGTTGAACTTTCGGTGGCTTGTCATTGCCATCAGTTTCTCAATCAAGAGAGTGACAAAAGAGATCGAAGCAGAAACCCACCTTATTGCTATAGCAAATTTGCACATGATTTAATCCTCTAAGAAGTAAAAGTAGATTTTCCAAAAATAAAAATTTATGAGGATGAGAAGTTTAAAGTTTAAACAAAGCTGATATTTGCATGTCCATTCAAGATTGATCTTCTCCTTAATTAATTTGACATCAGCCTAATTTTACATATGAACCTTTAATTTGATCACTTTCTAAACCTCATTGAAAGTTACATATATATATATATATATATATATATATATATATACACACACACACATATATATATATTTATATATGCATGCCCCAGTAGCTATTTCTCCTAAATTCTCATCTTCTATAGATATTTTAGAGGATCTTAATCTATCCTTTTTTTTTAATTTTAGCTTTGCATAATTGGAGTTGAAACCCAATAAAATGCATCTTTTTATCTCTGACTCATTCGTACAAATTTATTTAGGTCGAGTTTAATAAAATTATGAAAAATTACTTTTTCATAACCTACTAACAAGTTCAAACTCGAAACACCCAAGAAACAGCAAATTTGTTTATCACTTGAATCGGTGTCTGTTGATATTTAATTGATACATTTAATTTATTCCCCATCTAATTAAATTGATCAAATCACATGCTAAAACTTGTTTAATCTTTGATTTTTAAGATAATTAAATCAAATTTCTAAATTTTGCTACCGTAAAATGCACTAGCTTATTATAAATGTTTGTGTACATAATTACATATATATATATATATATATATCATGCACAAAATTACAATCTCAAAGATAGGGTTGGGGTTAATCAAAATTTACTTGCTGATAAAGTTTCCAACTGATACTTTATTATTTCATCAGTTCTTTTTTTTTTTATTTTGAAAATCTTAATTTACCTGAAACTTTTAATCTCTAAGCTACTTGAATCACTTGAACCGAATATTATATACTTAAATTTTTTCCAAACTTGCAACTTTAAAAAATCTATCCAATATGCATGATATCTGAATTAATGCTAGCTCGATCTTATCCTCAAGAGAGACTTCCAACCATAGGAATAGGATGTACCTCACTGTGAAACTACTGACCAAATCAATCATAAAGTCAAAGGAATTGGAGCTTATGGATATCCCAACATTAATGAGTAAAATGAAGGCCCACAAACTGAAAACCAAGCCACAGTTTATAATTCTTTCCCTGCACCACCAACAACGTAAGGCAAGGGAGGATCTGAAAAGGGGAAGCATGGTATACGCCATGTGAGAACCAAGATGACTGGCTAACTCACCATCAGTCTTGGGTCCACCATATTCATAGCCAAATCAACACAAATTTTGGATAATATTAGATGTTGTGATTGCGACTTTGATTATAAACCTAGTAAACCTGGTAACCCTAAACACAATATGATGACACAACACAAAAACGATACGAATAAAAGAGACGAATGTGACACAGATTAAAATTAAGTAAAAATTATATATAAATAAGTTAAATGCTAAAAATAAAATTTTTGATTTTTCGCGTCGACATGAATTTTAATACGAAATTTTTGTGTTTTCTATTATACGAATACAATTTTACATGATACAAAAACGAATTCTAAACACGATTTCCAGGTCTAAACCCTAGCCAGCTTAATTTCTTCCTTTATTTTAAGTGTGCCGTACTATTTATCATTTATCACTTTAAAATAATATTTTCTCAATTCAAGATTTAAATAATTTATACATTTTTTTTTATATGTCAAAGAGAAAGAGAAGCTTGAATCTACTTTATTTGTTAGAAAATATCGTTTCGCTTTTATCACTTGAGTTCAGTTTAAGCGATGAAATTATGATTTTAATAAAATTTTATTAAGATTTGGTATACGTTAATTTCAACAAGTTTAATCAACTTAAGTTTATCCATACAATATATGCACGAGGAGAAATCGAGTTACATAAGTATGAAATAAATTGTTTACATGATTTTTAATAACTTATATAGGAATAGGATTAATATTTTTATAAACCAATTATTAGATTTAACAACCTACTTGTATTGATTATGTGCATAAAATTTCAAATCGATCTGATACCTTCTCATTTCAATTAGGAATATGTATGATAAACAATTGGGAATATAATTTTTTCAATATATATTAAAGATTAAAATTTTATTATTACCGAACAAAATGTTAGACATTTTCGATCAGCTTAAAATTTTGTATGCATGATCTACATAAATAGAATATAAAAATTAATGGTCAATTTTCAATATCTTATACATATAAAATTTGAAAAAGGGTAAAACTAAACGTATTTTACACTAATATAAATAAATTCATCCTCTGTGTGTATATATATTTAAAGAGATTGACTTATTATAAGATAAAACATTGTGAAAGGTGGAGTAATTTATTGTTTATATGGTGTAATGAGGTGTGTCGCAGTCGTCCAGCTTTGGGAATAGTTTGTTTGTGGCAATTTAGTAAGTTTGTACGTGAAACGGTGGTCAAAAAATCAAAACTAATCATCAGCACTTTCCGTTCACGACTTGTTTTTTATATGTTTTTGGCTAAATTTGAAAGTGACTAATTTGCCTTTAACTGAGTTGGAGTTGGAACAGATTGAGGCTGTGGTAGTGCTGTTCTCGTATTGATGTTGAATTCAAAAGAATTCATCTTTCTCTTGCCAGCACAATCAAACAGTTCTTCTCTCCGAGCAAAAAGGGTTGGATGCGACAATTATCAAAGTCTGACCCCGAAATGGACCCAACGCAGCCAGATAGCCGTATGATGCATGTGGATGGGCATGGGTGTGTGTCAAATCAGTAATCAGCAGCTGCAGCAGATGGAGGATTGGTGAGAGTGAGCCCATGGACCAACCCTAGTCCCTAGGGCTGAGGGTTGGGTTAGAACATGGGAGCAAATCAATTCACAAAAACCTTGCCAACTCTTCTTCGTTGTCGTCCTCTGTGTTTGTATGCCAGTGACAATCCACCCAACCCTAATCCGTATCTGTACTACCATCGCCAGTTGTACAACTCGGCGGCTGACATGGCACCTTGAGGGAATTTCAATTGGACCATGAAAATGTTGGGCAAGTTATTGGTGGGAAAGGATTAAAGAAGGGTGGTCCAAGGTGCGGTCCTTGAGCCTAAATGGCTCAATGGTTAACCCCAGCCATGGTCCCAAACTTCTGCCTGGGAGGAGTTTCCAAGTCCTCCCCTTGTGCAAGACCTGAATATTCCATGAGGAATTCACATGGATTTGCCAAAACATTTTTATTTTTTGCTTTCCTTTTATTTTCAATTTTTCATTTGTCGCTTTTCATTTATGCTATTCAAATTGAAGCATACTATGGTTTCCCTCTTTTTCCACATTGCTTATCCTTCTTTTTCCCTTCTTTCCCTTCGATAATAATAGCTGAATCCTTTTCTTGGATAGCTTAGACATCTTTGACTGTCGTTGTCATATTTTTTTATCTCAATCTCATTCCTATGGCTTAATAGTCATCGATTCTTTCATATCAGACACTGTGCCGACAACCGAGAGAGATTCAACAACCGAATGTAAAATCGAATCTTTGGGATCCTTTCTTTAAACGGAATGAACAGAGATAAAATCAAACCCAATTTCCCTTATGCCTTTATGGATATTTTTCAATGTGCCGACCATTAACAGAACCTAAAAAGTGAATAAATAATCAAATGTTTTCTGAAGAAATCGAAAGAATTCATTCTTTCCTTGGTACAAAAATGGAGGAATAAGCATACATAATGACAAAGAAAATTTCGGGGCAAAATAAGTCCCAGGAAAAAAAATCAAACAATTTTATCTATAGATACATGTTCCCAAACTGCGTTGCTTTATACAACAAAAACAGGGTGGAGAGGGATCCATGTCTCAGCCACCGACAATAATGCACATTGACATTGTGCATTAAACCTTGACTTCCTATAAAAATACCTGCCCCTTTTGGCAGAAGAATAAACCAATATAAAAGAAAGAAAAAAAAAACAGATCAACAAAACATATTCGCGCCCCTCTCAACGACAGCTTTTACAATTGGAATGTCAAAAAATTAAACCAATAGAATATTTTACAACATGAGATGGACGCAAAGATAATGAGGGGAAAATGAATTTACAACAACCATTGAGTTGGCAATAGTCCTTAAGTCCCCATTGCCCACCTTGACACGAAAAAAGGGAGACAACTTCTCTAAGCTTCCTAGGCCTTACTCGTGTAAAAATTGGAAGGCTGGATTCTCAAGAAGTTCCTCTGCAGGTTTGACCTCCAAGAAGTCTTTCGCTTGCAGTGAATTGGAGAGGTCATCAACAGAGAACGGAATGCTGTGTTATGAAGGATGGGTTAGTTTGTTTCTACGATGTAATTCCCAATGCAATGCTCAGCATGTAATAACGTTTGTTTTCAAATAGTCTAGCTAGCCTGTTCCTAACACGCCAACTATATAGAATTGTTCAACTCTTCCTCAATTAACATTCTTGTCCATAAATTCGTTTGAATGGGAGTTTTACTTAAGCCATATCAGAAATCTACTATTATTGTACATAGTACGCAAGCAAGATGAAGGACTTTTTACCTGGAATTATCATCCAATAAAAAGGAACTGCCAACAGCATCATTGGAATCCTCTGTCATTAGTATCCTCATGCTAGAAATAACCTGTAAAGGAGTGCAGGTTGCCAATCAATCATATACGCTTTATGATAAAAGACCGAGAAGAAAAGATCTTGCCTAACACAAACTTACATTTGGAGAAACACTTCGAGTATTGTAGTTGTCATCCCAGTACAGAGTACATATTCTATACAATTGCTGAACGCTAAGAATCTGAACAAACCAAAAGTTAATGTCAAAGACAATGAGAAAATTGGGGTGGGGAGAGAGAGAGAGAGAGAAGCCTTACAGGGCAGAGATCATTTGTAATTTCATCATAGGAAATTCTGTACTTCTGATGTATAACCTGTTATCAGGTTTAATAAAATTCAAATTAGAAGCAAAACTCTGTTACTGCTACTACAAACCTAGGGAAATAACTTTTGAACAAATGACGTCTTCCCCATAGTTAAAATGAGGAAACTACTAATTAGGACGTAACATTCTGCATAAAACAATGCTACTTCAGCCAGTACAATATAACAATGATTTCAAGGGTTGTAGGAACATAATTGAATAGATTTTCGCATAAGACCAAGACAGTTGAAGAGGCACATTATGCAAGCAAACATATGCTAGAAAGCATGTTGGAGGTTAACTAATGATCAAGCACAGGGAAAGAAATTATCTGATATAACTGACACCTCAGAAACCTAATCAAGGAAATAAAGTTCAATATTCTAGCCGAAAGAAAACAGTTACATGAAGGTATTAGGAAGTGTTTTCTAGCATCCTATGCCAAACAAAGTGTCTCTTTCAATCAACAGCATTCGAAAGGATATATAAAAGCTGCCAATTAATCCCATCCTTGTATATCTGTAATACTTCCCAAATCGGCTCTCTGAAATTTTCATTATTTGGAATGTTGAAAGTTAAAGATCCACTCTCCTATTTATCATTATTGAACCCACCTCATTTTGGCTTGGGCTGATTGGGGCTTTTGACAACCATTATCATACAATCAATATGATAGTGTTTCCTTAAACAGTATAGTACCAAAATACCAATGAGTGCAAGCTCAAAGGATTCTGGAAAACATTCAGGGAAATATTCCTCAATATGCTAATAATCTATTTCAAAATTGTCACTAGTAAAATACCTGAAGTCAAGGATTCAAGACGAGATAACTAAGCAAGTCAAAAATACTTCTTAATCCATGTACCAAAAAGTTCAACAACGAAAAACAAAAAACACAAAGATCACATCATCTATACTGTCAAATAGTGCATCAACGTACCAAGAAACCAACAGCCTGTCTTATGTGCTTAAGTTCATCCCAAGACGACCCTGCATACTGTAGTTCAAAGCAAGTGAAGAATAAACATCAGCACAGTTATGGGCCTTAAGAAAGCCATTAAAAATAAGCAAATAGTCCAAAAACATTATGTCCATTAAACAGAGAAGAAAATATCCAACTCCACGTATGCACACATGAAAATTACAACAAAAAATATACCTCTTCTTTAGCCTGGCAGCACCAGAGCTCTAGCTCAGCTAACCCAGCCTTAACGTATTCTCCATTACTAAATGTACAACACTCACGGCGTAGAAGTAGACTGGAAAATGCTAACAAAAGTAAATACAACCAAGCCCTTTGAATTAAAATCAACAAGTAGCAACAATAAAATAAAATATTACCTGTTAAACAATTGTACATTAATGTACGAAAATGTTTGAGTAAAGATCTTCTGGATAAGAACTGGAGGCACCTGATAACCAAGCAACTGTAAGAACCTCTGCTGAGAGCAGAAATGAAAGTTTATGAAGCACAGTGAAAAAAGAAAAAATCAGGTTCCTACAAAGTTTTCTTTCAATGTACTCAGGAGGGTGTTGAGGCTATCAATAATGCTCTGCCAATGAGTTGAAGGAGAATCTTTGCCAAAGGACCGCCCAGATCTCAGTACACTTCCCTTAGATGTTCTCGGTGCCTAAAATTAAGTATGAACAATTTGAAAAAAAAAATTTACAAAGGGTGCAGAATAACTCAAGTACAGCTGCCCACCTAACAGTTGACCATACGACTTCAAATTGTTGAATAGAAACTAACAGAAGGGCAAGATACCTGGATGCATTGAGAAAGCAAAGATGATAACTCTTTCTTCAAGTTGTCTCTAATGATTCCATAAATCTTTTCCACATATGCTGCAAGTTGCTGCTTGAAAAGCAAAGCGGGGTACTTTGCCTCTACTTGGCGAACTACCGCAAGTGCAGCAGCAGCAGCAAGGTTGTTCGAAGAAGGAGACGAGCGGAAACCCTGAGTTAAGAGAGAATGGAATGCAATAATAACCTGATTCTGCCTTAAAATGATACTTAATGGGGAAAAAAGATTTCAAACCATTGTCATCCTTCCAAACAGAGAGGTTGAAGAGGGTGGTTTTCGACTTGGAGTTGCACCAGTTGAACCAGCAGGCTTTAGACTTTTTTGGAGCAAAAACAATAATGCTGAGGTGTTGGACAACCAATAACCCATATGACAATTGTTTTCTTCATCCTACAACCAAAGAAGAAGTTTTCGTTCTTTAAATATTAATGGCGCCTTCATTTTTGTTCAATTATAGCACTAAAAGCCAAAAGTACATGAAAGATTCCCAAAAAGTAGAAATCTTAAACAGAGCAAAATATGATCTTCTAAAGCAACTATTTTGCAATTATAACAGCAGAGAAAGCTAGTAACGGGAAGAGATTAAGGCAGCAAAAAATCTTCAACAGTCATCCACATGCTTATCAGAAGCAAGAACAGGAACTCACTTTATAAGGACTGCATTTAGAAAATGAGACTATTATAACAAATTAACGAAATTTAGTCAAAATCAAAATCAGCAGAAACAAGTCATGTAGAAGGTAGAATGACAAAGGAAAATGAAGCTGATAGCTCTGCCTGACATCCTTATTCCATAAGAATGAGCGATAAAATCAATTACCTCAATTGCAGAACCAATCATCTGAATAAGACGATCAAACACATTGGTCCTTTCTGCTTCAAAAGATTTCCAGTGGAGAAGACATTTATATATCGTAAATGCTGCAATAGGTTTTCCATGACTGAACCCAATGTCTTTAGTCATGCAATTGATTAGAGCATCAACATTCTCCTGTTGAAAGAATGGCAGAAAACAATAAGTGACACACTGCAGAAAAAGTAAAGGCCTGAAGATGCAAAAACCAATTGTGGCAAACACATACATGTTGGCGTTCGAGATTGGATTTTCGCAACTTGCCCTCAGCTTCTGTGCCAGCTTCTTAACTGGAGTCACCATCTGTAGTTCCTACAGTTACAGCTCATGTCAATGGCCACAATATAGAACTAGATAAGTATGATCATAAGAATAACAATATTTTACATACATTTGATTTGTTTCCTTCATCCATATGGTGACCATTTTCTAAATTCTGCAAATTGCAAAGCAAAAGGATAATAGGAAATATCAACATGATGACAAATGAAGCAGAAATATTAAAAAAAAAAATCTATGCTATATTTTACCGGAAAGACTGGAATTGGTGGATGTTCTAAAATCTTCTTATTAACAGGTGAATTTAACAGGGTTTGCTGCCTCAGAACTTGGTTTTCAGATTCCATGTCCGAAATTTTTTCCTCAAGCCTGGTAAAAAAAGAAACAATGACGATTGGTAGAAAGACAATAAATAAAAAGAAAGAAACGACTGGACACGGCTTCACCAAGTTGCATGCAAAAAAGCTCTACCAGATTCTGGTAGTTAAAAATTTGAATCTATCTCAAAGTCTTTGCTCAGTAAGGGCACAAATTAACCTGTGCATAACAGTCTTCAGTTGAACTATTTTTGATTCTGCCTCCAAAGCTTGTTTCAACCTTTCTTCACTGATCTTGGTGGTCTCTTCAAACCTTTTCTCTGTTTCATCAATTTTCTTTTCCAATGAACTTACCATAGCCTGCAGATAATAAGCACATGGGAAATATAATTATGAAAATAGTATTCTATCACGCTTAGAATATATCCCCAAGATGTTCCTATATTATCATATGGTCACTGCATCTTTGTGCAAAGTGCAAACAGCGCTTAAACTCAGACTCCTCACCTTCAGTTTTTCATTCTCACTTGTAAGCTTCTCCAGCATTGTGTGGTCCACTACTGGAACCTCCTGAATAACAGGGACCACCTCAGCTGCCTTTTTGGCAGCCTCACGTTCCTTGGCAAGCAATTCTTTAGTTTCTTTAAACTGAAGTTGCATGTCTTGCAAAGCAGACTGTAGTTTCACATTTTCTTGGGTTTTAGCCTCTTCCATGTCAACCTAAAGAGGAAGACAGTGACATATAAATGATGAGAAAAATAATAGAATCATTAACATGCTGATATAGGTGTCCCACAACTTCAGTTGGGGATGGGAGACCTAGCCCAGCCCAAGCCATTTACATTACTACTAAAATATTAAAGCTAATTTATATTAATCTTTCAATATTTTAAAATTATTTTAGACACAATTTTAGTGGAAATGCATCATTTAATAAATAATTACTTCAGGCAAGGCCAAGTTGACTAAAAAACTTAAGCCCAGCCCAAAGCAGATGGATCTTCAAGCAGGGATCACAATTCACAAAGGAAGCACTTGCAGCAAATGCAATAGCAAGTTTTCTATACAAATCAGCTAATTCAATATGGGAAGTCAAATACAACTGACAGCCCCACAACCTACTCGATAAAAAGCACAAAATGATGCATACAAAATTTATTACCCTTGCGCAAATAACTTGGCACAGTGATTAAAAGAAACAAAGGAGTGAGTGATACCAAGCACGTAAAATACCTCAATTCCGCATCTTCTTACCTCAACCAGATTCACTATGTCCTACCGGAAAACACAAAAGCATACAAAAAATAAAAGAAAGTAGCTAGTTTCAGTTAATTTATTTATAATCATGCTTACCCTCATTCGTTTCTCCAACTGTAGTCTCCATGTCAATTCCTCAACTTGCTTTTCTAGTTTGTTCTTGGCAGCTTGCAGAGCTCCTGTTTCCCTAGCAGCCTGAAAACAATAAAAATAGTAGAAGAAAATCTGATTGGTACATTCATGAAACAAGATATTAGCAAAATTAAGGCTTTACAAATACTAAATTGTTTGGGAAAACAAAGTTAGCAAATAGAAATGAATAAGCACGTCTGGTTTCTTCATTTCTCCCCATTATGGAAGCTGGGAGGAAAACATTTATTTGGTTTTTAACAAGAAAGACTTCTCCGGAGCATAGAAATCTTGAATAGGTCTTTAGATGATTTCAGCTTATGGATAAAAGGGAACTTACACAAAAAAGAATCCAACTAAAATTTGAAGAACCCCCAAAATTATATCTCAGCAAAGATGCAATGGTTTGGTGTTCTGATTTCAATTTAAAGCAAAGAAGAGGGCAACAAAAACAACAGTGCTAACTGCCAACCATTTTCAAAGATCTAAAAGATAGAAGAAAGCAAAAAAAAAAAAATTAAAGAGTTTTATGATATAAGCTCTGCCGACAAAATAAATATGGGAATACCATCTTAAGCTTTCGCAGTTCTTTGCGAGCAAGTCTCCCTCTCCAAGCACATTGTGTTGCAATTGCCGCTTTTTTCAACTTCAGATAATGCAACCGGGCCAAGAACTTACGACAATGGCTCTGGTAAGTACAATCAAAGTCATTCCAAATTAAAGAACATAACAAATATGAAACTAAATGAGGTTCAACCACTCAAAGCAAAATTGAAAAGGTATGGCATTTTTCCAAAAAATCATTGCACATGCAGTATGATGTACCTGAATTATAATTGCTGCTTTGGTCTGCCTTCTAAAGCGTAGCTCATTGCGAGCAGCCATCCCCCTCATACCTGTCTGAATGGAAACAGAAGAAGAACACAATTCTTTATAAGCTTTCCTAGCAAGATGCATACGCAGTTCTCTCTGGATCCTCAAACTGGCAGCTTCTCTTCTCATGCTTTCGTAAACTTTGCGAGCAAGTTGTCCTGAAATCAGCACAAACAGAAACTATCAAAAGGTGTGGATTAACAAATGCCTTAATAGGGAGTAAATTTAGTTAACTTACAACACCCACACACAAAAATGCATCCATAGGAATAAATACCTCTGCAGACAGATTGAATCTGTAATGCAGATCGACGAAGCACAAAAAAACTTCTGCGAGCTAAATAAGAACGAATTTTCCTCTGGATAATGCTCGCAGATCTTCCCAAGACTTCAGTCCTACGGGTATCTAAATCTGCCATCTGACCAGCCCTGAGAAAAACCTTCGTCTTACCAATCTGCCAAAAGTAAATTGGCATAAGAATGATCTTTCCCAAAATCCAACAGAACACAGATGCGTAGAACATGTGAGGAAACAATCATAAAAGAGGTGTAATTATGAAACAGTTGGATGCATATATAATTTGTTCAATGACAAGAAATGAGCTCCCATCTAGAAGATGCCTGTAATCTTTCCATGTGTATTTATGCTAGCATGATACTCACATCTAAAAGCAAGAAACAGAAAAGCTAATAAAGTTAGCCAATATCCACCTATAGCATCAAGTCTGTGCCTTGAATCCAACAACTTAGATTATGTACATGACAAGTATTTTGCTTTTTGCTCCTTGCTCACAGTTGCCAGCACCTCGAAATTTCTCAAGTGCACTTAGGACCCAATTTGCAATGTCGTTTCCGAACCCAATCCAAACTTGAGCACTTTTACCCATTTACACATTAAGGATTTTCAATAGATCTTTTGGCATGCATAACAGACAAGAGCGGAGTGGAATCTCCCCAGTGTTATTGTCAGCGGGCATAAGCCAAATCATCATCATCATCATCATCATCATAGCCTTTATCTCAATAGATTGGAGTATGCTACATGAACCAATATCTAGGATCACATTAAACCATCCCTATGAATTCTCCTCCTCCACACATTCCTATCCAAAGCAATGCCTTCATCCCAACTCTAATACCTTCATATCTTTCCAAATTACTTCCTTCCAAGTCATTTTCAGTCTTCCTCTGGGCATAAGCCAAAGGCCAAACAAAATAAATATCGGCCTGCTGCATGTCTATCTGCTAGCTTTTATTAATGTCTTGATAACATGAGTTTTTGCGTAAGGTATATATCCTAATGGTTCAAGAGGAAATCTAGTACTAATGGAAAGGAAACTCAATTGACTAAGAGGAGATTGTTTGAATGTCCATCAGACATTTACCTGATAGCCTTGAAGTCCCACCTTCTCTAGAAGCTTCTTGCAAGCTGCAACCTCATCAGAACTAGCATGTAGTAAATAAGTCAGCATACAGTTTGGAAGAAACCTCTTAAGAGCCAAGAAAATTGTTAACTGTACCTTCCATCCAAAATGTCAGGTGCAAGGAGACCAAATCGGTCTACAAATTCATCAAATGGTTTTCTAGTAGGATATCCAGCACAACTAATCCTGATTGCCTCCATAACTCCCTGAAATGAGACAAACAATGTTGATAAACTAGGCAGGCAGTTCTTTGTAAATACAAATATAAATTTCAGCTCAACCTCATACAATATGAACACTCTTACCCCACACCGTAGTTGTTGTAGAATATTTTTGTTCTCAAATATTGATGGCTTAAGAAGATTATTGGGCTTCACACAACGTATGTAATGTGGCTCAGTGGCACTAAGAGTTTCAAGTAGTGCTTGTAATTGTTGCTGTAAAAAAAATAAAACATAAAAGAAGAAGAAAAAGACCACTTAGTAATCCATTAGACTGGAATAATAAATGAGCCAATAACCCGCCATTAAGAAACAGAAATACCAGCCCACCTTAAATCGAGAACCTATTGATGAGAATTTTGATGATTTAGAGGACTCCTCAGCTAAAGGGGGAAATAAACCAGAAACAAAGGAACATTTGGAAGCACTCAAAAGGGCCTGATGTTCAGCAACAACATAATCTTTGTTCTTGTCCAGGAACAATTCAGTTTGATAAGTGACCTGAAAAAGAACATAAATTTTTATTTGACACAAAAACAAATCCATTCACTTCTAACTTCTCAGTTACATTCTACGATATGAATTTACCATAAAGAAAAAGCAAACTTACATCACCAGCATAATGGCAAATTGTGAAGTCACTACGAGACAATTTGGGCTTGCTGAAGCGCTTATGATTCTTAAATGTCTGGTACAGCTTCTGAGCAAATGTTTCATGTGTTGATCTCGGAAACATGCTTTTAAAATTTAAAGGGGAAGAAACAAGAGAGGAAAAAATAAACTTAACAACATCAACAGATGAACAGTCAAATATAATTATTAAGATATAGTCAACTAACTGAAAGAACTTTAGTCAAATTTCAAAAATGTCAAATATAAGTAAATGCTCGGTACATCTTACCAAGCCTCATCTAGAAGAGCAATTATGCCACCTGGTTTCTGGAAATCAAGAACAGGAAAAATGAAAACATAAAATAAATAAAATAACCACCATAAAAGTGCAGGGACTACTTAATACATTTAACCAATTGATGTCTTTACTCAAATCCACCTCTATCCAGGACTATGATTGATAAGAATGTTTAATAAATCAAATAAAAAATAATTAGAGAACAAAGAGAAAATATTTTCTTAGTGACCAGAGTAAAGGAAGAGAGAAAAATGAGAGAGCACACAAGAATGTATGAGAGATCTAATCATTACAAGAAGAAAGGTAGCTTCTCAAACACAGATAACTATAATTACAAGCATATCAGTACTTGAGAAGTTCACACCACAAATTCCCAAACTGAGTCCAATAATATTTAATGAATCAATACCAACAATCCAACATCAACGATACTAATACAAGATTCAAAACTCCAATTAGATATTACAAAAGAAATTATTGCCGCATGGATATGATTGATGTAGTTATTGACTGAACCATCACTTTTTGTAACATTTCCACAGCAGCTTGATTGAAGCAGGCAGTACTTTTGCATTGCCTCCACATCAGCTTGGACTTGTTAGAATAAAATGCAACTAATATTATTGGTCTATTTATAATTGAATAGTTCTGTATTATGCTAGACTACGATTGGTGGCTTGTTTACAACTATTCCAACACCTGAAAAGTGATCCATCTTCTCTTCTCTTTTTAAATTTCTCTTTTCCCATCGTTCTTCCTTCAAATTGCTTCTTCTGTTTCCAAGCTGAGTGTTTTATACCAAAATCCTTATCATCAGGTTTTCCCTTGTGTTTTAAAATTTTTCCATGCGAATAAAGTATCATAGATGCCCTTACCGCTTTATCTTCTATATAGCACGAAAATAACACTACCTGGTTAATGCACGATCTAACATGAAGTAGAGAAAAGAGTAAGTCACTTTGGTTTATTAAAAGTTAAGGCAATTTCATTCCTCAGAAGATGATCAGATCTTCAAAATAAGGAGATGTGACCACAACACATAGATTGTCTATCTACCACATCCATCCTACATGTGTTCCATGAAAACAGAGAATGCTAAACATGAATGGAACTAGAACTGAAATCACCAGACAATACTAAGGAAATAATATTAAATATTTACAAACAAGAGAGTATAGTACTAGTGGGAATGCTTTATCATAAATTCCTTTTAATAGAGACGTGGAGTCAACAACATTAGAACCAACTCCACAGAAAATACACAGATTCATTTTTTTTTTTGGTCAAAACAAAGATTCACTTTAATAGGATTGAATACTGAAGGTACAGATGATACAATACTAAAACAATCTGTACAAGACCAACCAAATAAATTGGAGAGGAAAATTAAACAGACCTTTTCAATGAGGTCCAGGACATCCTGATTATCAACAAACTCAATATAGCTCCAATCAATTTCTTCTTTCGTATACTCTTCTTGCTCCATTTTGAAAACATGCTGAAGAGCCAGAACTTTATGCATCAAAAACTATGAAACAAAAACTGAGAAACCTTAAGCATGATGTGAGAGTATCTTTCAGAAGTCAACCTGGTTGAAATGCTGCTGTAGTTTCTCATTTGTCAAGTTGATGCAGAATTGCTCAAAACTGCAAAACAAGTGACATCAGATAAACAGAAGCCAATAGCAAGCATCCAAAACGTCACAGTTTCACTACTTTTTAATCATGATTAACTTTACATAATACAGATTCCACAAAAAATAAGGACAATTGGAACTATCATTCTGTGAACTCTCCATGGAACTCGGCACCAGCACTGCCAAATTAAACAGACTACCAAGGTAATATACCAGTCTCATCACTTTTGCAGCAGCATCAATGCCAACTTCATTTACCAACCAGATATTAGTAGACTGGTCTATTCAAGATGGCAACGGAAGTTATATAAATAAAAACTCCTCATCTGAAACTATCCTACTGCATCTAAGCATTCCGCCAAGTTAAATTAGGAATCCACAGTAAGACTCTTGAAACGCATTATATTCACACAACTAGGACATTTTCAGTTTCACGAGGAAAAAATAAACCAAGCTCAAGGTAAAAACCAGAATAAAACTAAGAATTTTCAATAAGAAGCTCTACAATATATTTCACGTCAAGTTGCTCAGCCAAACCTATAGAATTGGAAAGCATAGGCCTCAGAACTTATCAATTCTACACTCAGCTGAAGTTTTGACATCGAAGAACAAATAAGTACAGCAAGCAGCATATCAGCCAAAATCTTTTTTTTTTTGTAAATATTTATCTTGGAAACTGATATCTAAAGCTCCAGTCAACCTATTTGCGTGTTTACATTGCTAAAATGACCACAAGGAAACATAAGATTACACAAACAAAAAAAAAAAAGGAGGCACATGCAAAGACCACAGTGCCAAAAAGAGTATATATGGTTAACTACTTAATTATTAACAGAAAAAGTAAACTATACCAATTGTAAAGACAACAGATGCACCATGTTCTTAAATGCCAGACACAATTATTTTGGCCACTTATACAGAAAAAAAAAAAAACTCCATTTCCTAAAACCATCAAGAAAAAGCTTCTTTCACATGTCATTATTAGATTTGAAAGAGAAATCACAAGAAAAGAATACTAAAGTGCAAAACATCAAAGTGCACCAGCTTTACCATGCCTTAACAGTAATTTGGTGTAAGAATAGGCCTCCTCAAGTCACTGCTTCTTTTAGTATCAATAATACATGACTGCCACAAACACTAACTGTGCCTCTTTGAGACACAACTCCCATTTTTATTCATTGGTTTCAGAAAACCAACTTCAATCAATTATGAAAACAATAGGCATACCGGTTAAGCACCTGTTTGTCTCGAAACTCTCAAATCCATAAATATCCAGCACCCCAATTAAGAACTTTGAGTCAAGATCTTGACCAATTGAACTATTGATCTTATCCACAATCCTGTGAAAATTAAAAAGCAAATTCATTGCCTCATAAGAGTCCAAAACTGAACAAAACCAAAATAATAAGCACAGCCAACTCCGAAATGTCTATACTTAGCAAGAGTGAACCATACCAGTCAAACAACCTTGAGTACACAATTTTAGCCAAAGCATCTCTACTAAGAGCAGCGGATGCTGGGTCCAGCCATTTTGTGATGGATTCATCACGAGTTACAATTACACGCTTGCACAAAGAATCTTCTAGCAACTTCTCATCACACCTAAACAAAATTGGAGATTAAACATGCGCCCTTTCTTCTCTTACAAGAGCATATGAAGTGAACAAATATCAAAAAAATGTCTTTCAGTACTAGCTAGTGCAAGTCCAAAATTTTTCACTTACATGAAAAGCTCGGCAGCAGTTCTTAGATGGAACCAAGATTTTTCATCTTTGGGCACTGATGAATCTATTTCGTTCCCTTTTGCAAATTCAATATTCCCAAGATGGAGAATTGCAGCCACAACTCGGAATATTGCATCCTGACAAGGCGCAGACGCAACAACGAAAAAGATGACAAAGAAATTATAGGAAATATTATGCTTAGGGACCATCTAGTGAGTAAATGTTTCATTAAACCTGCTCATCAGAACCTATTCCAACAACATCCATTGCCCTCCTCGTTGCAATATATTCCTTAGAATCATCAACTCCATCCAACTCGTAGCAATTAGATTGGTTCAGATAGTGAAACGTTCTTGGGTTTCCCAATTTGTACCGTTGAATATCCTGAAAAGTGAAAAAGAGAAACAAGGGGAGACAAACAACCAAAAGTATTAGAATGGATGATCTGAAGCATTACAATCTCATGTAAGAAAACAATTGTTCTGTATTTCCAAAGGCAAACAAATGTGAATAACAAACAGCATATATACCTATAACTGAACAAAGATACAAGTCCGACAAATTTTCCTACTCTTTCATTCCCAGAGAAGTTGACAAAACACTAAAAAAGGGTTTTTGAGAATCAAGGAACTCCCTCATAGATATTTCATACAGCTATAACAAGCTACAAATGTCACTTGAGACCACTGACATGCTAGGAAATCCAGAAAAGTATTAGACATCAAACTTGGAAAATAATATATATGCACACCAACACAACTTTTAAATCCAAATTATTTGTTTAGAACATAAAAAAAAAGGGGGCGAACTAGGAGCTACACTTTGTACTCAAAAAGCAAAGGTTAAGTAATTAAATATAAGACTCATGCCAGTAATCACACAATCCCGTAATAATGCTATCTCAGCAGCCTCATCGTACCTTCATTCACCCAACAGATAAATAATGTCACTAGTTGATTCTCAAACAACCCAATCTCTTTATTCTGTGATCAATACGAAAGATAAAATCCACAATTGAAATTGTGCCTAAAATCAATAGATCGCATAAAAGGTTTTAGTTTAACCAAAGCAATTTGATAAAGATACCATAGAAGTTAATCTCTCCGAGTTGAGAATTGTTCTTATATTGGCTAAGAAAATGATACCAACAAAGAAATCAAAGATAAGAGGGAGTCAGAGAATCAAACAGAAAAGGGGAACAGACTGAATATGAGAGATAACAAAAGAATATCATTGCTAGACCCATTTGACAACCTTCAAGCATTTGCATTAAAAATAAAAACCACATACAAACAGATCGATATCTGGAGCCAGCAATAGAGCAAAGATCATTCTCACAATTTTAAGTTCCTAACAGAAATCCTTCTCAGCGCGGTACATTTTGATCCTAAGATAATCCAGAAACATTTTAAACTAAACATGGAGAATGTTTACTGAGGCAAAAAATATAGGAGAACACATTGTACCAAATATTTTATAAGCAGCTTGATAAAGCAATCAAAAACCACTAACCTCTGGTGGTGCAGCACAAAGCATGTAGAAACAATGATAATTTCTCTCTGGGTCAGACACTTGACAAACACGTGATCTTTCTAGCAAGTAAGTTCTGACTGCAGCTCCTGAAATCTTTCCCCTCCGGTCAAATTGAATCTCCACAAACTTACCAAAACGACTACATCATTCAAAACATGCATGTAAAAATAAAAAACCATTTATTCTGACAGATAATCTACTGTGCATGCAGGTGAGAAATTTGTTAATAATAAATATATTCTCACCTTGAGTTATTGTTCCTAACAGTTTTTGCGTTGCCAAATGCTTCTAAAACAGGGTTGGACTGCAGATCAGATGAAGAGACAAATAAATGTTGTTAAACAAAGTTACTTGGATGATAGATTCAAACTATCAACATTAAATTTGTTGTCACACAAATCTGATGTTTACCTCCAGAACTTGCTGCTCAACTGTTCTTCCCTCAGCAGCAGCTCTCCCTCCCATGTATGCAAGATACCTCATAAGCAATTTTGTGCTTTCAGTTTTGCCCGCTCCACTTTCACCACTAACCAAAATTGATTGGCTTATTCCCTCATTGATCATTAGTCTGCATAAATGGACAAAGCAATTTTTCATTGTCAAAAAGAAGTAATCATTTAAAATGAACAACTTTTGGTCAGTAAAAGGTACCTGTATGCAGCATCTGCTACGGCAAAGGGATGTGGACTCAACTCACCAAAGGCTGCACCTTTATATTGTGCCATCATATGGCTATCATAAAGATGAGGTAATTTTCTGAATGGGTTTACAGCAATCAATATATTTCCTGTATATGTCTGGAAGCACCATTTGGGGCAATTGCCCCCTGGTATCAGTAAATTTTGAAAACATGGTGAAACATTAAGATGACACCAACACTCATCGATGCAGTAATCCATAAAGGAAGAAAAACAATACATAAAGGAAAGACAAAAATAAGATAACACCCATGTATTGTACGAAGAAGGTGAGCATTTGCTCTAAATCTTACATATATTTCATTCATATCATATCTTGTCTTTAAATTTTGCAGGACTCCTGGTTCATGCAAGTAAGCCAGTTTTGTCATATCATCAACTCCACATGGTGGGGCCTCAGCATCTTTAGAATAGACATTTGAAGCCTTAACAACAACCTGTTGCAAAAATTGTGAAATAGGTAAAGTCAAATCAAGCAGCTATCTCATCCACGCATTCTATGCTCTCAATGAATCCTATAGTATCATACTGGAGTTCAAGGACATGTAAAAGGGTGTGAAGGAAGAAAATTTTAAGCCACGTAAACATGATTGCGGCAAGAAAATATCAATTTATAAGCATTGACTAAAATAGAAGTGAATGAGATTCAAATGCAAATAAAAAGAATCCATTTAAATTTTGTAGAAGCACTCACCGTCTTCCCTGAAGTGCACAGAACTTTAATATTTTCACCATTAACCTCCACAACTTCACCATCTATCCAAACAATGTCAGAATCCTCCACCCAGACAAAAGATCCAACCACAAGACTGGCCATGGCAGCCTACAAAAGCCAAGAGAGCCCATGACTCACCAATTCAATTGAATTATCCCTTATACACATTTTTCAGTCAAGATTCAAACATTAGTATCCCATGACTCAAAATGACTTTGGATAGGAATATTAAGGATAGTGCAAAAAAAAAAAATCAAAGAGTTCACAAATTAAAAGGAGGATGCTATGTGACCACCATTCATCACAGACACAATAGCAAAGGTAAAAGCTTGGTTAATCAATGGGGCAGGTACTCTATTTCTTGTTCGGAAAACATTTTAATGGAAAAGAAGGGATTTTGGATGGTTACATTACCACTCCAAGACCCTCCAAACCTTAATTTTTTTGTACCCTTCAAATTGGTAAGATTTTGAGGGTATGAATTTATCAAGTACATGCTCGAATTTAAACTTCCTTAGAGATATGGAGTCCATTAAATACCACTAAATTTGTAAGCTGGATAGTATACAAAGTTCAAAGTTGGCCTAACTACCTGTAATTCCAATACTATGGCTCCAATATCATATGAATAAGAAAGACATAATAGTTCGCACTCTTCAAAATTGGTTACAACAACAAATAAATCAACATAACAATGACACCCCAAACATTGAAGCCGCCACTCTAACCAACTATAAGCACAGACTCCTACAACCATAAAAATTAAAATTAAATCGTACTTCATATGACAACAAAATTTACTACTTCAATTTCAGGCCAATGGCAATATAGTTTTTAACTGAAACCTTATCGCCAACAATTTTCAACTAAACATAGCAAACCAGAGCGGTTAATGCCCTAAAGGTGGATCTCAAGAAACACGAAGATTAACAGATCAAAACAGAATAACAGCTAGCTTCAACTCAAGTTCAGATCAGTCAACAACAACAACTTCTCAAAATTACCAAACAGCTTCTTCAAATCAAGACCGCACAAAGCTAGAAATCAGAAATAACAACACAATAACGGAATGCAATACAGAAAGCCAGAGATGTCATCGATTAATCACCATTTTACTTTCCGAGATTGACCGGATCAGAAACTCGTATTGCTCCTCGATCTACTCCCAAAGAGTTGAACAACGATCATTCAATCGCAATACGTAACAAAGAAATATGTTTGAACTGGTCTATTCCAAACAATAAGTAGAATAATAATTAATATCGGTTTACACTAACAAAAGAATTCCAAGCAACAAGGAAAAAGCCAGAATCAAAAATGAGAAGCTTAAGCCTCTTCAACAAAGCTTGTAAAATATATTTTCTTGAAGAAGAGATTAAGCCTCCCGTTTGCTCTGCTTCTGAAAGCCGCAGCGCTTGTTTTCTTTTCTACGCTTTTCTAATTCTTTTCTTTTTCCTTTTCTTCGTCTTCCCTCCTTCTTTGGGCTTTGTTAAGGTTAGTAATTAAAAGGGCGTAATTAAGAAAAAGTAAACGCTTTTTAATTAAGTGGGGGAACGGAATTCCGGCAATACCCTCTACTTGGGATTGAAATTACGAACTTTAATGACAACTAAGACGGGGTCCTGTCCGGTTCTTGCAAATCGAAATGGAAAGGCGCGGTAAATAATGGTATTGGTCGGTTGGTTTTGGAGTTATGTGCGGTTGCTAACTGTACACTTTGTTAAGTTCCTTTTGGCGATGTTTGTGGAACAAAGTGGGACCCCATAATTTGTTCGGAAGAAATGTCAGATGCTTTTTATATTGTCCCATAATATTAAAAAAAATGAAAGAGATGTGATGGGATGGTGTAGGCCCGCGGCCAAGTTGTGGCCCACTGGAAATGTCTGTCATAAACAAAACAATGCAAAGAGAATCATGCAATGTAACATTCACAAGGAATTTCAAATTAGGTAGGAGAATGAGGTAGAGGACTTTTTTTTATTTTATAATTGAATTCAGAAATTATTATTTAATTGGTACTTCTGTAAATCATTAATGGATTAAATTTTTAACTATTTATAGTGTATAGCAGAATAATTTTATTTTAAGTAGAATTAATAATTCATATAATTTATGTCATGTTTATTTTGTTTAAAGCATGCATAAATTATGAAAATTAATGTATCACAATTTGATTTGATATACTAAACACGAAATGGTCTTTTAGATTTTGTGATTCTATATAAGTTTTTATTGAAATTTTAATCCATATCATTTATCGCTTTTGTTGTGTCAAATCACTATATCATATTTGAAATTATCAAATTTAATTTTATAATAAAAAATCATAAAATTTTTAATTTCAGACTTTTTTTTAAAGACCATAAATTTTTAATTTTTGTTATGTACATTTTTTTAATTATACTATCTATTGTTAAAAAATACAGTGAACATAACATTCTCCATTACTTTGCATTGTCATTATCATATTATATACTAAAATATGTTTTTCAATATTTTTATTCAAAATTATTATTTAATACATTATCAATTGAATACACAAACGAGTTAAATGAGTAACACATATCTTCAAAAGAATATTAAAAGAAAAAACTAATTAAAAATAAAGCGAGGAATGTGTCACAACGTCACTCATCAAACTCTGCTTCTGGAGTCTAAAAACTTCACTAGCAGTGTATTAGATAATAATCCTAAATATGTTTTAAGATTTCACTAATAGAGCTTTTAGAATTCAAAAACAGAATTAAGATAGTGGTGATATATATCATTTAAAAAATAAAAAAAAAATATTGTGAAGTATATGCTATTATTTAAATTTTGTTTATGAAATCTAAAAAATTTTATTGAAAATATATGGAATAATAATCATTTTTTATCTTAATTAAATACTATTCTATTAAAAAGTTTTAGTTTATCTCTATCATATTACAAGTGCCAAGCTATCAAATCTGATGTGATGATATTTCTTTGTTATTTACTACTTTATTTGCAAGACAAATTTGAAGATTTTTTTGTCAGTGACTTCAGACAAAAGTTAACATTACTAAGCGGTTGAAATACTTAATATCATTTCTAAGATTTGCATGGATTGGTGTTAAAGTTAAGAAGATGAAAATGCACATTGTTTTCCAGTTGGTTGGGAACCTACCCAACCTATGTTTTTGCCGATCTCATTTTCAATAATTTTTTTTACACACTTGTGATTTTTTTGTAAGAATATTGTTTATTTAAATTTAGATAGACAATATTTTCATATTGAATAAATAAAGCGGTTTTAAACATTTATAAATTTAACAACAAAACAATAAATTTGATGCAGTGAAAATAAATTTTACACTAATGTCTATTGAGTTGAGTGAAAGAAGCTCAGTGCCCCTTAAGCAAGGTTTTGAGTTTAAGCTTTGTGAATGGAGAAAATAATATTGGGAGAACTTCCCTGTATCGGGTTTGATTGTAGCTCAACCCTTGATTAGTTGGAGCCCAAAGTGACATCCAAATATCGGAGGTTTCGACCAAAAAATAAATAAATAAATAAATTTACCGTTGATTCAAATGAAACATTAATCGTAATAATAATAGAGAATTACGTGTCTTAGTAAATTGTCAATTTTTTTAGGTTGCTTTGACATGTCTAAGGACAAAGTAAGGCAATTATAAGTGGTGTTTGAATACTGAACTTGCATTCGGACACTTCACCAAATTGATTGAGATTTGTAGCAAATTATAAAATAAACTAGCTATTTTTCGGAGATTAGTTATAAACTGTGCTGGAATAATCCCATTGCCTTCTGGTAATGTCTCCAAATAAAGATAAATTTCCTTTTCACCAAAAAAAAAATGTCTCCAAATAAAGATAATTTGTTCTTATTGCCACCAAAAGGTAGGTAAAAATATTTTGCAACCTTTCTGATTTAATCAACTGAGTAATTATTACGTAGATTTAGAAGTTTTCTTAAATTTATCAATAGATAAATAGACATGAGATTTTTTTTGTAAGAATTAAAAATATATATAAAACTAATATAATGGTTGAGTTAAACAACAGTATTAATTAATTTTTTCTTATTTTATTGTCAAAATATTTGGACATTTGAATTAGTATTGGTGAAGTATTAAAGGGCTAAGTGGGAGGCTGGGAGCTATGTTTCAAATAATTGTTTTAAATAACAACAAAATGTAACCCAAAAAAACAAAAAACAAGTTTCCATATTTCTTAGTATTAAGATGTAAGGTTTTTTTTTTTTTTTTGCATTTTCAAAGAATTAAATTTAAAATTTCAACTTGATATTTCTAATATTTAAACATTGAAAAATATTGGAAAGGTTAAAAAATAGTTACATTTTTTTACATAATGGTTTTTTTTTTTGGGTATTTTACATGACTTGATATAAAATACTTGATTTTACAAGTAGCTTTGGTAGTTTAGAACGCTTGATCTAGGTAAAGTTCTCGTCATTATTCAGAATAAAAAAAATATAATTATTTAAAATTTTTAATATATTTATTATCATTATTTTTATTTATGATATTAAATCATGGATGATGAATTCCACATGATATAAAAAGCAAGATAGGTACACAGTCAACAGAAAGCTCTCATTGGTAACGAGGTATTGGCTTAGTTACAAGGAGGATATTTTGAAAATTTGAAGTTTTAAGTTTTAATTTCATCAAGTGTGACATTGAGTTAGTTTGGTTATTTACTAATTAGTTTAATTTTTTATAATTATTTATTAATTTACTTAATTCAAATAATATAATTTTCATAATTATCCATTTATATTGCTTGCCTCAATTTTTTTTTAATGTAGAGCTTTGGCTTATTGTCTCAATTACGAGAAATACATATGCTAAGGATTGCGACAACAAATCATAACCATTACCTTTATTTAATTTTATTTGTGAATGAAAAATCAGTATAAAAAAGTTGTTTTTATACATATTAAATTTTACGAAATTAAAATATTAGCACGATATATATTTTAAATCATATTTTTAATACATCTTACAAATATTTATTATAATGAAAATTTACAAACCATCTCATTTTTTAAAGGATTAATATCCAATAAACCGTAAGTAGAGTTTTATATTAAATCCAGAAGTAGAGTTAGAATGATTACATATGTTTTTAAAAAATTATTAAAAAAATAAAAAAATAAATAAAATAAAATATGTGTCATCATCCTAACATCTTTTGTGGAGTCAAAAAATTTCATTGACGATGCATCGGATAATTATATTTTTTAAAATGATATATTATAAAAACTACATATCACTTTAGTTTTATTAGTAAAAATTTAAAAAATTTCACTAAGAATTTATTAAAATGTAAAAATTAAGGAGCCCTTGCCGAGTCATTCCACTTATGAAAATAGTTGGTGGTATTTTTCTTGTCATTTGATGGACATTTATGGAAATTGAATGGAAAACTTTTTCTTAATTTTTTGTACTTCCATTTTTATATTGTTGAGATTAATTTATTAATTAAAATAATTACAAATCCAGGAGATCAGGAAAGAATCGAGGGAAAAAATTAAAGAAAAAGAATGTAAAAATATGTTAAAGTGCAGCTGGAATCAAAGATGAGTCCTAGAACAGCCCAATAATAGTTAGTCACGTAGGGCTTTCAACGCTTACATGGCTATTTCTAACTGGCTTCTCTTGAAACTCATTATGCACAGTTTCATTTCCATTGTCAGACGACTCGTGTAGAGCCATGCGCCCGACGATCATGCCATGAACTGCTGAATGAATCCTGCATATCTCTATATTTATATTTACTTTAAAAAGCGTTTAAGCCACCGGATGTGTGAAGAAAAGAGGACTACTTTTGGTTTGCTTAAAAGGAGAAAGCCAAATGACGGCTGGGATTCACACTATTGATATTCGGTGCAATCCCAGGCGTTGGATTAGTGATACAAGGTGAACGGCATTGCGTACTAAGATGGCTTCAGTGTCACCGCCTTAACAGACGGGAGTCAACTGCTTTTTATGTGTAGTTAGCATTGTCAAAATGGGTCAAGGCTCGTTAGGTCAATCCGACCTAATCTATTTAT
Source organism: Heritiera littoralis (assembly GCA_031772115.1). NCBI lineage: Eukaryota > Viridiplantae > Streptophyta > Magnoliopsida > Malvales > Malvaceae > Heritiera > Heritiera littoralis. The sequence continues at coordinate 666,095 of JAPDPK010000186.1, forward strand.
TTGAGGCTTAAACTTTATTTTTATAGCCGATTTAACAAAGATAACTTTTTGGCCCGACCCATTTAAGCCCAGGCCTAAATAGATTTAGCTCGGGCTTAAATGGGTCGGCCCGTTTAATTTTTTTAATATTTTTAATTATATTAAAATTTTATTTTTATTTTAATTATTTATATGTTTAACATTTTAATCAAAAGTAAAATATATAAAATTAATACTATTTAGTATTACTAATTTACTTCAAACCAACTTAATGACTCACAACCTCTTACACACACTAATTAGATAGTGAAGAGTGAAGGAAACCGAAACAAACATGCAGCGGAATTTAAATCATTCGGCCTCCACCAAGATCGATTCAGAGGGTTGCCTGATTGCCTGATTAGGGTTTCGAGATTTTACCTAACGTTTTCTCTGATTTTTCTGTCTTTGGTCGAATCACAAGCAGCAACTTTTCGTTCCTGCCTCTATGGTATCCACACGAACGGATCTCACGACTCTTGAACGTCTCACGATCAGATGCCTTAAGGAGCGTTTTTGATTCTTTTAACTGAACTGCTAGCTTCGATTAAAAGAATACCTTTCTGTTTTCTAATTGTTGTACGGCTATGTTTCAGAAAACATCCTTTTATAGGCAGTAAATTTTACCCTAAAATTTACTGCCAAACAGAACTCTAATCCTACTTAGAATAGGATTAACTATATCCTTAATCCAAGTCAGATAGGATTAGACATATCCTTAATCCAATTCAGAATAGGATTAATTAAACTCCTCATTGATCCGTTCTAAGTGTGCGACCCAATAGGTTCTCAAAACAATGGCAATGACAAAATTGTCACAGGCAATGAGCGGTATCTAGCAACACATCATTGCTACCCATGTAACGAGAATGTCAATGACTCGACATAACCTTACTCGTGATAGATGTTACCGTGTAGTCTAATCCATTTATCCTTTGATGTCTTGATTAGACACAAGTCATGGAATGTGTCACACTTGTATAGTCTAATCAGCGTTTCTTGATTCCTGAGTAGACTAATTAAACAAATAAAATCAATATCTCATATTGACTTATTTGAGCACGGCCATGCATTTCTTAGTCTCACTCTATCAAAGGGCCCAAGACATCACTCTTGTTATATAAGAGGGATAAATTCTATCTTGATCACTCAACATCCCTCTACATAGATCAAGGCATACCCAATTACTACCTTTATAGTCCATCCTGTTACGAATGACATCTAGCAGCATTAAAGTATGCAATTCTCTATGTTGGGATCTCTGATGATCTCAAGTCAAAGGATCACATACACCATCATCACTATGAGAATCGCTTATGACACTCATATAACAATCCATGTAGCGTTCTCATGGAGGGTCGATCCAGTACATAGTTCTCTAACATGTACCTATGTGATGACTTGATATCTTATATCCATGACAATGGTCATCGGTCAACCACATACTAGTCTTATCGTATCATTGTTATCCTTGTTCACAATAATACTTGACTAGGGATATTTTAAGAATAGTGTGTTATTACTATTCTAAGGACATTATCATATAAGATTACATTACGCAGTTATAAAACAAATATAATAATGAACTATAATAAATAAAATGTCATGATACATAAATAATGCCAAAGTCAATCATCTAATGAATGGTTCTAAGGGCATAATCCAACAAAGAGTACATTTGCTTTAAGTGATGTAAGTTCATTTTTGTTTTTTAAGTATATACTTTATTTTAAATTCTCTTTTGTAATGATAATTAATTTATTTTGAAATGTCCAAGGATATAAGCTTTCAAAAGATTTGAAACTATTCAAGTGGAAAAACCAAAATCTCAATTAGATCTTTATTTGTAAGAGTTAACGATTATGGGTCGCATGATTGAAAATTTAAATGTGCTGCAATGGTAGAAAGATCATAAGCTAAGATTTCCAAAGCTTGCAAGTATAGCTTGTGATATCTTGAGCATTCCAATAACAACAATAGCATCAGAGAGTTTTTTTAGTATTGGTTCTTGTGTTTTAAATAAGTATTGAAGTTCTATAAATCATGAGAACATGAAAACTTTCATTTGCATTCGAAATTGGATTCTTGGTTTTGAAAGTAATGTTATTAATTAGTTGACAATTTTTAATCAATTCATAAGTTTAATTCTTGTGAGTTCTTATATTGTTCTTTATTTATATTTGTAAATGGCAAAGTTGAAAAAGAATTGATCGAGTGTGATTAACACTATGGAGGAGATGGATGGACATGGATCTATTTATCATGTTTTTTTATTTTTAATATGGTTGAGACATGTTTTTCAGTATCTAGGTTTGTTAAAACAATTTATATTATGTTTGTTAAACTATTAATATGTAATGTTCAAATGATATTGAAGACTTGATGGATTTGATGTGAATTTATTTAATGTTTGTTTAATATTTATTTCAAATTTTACTTTGTTTATTTACTAAAAATGGGATTTTAATATGAAATTCAATTTTTTTAATTTCTTATACGGGCCGGCCCATTTAGGCCCGTTAGCCCTTAGAGTCGGATATGGACTTGCTTAGGCCCATTTAACTAAAATGGCTTTTTGGCCCGACCCATTTAGGCACTGACCCGTTAGGGCCAACTCGGGCGAGCCCATTTGACAGTGCTATGTGTTGCTATGTGTTCTTTTTTAGGTATGGAACAATTATTTACCTTCGGCATATATAATTTTAAGTTATGTCATACAATAAATATATTAAAATTTTTAATTTTTATTACATATTATACATGATAATTAAGTAATAAATATTTATTTTGATAGAATCAATAATAATTTTGATAATAAATAGTTTAATTCTTTAATAATGTGATTACGTAATATAAATATATGATTTTAATGATAAAAAAATATTATTATCTAATAAATTATTAACAGAATTTTTAGATTTTATAAGTGGATTATGATGTTGACACATAATTTTTTAGAAATATTAAAAAAATAAATAAAATGTGATATGTATCATCATTTTAACTCACTTATAGAGTTTAGAAATTTTATTGATAACAATAATAACCCTAATTTCATATGTTTAGCATAAAATAAAGTCATACAATTTTTTACTAATATAATTCTACCTTTTAATAAAACAAGCACAACTCAACCCATGGGTAGTGGTTCGGTTGTAGCTAAGTTGGCAACGCAGGCTGAGTTTGTGAAAAGAGCTCTCGAGTTCAACTCTCACTAAACACACCTTTGGGGAGGGGTAGCACTGTCAAAATAGGCCAAAGCCCGTCAGGCTGGCCGGCCTGGCCCATTTATTCAGGGCTTGGACTTAATTTTTTTAGTCCATTTAAGAAAGATGGCTTTTTGGCCCGGCCTATTTAGGCCCAAGCCTAAATGGATTTAGCCCAGGCTTAAATAGGCTGGCCTGTTTAATTTTTTAATATTTTTAATTATATTAAAATTTTATTTTTATTTTTATTTTAATTATTTATATGTTTAACATTTTAATCAAAGTAAAATATATAAAATTAATACTATTTAGTATTACTAATTTACTTCAAACCAACATAATGACTCACAACCTCTTACACATGCTAGTTGGAAGGGGAAGAGTACATTTGCTTTAAGTGATGTAAGTTCATTTTTGTTTTTTAAGTATATACTTTATTTTAAATTCTCTTTTGTAATGACAATTAATTTATTTTGAAATATCTAAGGATATAGGCTTTCAAAAAATTTGAAACTATTCAAGTGGAAGAACCAAAATCTCAATTAGATCTTTATTTGGAATAACTAAAGATTATGAGTTGCATGATTGAAATTTTAAGTGCGCTGCAATGGTAGAAAGATCATAAGCCAAGATTTTCAAAGCTTGCAAGTATAGCTTGTGATATCTTCAACATTCTAATAACAACAATAGCATGAGAGAGTTTTTTTAGTATTGATTTTTGTGTTTTAAATAAGTATTGAAGTTCTCTAAATTATGAGAACGTGAAAACTTTCATTTGCATCTGAAATTGGATTCTTGGTTTTGAAAGTAATGTTATTAATTAGTTGACGATTTTTAATCAATTCATAAGTTTAATTATTGTGAGTTCTTATATTGTTCTTTATTTATATTTGTAGATGGCAAAGTTGAAAAAGAATTGATTGAATGTGATTGACACTATGGAGGAGATGGATGGACATGGATCTATTTATCATGTTTTTTATTTTTAATATTGTTGAAACATGTTTTTCAGTATCTAGGTTTATTAAAACAATTTATATTATGCTTGTTAAACTATTAATATGTAATGTTCAAATAATGTTGAAGACTTGATGAATTTGATATGAATTTATTTGATGTTTGTTTAATATTTATTTTAAATTTTACTTTTTTTATTTACTAAAAATCATATTTTAATATAAAATTTTATTTTATTTTTAATTTCTTATATAAACCGACCCATTTAAGCCCATTAGCCCTTAGAACTGGATATGAGCTTGCATTTTTAGGCCCATTTAAGCAAAATGACTTTTTGGCCCGGGCCAGCCAGTGCTAGGGAAGGGTGAAGAGCATTAACTATGACTAAACCCCGAACTAAATTAGTCTCAAACTATTAAAACGAATAAAATTACCTGTAATTTATACCAAAAAAATAAAACAAGCGAAACCCTGGGCCTGAGATAGGTGGCGATGGCTCTTGCTCTCTAGCAAGTGGAAATTGCCTAACCCCGTTTTCTGTTGGCTAGCGCTTAACCTGGCCCAAGTTTTTGGTCTTTCTTCCCCCCTTCCAAGCTCTGATTTCAATACTAAAAGATTCATATTTCATCGTTCATGTTATATTAACTCATGTAAAATATGAAAATTATCATATAATAATTTATATAAATTCATATTGACTTTAAACACAAAATCATTTTTTTAGCTTTTATAAAATTTATATAAAATTTTTATCAAATTTAAACTCCTGCTGTAACATTCTTCATTGAGTGATTAAAAAAAAGTTATAACATGCCGTAAAACTTAGTTTGATCCCAAGTACGATCAACCCTCACCACAAGATTCAAGAAGCAGCAGAAGATTAAGTTTTTGAGATTCACATACGGTAAGCATCTTGACTAGAGGATGTAATCTAACGGATGCATGATGTTCAAGGTGAATTAGGAATGAAGGTATAATGTTGTCAAAGAAGGCTGTGCTTTTTATCGTCCTTTGCTCTATAAAAGGATGCATTGCTCTGTAAGGGTCCATGGTATGAATGTGAAATGAAAGTAAAGCTCACAGAACAGAGTTCTGGCAATGTAAAGACTCTGGTTTTAGGGCAAAGTTTCCATTTACTTTGCCTATAACATAGTTGCCATGTCGGAGCTTGTTATAAAAAGGTCGCCAAGCGTGGATCTGTACGGTGTGGAAGACCAGTTCGAGCTCCTAAAGCCCTACAGCCAGATGCAGCCTGCAATGAGGATCAAAAAATAGGTCAGAAAAAGTAACATCTTCTAGCAATCAGAAATACTAGCAGCTAATTTGCTTATCATTAACAAAGAGTAAATCTGTTTTACCACTCGAGAAGCAAATGGTAACATCTTCTCCGGTGGCATGCCCGCACAGAGAGCTAAATACAGAAATATGTATAGTCATCAACCTCATAAATGGCCTAATCAATAAGTAGAAAATAAAAGGAGTACTGAAATAATGAAAAAAATTATCAAGGTTATGAATTGCTTAATTTTGCAGACCAAATCTAGTCGAAGAAAATGTAAGATCAATGAAGCCATGTGGTACGATCTCCTATAAAATGATACTTGTTCAGCCATGAGAGGTTCACAAAGTTTCCAGCAAGGCTTTAACATTGTGCATCCATTAATAGAAGAAACCTCCCTAACTGGTGAAACTCTTGATAGTCTAGTACACATACAATCACCATCAAAATTAATTGAGTGTAACCCAAATGAAAAAGATGCTGAGTGGTTGTGATCTGATGCCACTGTTGACATAATTGTCTAGTCATACTTCACTCTGGTAGTCTGGTTCGACCTCCCACGCTATAAAAATGAACCTGTCTGACGTCTTTTCTAGGTTTATTGCTAGTTAATGGTTACAGGGATTTTTGGAACAATGGATGGTTGATATCAACACAAATATAAGCACTTCAAAATTAATGCAAAGTTTTTCCTACTTACTTGTACAACCTTCAGGAATAGTGTAAACATAAATATATTTACCAATGAATGATGAATCTTTAGAACACAAAAGACAGATAAATGAGATTGAATGGTTAAACGTACCATAAACTACTGCTCCAATAAATGCATCTCCTGCGCCAGTTGTGTCAACAAGTTCTGATGGTGGAATTTTCTCAGCTGTTCCAACAAATAACTGGCCAATCACTGTCCCTATCCCATTTGCAGTCAATTTGGTAACCACCTATGAAGGGTTAAAAAAGGAATGCAAATTTGTTAAATGCACACCATCCTTTATACATGTTGAAGCCATGTAACAAATAAAAATCTGGAAGATGAAAGAAAAGTTCATACTTAAAGATTTTAAAAGAATAGAATTTTAAAAGCAAGAAGTAGCCCCAAAGAGTGGGCAAACTTTCTTGGAAAAGGCAACTTTTGGTGAAGTAAAGAAGGGCTGGTAAATCCTTTCTGTTATAGAAGTAACAGATGTAAATAGCTGTATTTCCTATATTAGTTAGCTTGATTATAGGAGATCTAGCTTGATTATAGGAGATCTAATTGTAGAGGTTTTCCTTTATTAGATACATTCCTAGAATAGATAGATTAGAGTGTATATAAATATGTAACACTTTTTTCAATAAAATACAAGAGAGAATTACTTCTTTTCTCCATTAGTTTACATGGTATCCGAGCCATAAAGGCTTCTGGAGATTTTTCTTCATCTTTTTTTTTTGTTCTTTTCTTGGCTGCCCAAGTGTGCAACACTTACTGATTTCTGGGTCACCCTGTTTGAGTGATCATTTGTTCTCACCTCCTGCTCCAAGAGGAGCGCCTGTCTGTCTTGCCGGAAAATTTTGGCAGCCTAACTCTCAGCGCGTGAACCACACACGCCACCTGAAGTCTCTGTTTCAGTTTCACTTGCCAGTGCGTGGAGGAGCATGCGCAGTCAGATCTGTCTCCAGTTTGGCCCGCTGTGGTCGCCAGCTCCTGATCTATCTCCCTATCTACTTTGTTTTGGCACCAGGAAAGTATTTTTAGGTGCTATCTCTTTGAACAGTTGCTGCAATTTATTTTTCTGTGTTTGGGTATTCTGTTCTGTCTGATTTTTGGTGGTAATCATGGCTGGTGAACAAAAACATGTTGTGACTAGTTTAGTATCATCTGTGGCAAAAATTACTGATGAAAAATTGAATGGGATTAATTATCTTTATTGGAATAAGACTGTGAGGCTGTATTTGAGAAGTATTTCTCAAGAGAGTCATCTTGTGGATAAACCCCCGGCTGAGACTGATCCGAATTATTCTGAATGGATGAGAATTGATGCTCAACTTTTGTTACAAATACGTAATTCTATTGAACATAATCAGTCTGGTCATATTACTCATTGTGATCGTGTTAAAGATGCGATGGAGGAATTGGCATTTGTGTTTTCTGGGAGAGAAAATATTTCTCGAATTTTTGATGTGTGCAAGGAGTTCCATCGAGAGCTGAACAACAGGATCAGTTACTTAACACTTATCACATGCACTTTAAACGTGTTTATGAAGAATTGAATGCACTGTTGCCTTTTAGTGCAGATGTCAAGGTTCAGCAAGCTCAAAGAGAACAAATGGCCATTATAAGTTTTCTGGCTGGCCTTAACTCTCAGTATGAAGGTGTCAAATCACAGATTCTGTCTGACCCTGGAGTTACTACTCCGAGGGAAGCTTATACTAGAGTGTTGCATACTATTCCGAGTTCTCAGACTTCATCCGTACAGCAACCTAGTGCTCTTGTTAGCCAGAAAAGTACAAATATCAGTAGACCTCAATCTCAGGGCAATTATAGGGGAGGAAATAATGGTACTGGGGGTGACACTCGGAATTCTAGAAATCAAGGCTCGGAGGTAGTCTGTTACTACTGCTATGAACCTGGTCATACAAAGAGAACTTGTCAGAAGTTGCTCAAAAGGAATTAGAAGGGTTCTGGATCACAGTCAGCTCACATGGTCACTACTAATGAGGCCTCTCATGATTAGACTTTCTCGATCTCTGCAGATGAATATGCTAAATTCATCCAATTTCATGAGGCATCCAAGAAATCTCCCTCTATCACTGCCCTTGTTGAGTCAGGTAAGAACAACACTTGTCTTCTCTCCTCTTCCTCACAATGGGTCATTGCTTCTGGTGCTACAAATCACATGACAGGTAATCCAACACTCTGTTCCACCTTTCATAAACATCTTTCTTCAGTCACCTTAGCAGATGGATCTACCTCTAATGTTCTTGGTTCTGGCACCATTAATATCACACCTACATTACCTTTAACTTCTGTCCTTAGTTTACCTCAATTTTCTTTTAATCTTGTCTCTGTTAGCAAAATTACACGTGCTCTTAATTGTTGTATCTCATTCTTCCTTGACCATTATCTTTTTCAGGATCTTATGACGAAGAGGATTATTGGTAAAGGACGAGAGTCAGGGGGGCTATACATTTTGGATACCCAAATACCTCGACCCATAGCCTGTTCTAGCATCTTATCTCCGTTTGAAGTCCATTGTTGATTAAGACATCCATCATTACCGCTGCTAAAAAAGTTATACCCTCAATTTCAGCAAGTATCATCTTTAGATTGTGAGTCGTGTCAATTTGCTAAACACCATCGTTTGTCTTCTATTCCTAGAATTAATAAAAGAGTTAGTCATAGTTTTGAGTTAGTTCATTCTGATGTTTGGGGACCTTGTCCTGTTTTATCTAATGGATTTCGATATTTTGTCACCTTTGTGGATGATTTCTCTCGTATGACTTTGCTTTACTTTATGAAATCTCGTACTGAGTTACTGTCACATTTTCAATCCTTTTGTGCTGAAATTAAAACTCAATTCAGTGTTTCTGTTAAGATTTTGAAAAGTGACAATGCCAAAGAATATTTTTCTGTACCTTTTCAGACATACATGACCCAAAATGGGATGCTTCACCAGTCATCTTGTATTGATAATCCATCCCAAAATGGAGTAGCTGAAAGAAAAAATAGACATCTTCTTGAGACAGCTAGAGCTCTTTTGTTTCAAACTAATGTGCCTAAACGTTTCTGGGTTGATGCAGTTTCTATTGCATGTTTTTTGATCAATCGTATGCCTTCTACTGTTTTACAGAACCAGATATCCTATCAGGTTTTATTTCCAACTAACCATCTCTTTCCTATTGAACCACGTATATTTGAGTGTACTTGTTTTGTTCATGATAATCGTCCACAGGTTTCTAAACTCGACCCTAAGTCATTGAGGTGTGTTTTTCTGGGATACTCTCGTCTGCAAAAAGGTATAGATGGTTTTCTCCCCTCTTAAACAAGTACTTGGTTTCTGCTGATGTCACCTTTCATGAACAGACCCCATTCTTTGGTGACTCATCTTTGCCTAAATCCTCACAAGATTGTGATGAGTTGTTAGTGTATCATGTCATCAGTTCAGATTTTGCTCTAGTTCCACCTCCACCACCGTTGCCACAGCCTAGACCACCTATCACTAATGTTTACTCTAGAAGACCTCGTTCCCCTGATCTTAGTTCGGAACCAGTATCGCCTTCTTCATTGGATCCTCCTCCTAGTGACCTTGATTTACCTATTGCTCTTCGAAAAGGTGAACGTCAATGCACCCATCCCATTTCCTCTTGTGTTACCTATAACCAGTTATCTTTTGCTTCTTGCTTTTTTATTGCTTCTCTTGATTCAGTTGAGGTCCCGAGATCTGTTTAGGAAGCCCTATCCCATTTTGGGTGGCGGGCAGCCATGCTTGATGAAATGAATGCCTTGAGTGAAAATGGAACTTGGGAACTAGTTGAACTACCTCCTGGCAAGAAAGCTGTTGGCTGTAAGTGGGTCTTTGCAGTTAAGTTTCATTCTGATGAATCTGTAGCTCGTCTCAAAGCTCGATTGGTTGCTAAGGGCTATGCTCAAACTTATGGTATTGACTACTTGGACACGTTCTCTCCAGTAGCCAAGTTGACTTCGGTTCGTCTGTTTATTTCCTTGGCCGCAATGAATAAGTGGCCTTTGCACCAGCTTGATGTGAAGAATGCCTTTTTGCATGGTGATCTTTTAGAAGAGGTATACATGGAGCAACTTCCTGGGTTTGTTGCTCAAGGGGAGTCTGGGAAAGTATGTCGTCTGCGAAAGTCATTATATGGATTGAAGCAAAGTCCTCGGGCTTGGTTTGGAAAGTTTAGCCAAGCAGTAGAAGAATTTGGGATGAAGAAAAGTAAGAGTGATCACACTGTATTCTATAAGCAATCTGCTTCTGGTATCATTCTATTAGTGGTTTATGTTGATGATATTATTATTACTGGAAGCGATGTGCAGGGAATCTTATCACTGAAATCATTTCTTCAAAACCGGTTCAACACTAAAGATCTAGGTTCCTTGAAATACTTCTTGGGGATTGAGGTATCAAGGAGCAAGAAGGGTATCTTTCTGTCTCAACGGAAGTATGTTTTGGATTTGTTAGCAGAAACTGAAAAATTAGGGGCCAAACCATGCAGTACTCCAATGCTTCCTAATCAGCAACTTACAAAGGATGGAGAGCTTTTTAATGATCTTGAACGATATAGGAGGTTAGTTGGAAAACTAAACTATCTCACAGTGACTCACCCTAACATTGCTTATTCAGTTAGCATTGTAAGTCAGTTTATGTCTTCCCCCACAATCCATCATTGGTCAGCTTTGGAACAGATACTATGTTACCTCAAAGGAGCTCCTAGACAAGGTATTCTATATCAAAATCATGGGCATAGAAATATTGAATGTTTCTCAGATGCAGATTGGGCAAGTTCCAAGATTGATCGAAGATCCACTACTTGGTACTGTGTTTTTGTTGGTGGTAATTTGGTCTCATGGAAGAGTAAGAAACAGAGCATGGTGTCACGATCTAGTGCAGAATCTGAGTATCGAGCAATGGCACAAGCTTCAAGTGAATTGATGTGGGTCTCCCAATTTTTGACCGAAATGGGTTTTAAGATGACAATTCAGGAAAAGCTGTGGTGTGATAATCAAGCTGCAATTCATATTGCCTCAAACCCTATCTTTCATGAACGAACTAAGCACATTGAGATAGATTGTCACTTTGTTCGTGAAAAGATTCAACAAAACTTGATTTCTACAGCTCATGTAAAGACTGGGGAACAACTAGGGGACATCTTCACAAAAGCTCTTAATGGAGCTCGGGTTACTTACATTTGTAACAAGCGGGCATGATAGATATCTATGCTCCAACTTGAGGGGGAGTGTTATAGAAGTAATAGATGTAAATAGCTGTATTTCCTATATTAGTTAGCTTGATTATAAGAGATCTAGCTTGATTATAGGAGATCTAATTGTAGAGGTTTTCCTTTATTAGATACATTCCTAGAATAGATAGATTAGAGTGTATATAAATATGTAACACTTTTTTCAATAAAATACAAGAGAGAATTACTTCTTTTCTCCATTAGTTTACACTTTCCATCACAAGGCAACCAACAGATTATTAAATGCCATGGAAGCCAATCCATGCTAAATAGCAACATGCGATTGGAGGCATGCTTAACCATATGTCTAGGCTTCTCATTCACTTCCTAAGTTAAGAACTCAAATCTAAGAAGATTTTAGACACAGGTTAATGTAAGAAGATGTAAGTTTGGCAATCTCAGAAGCATGGAAATAAGCGCACTTGGAAGAGTTGGAGCCACTGTCCATGCCTTACTCATTGGAAGTTCATGTTGTGCAACAACTCTATTCCCACCAACAGTAGATCAAAATACAGCTATACAGACTAAACATAAGCCCTGGAGATATAATGTGTAAGTCAATTATGAAGTCCACTGCTTTGTATATTACCGATGAGATACATGTTGGGATGTTCTTGCTTTCATCTTTTCTCTGCTTTAATGATTCCAATAAACTGTGAACATCCATTTCTTCAGCATCAGAACCTCCTGCAAACATAGTAGAGATGAACTGTAAAAAGATGTTAACTCAAATGAATCAAGCACGATTATCTCAACCTTTGTTTTTGGTTCCAACCAAGATTTCTCGTTCCATTTCACATGATATTTTGCAACAACACAATTCATGCAACTATACTCACCATTCACTTTTCTTTCTAGCATTATGCATCCTTCTTCACCCAATGTCACAACCACAAATTTTAAGTTTGGCAATCTCAGAAGCATGGAAATAAGCGCACTTGGAAGAGATGGAGCCTCTGTCCATGCCTGACTCGTTGGAAGTTCATAACATGCGCCACAAAAATCAACTGAGTTAACAAATTTCAGCAGCAATGCACATGTATATCGTCTCTGTAACTAAAGACTAAAGAACCAGGCCAAAACCAAATATAAAAAATGCCAACTGAATTTGAAACTAAAACAAATTTAAATGATAATGACGAAATATGTTCTCAAAGATATGGGAAGATTCACTTATAAAATATTATGGAAGAAGGGTCTTCTGGATGATGAATAAGAGTTGCAGGGCACTTTATTTATTTTTGACAAACGTTTGCAAAACTATGCTTGGTTTCAACATTAATGGGAATTATATAGCCAACTATTAGAACAGACATTAAGTAAGCAAAATAAGAGAATAAGGAAACAGCCATGGATATTTTAAGCAGAAGCAGCATGGTTAATTGCTAAGAGTTACAATGCCAGTTTCAATACAAACTGCCTACATTTTGTAAAAACTGTTTTATGAGAAAACTCACTAGCCATCATAATTTCCTTCTCAGAAAGAACTTGAAGAAAAAAAAAAAGTGGCCAGAGAGAAGAAGATCAAGAGATAGAATGCTCTATGTACATATAGTGACCCATCAAAAAGATCAACTTACCTGAGGAAACTTTGCTGAGCATATAGCATAACTAGCATAATTCAGAAGATCATCTATACCTTCCCTTTTCCTTTCTGCATCGATTAATATTGGTATATTCTTGCGCGCTGCCTGTACTGGAAATGTCCACAAAAATGCAATTGGCATGCTATTGGTTGATATTAATCTTCATGAAGGAATATAGGATGGACTTAATATTCTAGCAATTATGGCAAACTGCCAACGTCAAATATCCATAAGTTGAAGCTAAAGCTAATCACAGAAGATAAAATAGGGAATATCGAATGGAATTGGTCCAATTAGAGGATTTCAATCAGAATCAAGTAGCTCACAAACCTGTGAACAGCCTAATAGTTAACAAAAACAAACTTTTCACTTTTCGTAGATTTTCAGCCAAGGAACCAAGTTGATAACTGTTACAATGATAAGTTAAAATTTAGGATGTTGAAGATACATTATTAAATCAATTCATACTACCAACCATACGTTTGTTCTTAGTTTCATCTACTTTGATACTATAAATAGATCAAGAAAAGAAAACTGACCTCTTTTGCAACAATTAAAGCAGTTTCAGGCAGTCTTCCATCAAAATAGACCATATGTGCTCCATTCAATGCAGATGATAAACTTGACTGAGAGAGTTCTTCCGGTGTCATGGCTGGATAACCAGGGGTGTGAATACAGGTGCGAGTTTTCCTGAAATTATTATCTAGTGTCAACCAATTGGATGCATGAGTATTCACTTCAATCCATGGGGAAAATTTTTAATCATAATATGCCATTTGGCTGAATTACGCCAGTCAGCCAACATCCTGATTTGTATTTTTATTCTTTAACATAAGCAACTTTTTTTGTTGTTGTTGTTCTTGTTATGAGTGTAAGATAGCAGCTTGCCACCACACAAAAAGAAAAAGTAAATAAATTGAAAATAAAATTTTAATTTAAACATTATTGTAAAGAAAGGACTGTAGGATCTGGTCAAAGATGACTTTTAGCCATCTAAGCCACTCAGCTGAAGACAATTTTCAGTCCTTTAGACCTACAATAAGGCAGATCCAAACGTCTATGTACAAAGTCAAACAGACGAGGGGTTTTTCAATGAAAGTCACTGCTTACTGAAAGGATAACATATTATCCAACGTTCGGAATAAAGCAAAAAAGGGAAGAATGTACAGCATGTCATAGCCATCTTAGTGTAAGTGCTCACGTTTGGTTGTCAACGATGACATAAGTAAATGGTGAATTACCCTCCTCAGAAACCTGAAAGCGACAAAATTAAATCAGAGAAAGAGTCCAGGTTGTAATGCAACATTTAATGGCAGTAAAAGGTGTATACGATATCATCAGAAAAATGATATCCTATTTTAACATCTAAGGGGCCAAAAAAAGGAGCATATGAACTGAACAAATCACACAGATTTGCTTGGTTCACCAAGAAATAGGTCCATAGATGATGTGATGTATGACAAAACACATTCCTTCGCAGGTTGGTCTCTGCTAAATCTTGGTAAGACGGTCCAACTTCCTAGGTTCTTTTCTTGCTTCCTAGCATGGGGGGTTCAGGAAAGTAATTATCTACATATTCAAAAGATCTATATATATATATAAAATCTGGATAAAGCATAATTTCTAGAACCAAATATTCGAACATTTAAGCAATGCCAATGGAATATGAACCGTAATTCAAGATAAAAACAGCTATAATATTAGGCTAAAGATCTTTCCCGGAAATGTGAACCATAAATCATCTCAAAGGCATACAATAAAGAAGGAAGTGTTGACTCCATCAGCTTCAAGCTCCTCCAATATACTCTTCCCTTGAGCATCATTGGCAACCTAATGATTTATATAATGCAACAAAAATATTATCTCAGTCAACAGACTTTACAGTGGAGTAGAGGTAAATAGAAAAATAAAGAAAGTCCAGAGATATGTAAGACCTTAGAAATTAGTCGCGGATTTAATCCCAAACGCGCAGCACAAGTTAAGGCATTTGCAGCATTCCCACCTCCTTGAACCTAAGAAAACAAATGCCAAACTAATCAGTAATGATAGTCAATGCCTACTAGGAGGTTCTACAAAGAAATCGAAGACAGAAGGGCAGAATTGAAACATTGATCAAATAAGAACCGCATTACTCACTTAAAATCCATCAAAAAAGAAAGAAAATAAGAAAAAGACAATTATCAGTGAATTAAGTAAATGAAAGTAGGAAGATTGGACTTCAGAATAAGAACCTTTAAGCTAGTGCTTCTAATTTTTTCATCAGGGTTAGGATAAGAAGCCACCGTGGCCAAGAAATCCACTGACACCATCCCACAGCCTAGCTGTTGGTTATCTCAACAAAGATAAAGTCTTTATCAATTGTATGATAACGCTTAACAAAGCCGAGGAAATAGAACTACAGGAAAGAGATAATGGAAAAAAAAAAAAGACGTACGACGATGCGGTGGTCGGGAAGAGGTGGAAGCAATTCGGATGACATTTGGGCCCTGAAACTTGTTCTAAATAAGATGGTTATATATTTATAAGTAAAGATTGGCTATGGAAGAAAGAATATCTAATAAAAGGAAATGAAGGAAAAGAGAGGCGAAGTAACCTGGTGAAGAGAGATGGAGGCGAGCGTGCAGAAGACAAAGAAGAGATAAGATCGAGAGAACTGGCATTGGGGAGAGGCGAGAGTGACGAGAGCATTTTTTATTCTCCGTCGAAAAGCGTTTTTTAATGGCATAAGAGTGGAGAGGTTGGGTTGAGTGGCACGTGTGAGGCGAGGTGTAAGTTAAGACCGTTGAAACGAGGATAGGGAGAGAAAGAGGAGCCAACGAGATTCTGCCTGGTGACTCTGCTCTCTGACTCTCTGGTGGTTCAAGAAGTCAATTGACTTGGATTGGACTCACTCGCTCCCCGTCCCGGGCTAGAAAATAGTTTCACACTATAGATCCAGACGGCTCGAGTGTCAGCCAAACCGAAACGACATTATGTGAAGAATAGATTTGGATTATTTTTTATCAGTACATTTATGTCGTATGTTACCATTATAATTAATGTATTATATTTCATGAAATATTAATTATGAAAATTATTTTATTTAATTTAAACAAATCAATAACTAATTATAAGTAACTAAATTACTTCACATTTACTCGATTGCTGTTTGGATTACAATTAAATCAAACCAATTTAAATTGACTTTTGAATTGATTAGATGGTTCATTTTTTTTTAAATTATAAATTGAATTGATCCAACTAATATTTTTTTAAAAAAATTATATATTATTTATAATATAAATCATTTAAATATATTTCTTTAAACAAATAAAAATGATAAGAAAATTCACAAGCTCAGAAATTTAATTTTCAATCAAACTAATTCATTTTGTTTTGGTTTTTTCAATTTTTATAATTAAATCAATTAAATTCGTTTTTTTTAATATGTGTCGATTTAATCGCTTAATCTATTTTGACTTTTTCGGACCAAATCGATAAAAATAATCAATTGCCCACCTCTGTTCAAAGTATCTGTTCTGTTCTGTTTTTTTTTTTGGTGAAAAATCTGTTGTGTTATGTTAATCATAATTTATCTCCCCTTTTCCTTCGTCAAAACCGAGCTGGTTTAAGCAATGTCTGTCATTTCTTGCGATTTCTTGGCATATAAACTGTACGGAGGAAGAAATTCAAGATGTCGTATCAACTCTTGATCCTAAACTTTAGCTGGTTACAAAGAAGCCTTATTCATCAGTTACAGTTACAAGGTTGCAAAATTGCATTGGTACATATATAAATGAAGACTTGTTTACAAGACGATCAGATTTGAGCTCAAAAAATAAACTTGTCGCCCTTGGATTCGGCATGCTACCACAGGAATTGAACTTTTGAAAATATATACTAATACAGGAAGTATTCAACTTATATCTCCATTTTTGTATGGCAAGAAGCCAAGGTCAGGTCTCTGCCTTTCATCGAACAGGGAAACTCCAGAATCTGCAAATGCTAGAACTCTCTCTCTCATCGAACATGGAAACTCCAAAATCCCCAAACGCTAGAACGCTTACTAAGAAGCCCTGGCCTTTTTGAAGTCTCTTAAGTATTTTAAGCTATTAAAAACAAAAAAGCAAGTGATGCCATGTGATGTGGTGGACACATACTCTGACTCATTGATTGTTCAAACATTAGAGTATGTAAAAGAACACACTCGACCCAGCCATAATACCCAAAACAAACGATAAGTTTTGTAGGCCCCTCAACTAAATTCAAACAATAAGGTTTTTTATTTTTTGTGGCCAGAAAGAAAACCAAGCCTGTGCAGGCTAGCTCCTCTAGACATTGCTTAAGGCCCATTGGAAGTTACCTTGCTTTCAAGGTGATACAGCAACTGCTCGAGGTTTAACATGAAGATGATGATGACCACCATGATGATGTCGAGGCACCAAATGGCTAGTGGGGCTAGCAACAGGAGCTGCAATGCAAGAGACATCAACCATATGGCAGCATTAATGTAGGGGCAAGGTGTTGGAATAGATCACAATAAGTACCTTGATGGATAGGAGAAGGTGCAGGTGCATTCACTGGTCCAAAAGAAGGATTAACATGCTGGGATGATCTTGGTCGAGAAAATAATGCACACATTGAAATCAACCTAGCTGCTAGGAGTGAAGTAACCTTAATAGTAATCTATGTGCAAGAGCAATCATGCACAAAAATAAAAGGAAGTTAGAATGTCTTCGAAAGTAATCTGATGAAATATAAAACTATCACAAACATCAATACCAAATTGGTAAAATAACCAACTAGACCTAGTACTTTTTCTCTTCCGTTAAATCAGGAATCTAGCATAATGAGTTATATATAAGAACAAGTAACAGGAGGATTGAGAAACCTTCTAACAAAATTGACTTGATAATTTTGACTTAAGAAGAACTGGGATCAGTCAAAAAGAAAATACTTCGACTTAAGCTTTCAAAAGATCAGATACATTAAGAGGAGAGAAACAGGTAGCAAAAATGCAAAAGAAGAGCCTATCTAATGACTAACACCTGCTTCAAGAATAAATATAAATTATTCTAAAATTCTTTTTTTAGTGGTCTTGAGTTAATATGATGGCTTCCTCAAGCTCAACGTATTTGAATATAAATAATAAGTTCTTTCAAGCCTAGTCGAGACACAGAATCAAAAGAATTATTTTATGCAACTGCATTAACATTTAAAAATAAATCAATAAACAAATAAATCATTACCATGATCAACTATTGTTTCCATGGCAGATAACTGGTGCACTGGCTCCAAAGGAGACAGTATACCCGCAACCCTTGAATTAAAAATAAAATAAATTAGCAGTGATGTTAATTTTCATTAATGAACCATATTCATTGGAATCATAATATTGACACATGTTGCCTGTATCTGAATGCTTCACATAACAACTGTATATTACAACAATTAGATAATTATGAAAAAGATCTCAAGTGTGCAAGAGTAACTGATTTTGATTTACTCAAAAAGGATACATCCAAAAGAAGTGCTACAAAATTACTTTAATAAGATATTCAAGGATCATACTGTAAGTTCATCATACAAGCCTAATATGTTTCTACACAATAAGAAACATATTAAAACAATCAAAAGCGGAAGCGACAGGATCTAACCTCCAGCCATTGCACTCTGTAACTTGCTGTTGAACGATTCCTTGGTTGAATGATCTACTTTGATTCAATCATGAGCCTTCCAAGCACTCGAATGCTCACTAGATGGTGTACAGAGCAGGTGATGCTTGGGGACCGGATTCTTGCTCTCTGTTTCGTGAACTTGGAGCCTCAAAACTTCTTCTAACCAAAAACTCTTTCACACGTTCAAACCATCACGGAATTGTCTACTCTATATGATCAGTGAATCGGCTGAAATTAATGTGAAATAATAGATCATAATTTTGGCATTAATCATCACAGGTTATATATGGTAATGATCGGATTTTGTCAACTTAATAATCTGATCTTGTCTTGTGATTAAGGGATATACCAACACAAACTTCCTTTTAAAGAGGACCCTGTGTAAATAAAACATAGTATCAACTCACTGAACAACAAATTTTTCAGTAAACCAGCAGAAAACAAACAGGAAATCACATTTTCCTTAAGGGGCTGAAACATAAATCAATTATCTGGCATCTTTTCCAAATTTGTGATTCTTTTCAATATACTATATGGAATTAGAAACAGGAGACTAACCAATGACTCGAAAAGCTAAAGCCCTCCCTCTTACAAAATTTCCTTTTTTCCATTTTTTTTGTTGAGGCGGAAACCAAAGAGTAAACTAAATGGAAAACTTTATATTGGAAAGATTGAGTAGGCATAAGAAAGCTAATCAACACAAAAGCCAAAGTCTAGCTTAAGAAAGCATGTTGATTTATTCTTTATTTCCAAATAAAATTAAACGCTAACTCGAACTGAATTTTACCCCATTTTCTCTCCTTTTCTACTATTTTCTTCGTAATCAAACATATGAAAGAAGTATCCACAAAGAGTGATACCTAAAGATGAACAAGAGAGGAAGCTGAGTAAGTAAACAAGAAGCAAATGGAGCTGAATCAAAGCAGGCATCTTCTCTGGCCGAACTAGAGTCCACAACAACCATCGTGAGAAACAGATACCACCTCGGATGACTAAAGCCTCGTCGGAGGGCCAGTGGTAAGTCCTAAGGTTTTGGCAGACCATTGCAGCCGGTCAACCTCTCCGTCGCATTCTCGAAGCGAAACAACACACCTTGTAACCAAACAAGACTAAAGCTACATTGCTCCTCCACCAAGCGCCAAAGAAACCCCTAGGAAAGAGAATATTAAGACAATGCGGCTCCGCACTACTCTACCACGAAAGGCGGCAAAGATCCATCGCAACAATGCAGAAAAATAAAAATTTTCTTTTCTTTTCCCTACTTGTTTTATTGCAGTAATGTAGCTGCAGCAAGAGCAAAAACTGCTTCGGGAAATTGATGGTGGCTGTCTGGCACGCGCTTTCATTCAAGCGCATCGTCTTAACGCACCGAGCAAAACGACAAACTTGGGAGCCATTTGCTGCCGTCACTTGCAAAACGTTTTTCTATTTCAGAAGCTCCCAAAATTATATACAATGGAAAATAAATTGCGTGGGTACGAATTAATGAATATCTGACTTAATTTGTTATATGATAGATTTATTTTGCCCGATTTACAAGAAAATTAATCATTATCATAATCTTTATCATAATAAATTAAAATAAGTTATATAAACCAATATTTAAATTAAATCATCTATTTAAATTTTTTTCCTTCACACATTTTTATCAAAGCCAATGTCTTTATCTAATTCTAATACTTTCATATTTTTTCGAATTATTTTATTCAAAGTCTTTTTCGATCTTTCTCTAATCTTGACCTTTTTTTTGTTACAAGAGGAATATTAAATAATTGGAGATGGGGATGGGGATGTTTGAATTCGAATCCAAGACTTACAATATGCTACAATTCATCCTTAATCACTAGGCCAAGAGGTTGTTGGCCTAATCTTGACCTTTTTTTTCCTCATTTATAACCTTCGCTTACTTAATTGGAGCATCTATATATCTACGTCGTATGTGTTTAAACTAATGTAAACGACTTTCACACATCTTATCTTTTATTTGTGTGTGTAATCTTTTACAAAAAAATTAATATTTAAATAATAAATGTATTAATTTCATATTTTAAAAAATTATTCCAACCTTATCTTTTTTAAATTTATATTAATAAGTTAATATAATATTTAAAAGTAGAAAAGATAAATTAATAAGTGTGTGTGTATATATATATCTGTGTGTGTGTATATATATAATGTATTGATAATGTATAGAGGCTATACACTGTCAGTCAACCATATAATCCACCTCATTAATGAGCAAAATTTAAAAATATGTAAGCCCTTAAATGTAAATATTAATAAAGTTTTTAAATTTGTTTTAAGAGCCTTAACACTTTTAAATTTTACTCATTAATAAGGTGTCACTGACAATGTATAGAAACTATACACTGTCATTGTATCATATATAAACCCTATATATATTGTAACTAAAGAATTAATATCCTATACCAAAAAAACTAAAGAATTACTATCTATTTACACTACACAGACAGATAACCTATAAAATTTCATAAAATTATAACGTAAAAGCTAACTAAATATTAGTTCAATGACATGTATATTTGATAGATTTTGGATATTATGGGTTTGAGTGGATTTAAACGTGTAGTATTCTCTATTAATTGATTAAATTAAGGTTGGCGGGTTCTTGGCTATGCTTAGATTGAGGATAGAGTAAGAAAAAAAAAAGAAAATAAAAGAAAACATAGAAAAATTTCTTTACTTTCCATTGCTTGGGTTGGGTAGATCCCTCTCTTTCATTCAAATGTGTCATTTTTTTTTATTTAGTCAAAATTGAGAAAAATGCTAAGAAAAGAAAATGAGTAAAAAAATTAATTGTAAATTAATATTTATACCCTTATTTTTCTAATTTTTAAATAATCATTATAATGATTTTCTTTTATAACTTATTCATCTGGTTTTTATTTTAATTTTTCTTGGATCTCAAATATTATTTTATTATTATTTCATAAATCTAATTTTTATTTTATTTTTTCAGTATGATTACTTAAGTGCTCTATAAGTATATTGACTTTAATATAACAATCATCACTTGGAGTCTTGGACCAAGTTGAAGATAAAAATGAAATACTTCTTACCAAAAAAAAAAAACTTTATTATATACCAAAATTTTATTTTTAATCAAATAAATGACCAATATAAATTATTATTTTTCAACACACGAACATGAATTGTAACAATCCAAACAATGATACATATATTATTTACTTTATTTTTTTCTTTCATTTACTAATATCTATTCAAACCTAATATAAAGGATTGGCTAAAACTAATTTCTAAAATAATTTTATCATTTTCCAAAAAAAATAATTTTATCTTGATCATAAAATGACACATCACCTAATGGTTAAATTAATCCTAACTGAAACTTTCTTTATTAATCTTATCAAATACTAAATTTAAACATGATATTATCACATAATATGAAATAATATGAAAAAAACGAAAATGACACAAAATAAATGGTAAAAATTAAAAAAATACCTATTGTAATTTTTATTTTTTGTATAATTTTTTTGGTTACATTATTTTTTGTATAATTGCATCATTAAAAAAATATAAATGAATATTTACCCGGTCAAATGAGATATTTAAAGCTTATTTAAAGACACAAAAGACAAAAAAAAAGTTTAGATTTGAATGGGACATGCATCAATTAAATATTTGTTTTCGCTTTCTATTGATCAAAAAAATCTTTCGAATCCAGACAATCACGATCCTCGCCCTCTAAGACTGCATAATCCTCAATAACCCCAAAAAAGAAACCAATAAATAAAAGAAGAACAAAAACGAGCCATATCTTAAAAAATAAAAAAATCAAAACAACCCAAAATTAAGAGAAGAAGAAAGGAACTGATTTCTACTAGTAACAACATCAATGAATTTGAAAGCATGAGTAGAAATAATTAGATTCGATAATTTTAGATAGAATAATCATAAGAATAAAAAACATAAAAATGATATAGATTAAAATTAAGTAAAAATTATATATACAATTTTATATTACATGAATATGATATTACATGACACAAACATGAATTATAAACACAAAATACCAAGCTTAAAAATAATAAATAAGAACCCGAGTAAATCAAGAGGGAAATTAGTGAAGATATATGTAGAACAACGACTGATACTATTGACAAGAGGAAGAAGAAGAAGGTGGTGGTGAAGGTGAAGAAGACTCGAACTTGTAGTGTTTATCAACAGCAACAGAAACATCCCAAGTGCAACTGAGACCTTTGGGGATGGTGACGAGATCTCCCGCACCAAATTCCACAAACTCATCCGATGACCCTTTACGATATGCCCTCACTTTCCCTTTCAGCAAATAACACGTTTCCTCTGCATCAAACTTCAGCTGGAACTTCCCCGGAGAGCAACCCCATCTATAAATAAACCCTACCATGAATGGATATATACAAAAAAAAAAGAGAGAGAGAGAGAGATAAGAGAGAGAATCAGAGATCTGAGAAGAGAGCTTACTTGGGCCAACACTTGATGTTGAGCTCTGAGAGTTTCGCCTCTGAAGGGTTTCTTTCTACAACAATTCCGAGGTTATTTTCCCATTCAGCCATGAATATATTTATTGGAAGAAGATTTTACAGTAGACAATAAGATTTTTTGCTGCATTCAAGCTTTGGGTTTTGGAAGAAAGTGGAGGGAAATATATCTATATGTATAGTTTTGACAGGGCAGTGAAAGGGTAAGATATAAAGGTTGGCTTCTATAGGAAAACAGGCGAATGGGAGAAACCGAGGAAGGTGGTTTTGGTTTCGGGCGGCCTCGGATAGGCAGAGGACGGCATGCCTGCTGCCTTCCTCAGACTTTATAGCCATTCTTGCCAATGTTATTTTCAATACAAAGTTCATTTAAACCGATATGTTTTCCCTTACCTTACTCTTTGCCACATATTTTTTTTAGATTTAATGATTCCATATTATTTTGATCTGAATTTAATGATTCTATTTGTATAGCATTTTTTTTATTTATAATCGAGAGAGGTTGTTTGAGGTTTTTTTTTTAATATTAAATTTTATAATATTTCACAATATTTCTTTAATCATTTAGTCAAGAAATTGTTAGCTTGTATTTGTATAATGTTTATTTGCTGTTAATTTTTTCCTTTCAGTGGAAAGTACATGAAAGAAAAAAAGATTTGAACATTGGACCAATCACATGGAGGTATAGGGTTTATTTAATGTTAATTGTTAAATATATATAAAAATACAAAATTTATTATATCAAAATTCATGTGATACATTAAATATAAATTATTTTTTTTAATTTTTTATCAAATTCATTATATTTTTTATTAAAATTTTAACTAGTATTATTTTTTAATATTTTTTAATCTCAAATAATTATTTTGTTGTATCTCAATTATCATATTTTTATGGATTATTATCTTATTTATCATCAGTGGAGTTTTTTAACTCCATAAGTGGAGTTAAGATGATTGCATATGTTATTTAAAAATATTAAAAAAATAAAAAATAAATAAAATATGACATATACCATCATTTTAACTTAATTTGTGTAGTTGAAAAACTTCATTTACGATGGATATGATAATATTTCTATTTTTATTCCTTTTTAAAAAAAAGTTAAACCACATTCATGCTTCACTTTAACATCTTTATGCTTTTTCCAATCCATAACAAAAAGAAAATAAATACTTAAAATTTTTTTTGTTCGAAATAAATACTTAAAATCTCAACATCTTTGGTATACACAAATATATTTTTTGATCAAATTATTACTTCCATATATTTTTCCTTCTTTTTCCTTTAAGGGAAATTTAATTAGGTAGGGAAAAGAAGTTAGGTAATGATTTGAGCTACCTCCAAAACTTTTCATGCATGTTTAAATTTTTCATTTTCCGAAAGAGCTTCTTCACTATGATGACATGGAAGAAGATGATTGGCTGTAGTAAGGAAAGATAAAGGATTTGGAAAAAAAGCAATGGCAGAAGATTATTAGCCTGGTCAAAGGGTTGAGTGGGTAGGTTACAGGCTGACACCTGGCAACAAGTAATTGGGTTGCAGGGAACAGTGTTAGAGGCAAAAGGAGTGATGGTCTCGAAGATACCGACACAGCTGTGTCAGTTTCAGCCTTTTCTTTTCTCTCTCTCTTGGATCCATCTTCCACGTGTTCCATTCAATGTTGGACACTGCCAATGTTGCACGTGCAGTTCCACGTGCTAAGATTATTATAATATAAAAATTTTTCACATATTTTTTTATATAATGACAAATATTTTTATTTATTTTATAATTTTAAATTAATCTTATTTTGGTAGAGAAAGATAAATGATAAATTTTTTTCAACAGTAATATTTTCAGAATTTAAACCATATTCATGTACTTTGTTTTGATACATCATGTACTTTTTTTTATTTATAAGTAATCGGATGGCATTAATTTATACTAGATCGATCTTATAAAATTTTTATTCACTAACAGGGTTAAAAAAAGCTACTTTTCTATTTTTTAGTTAATTTTTTTAAATATTTTTAAAAGTATGTATTACTTTATTAATTTTATTTGTGAAAATAAGATAATTATTCAATTCACTAACGATATACTGAACAATTATCCATAATGGATTTGATAATTTCTTATATTTATCAAGTAACATTTAGAGTAGACGATTGATGTGAGCCTTAAAGAGAATCCAATTTAAGCATGACATTAATAAATTTAAAGTAAAATTGGATTAAATTCGATTTAATTTTATTATAAAATTATTTGTTCAATCGAATCAAATAATTTGAGTGAGAAAATCAAAATATAATTTAATTTTTTTATCAAATTTTAATTGCTTTATCAGTTTCACTTAATAGATTTAATATTCTTGTTTAAGCTTTTACAAAAATCAAACAAATATTAAAATTTAAACGTATCATAGTGTTGTTTGTTTAACATATAAGGGGGAAACTTTGATGTACAATAAAATATTGTTGATCATTGTGATCTATAATTCACAAAGTTCAAACAAAAACATATCTTTTTTAATGTATAAGAAAAATTATATATGATTCTCTCCAAATTTCATAATACAGGAGTCATATGCACTAGATTATTATTTTTAATATAAAATGTGAAATATATGAATTGCCTTTTTTTAAAATATAAAATGTGAAATATATAAAGAAAGTTACACACTTTCTCAATTCAAGGAAAATATTAAAACTCAATGTGAAATATAATTTAGATGGTGCTCCCCTTTTCTTTCTCTTATCCACCCTTCACATTCTTCCAAATTTGATGATCCAAAAAGATGGTGGTAAATCTGCCATTTGAAAATAATGAAGAGTGGTTTTGCTATTAAAGAAACAAATTAAAGAAGAAGAGTGATGAAAACTAAAAAAAATAAAAAAAGCTTCTACTTGTGCTAGGCTTGGATTTTGATTTTTTTTTCCTATATTTTGTTGAAAAGTTCAGTTGATAACTATTGTTGTTTTTTGATTCCCTTGTTTCTAAAATTCTATTGAAGCTTATCGATTTATTATTTGGGTATTTATAAATATTTAGAATTTAAATAGAGAAAGGATCAACCTAGAAAGAAAAAATTATTATCAAGAATTTTTATTTTTTCAATAATATAATATCTTATTATTTTTCAAAATGACATGGCATCTGGTTATACTAGTACTTTGGTTATAGAAATAAGGTTAAAAATACTCTATTCTTGTAGTAAAGATTTTAAACTACCCTAACTAAGAATGTGTTAATTCATGAATCGAAAAAAAAAAGAATGTGTTAATTCATTTATACGGTTCATTAGGAAAAAGTATTCAAATTCACTAACTTGATATTCTACGATTTCTTACTATTTATTCTTCAAATGTACAGAGCAGATTCAATATTCACTGCAATGCAAAGCTGTCATTATAAAGTTGTCATTACAATCTTGTACGTTTCATGGAAAATAAATGCAGTAGGTTATACTGGCCCTTGTTCACAGTTGAAATTCCGCTGGTTTGCCCGATTCCTCCGAACCAAAAATAGCACAGTGGGAATTCCGGTTTCTTGCTAATCTTAACTCTTTACAGTGAAGAGTCCAACTTGAGCACGATTCTAACAAGATTCTACAGTGGATCTGGCCTGGCATCCCAAATCTTCGTCTCTATTTATATCTCATTCCATGCTACCACCAAAACCTGCGGCACAATCATTGGCAAGTCGGAATCTTTCTCTGTATATTTCTCCCGATGGACTCCCTCGCTTGTTCTGCCGATGACCTCCGCCCTCTACTCGGTTCTGTCTCCAATGCCACCGCCGCGGCAGAGTACATCTGCAGTCGTTTCGATGCGGTTTCCAACAAGTTTTTTGATACTGGCTATGCCGTGGACAATACTTACCTCCTCTTCTCTACGTACCTTGTGTTCGCCATGCAGCTTGGTTTTGCCATGCTGTGTGCCGGCTCTGTGCGGGCCAAGAACACCATGAATATCATGCTTACTAATGTTCTTGATGCGGCTGCCGGTGGGCTTTTCTATTATCTCTTTGGCTTTGCGTTGGCTTTTGGAGCACCGTCAAATGGCTTCGTCGGACAGCATTTCTTCGGCCTAAGTAGATTCCCCACCCCGTCTTTCGATTATGGCTATTTCTTGTTTCAATGGGCGTTTGCCATTGCTGCTGCTGGGATCACCAGTGGGTCTATAGCGGAAAGAACTCAGTTTGTTGCTTATTTGATTTACTCTTCTTTCTTGACTGGTTTGGTTTACCCAATTGTCTCGCACTGGTTCTGGTCTGCTGATGGATGGGGGAGCCCTGCTAGATCTGATAATCTCTTGTTTGGGTCCGGGGTTATTGATTTCGCTGGCTCGGGAGTGGTTCACTTGGTCGGAGCAATTGCAGGCCTGTGGGGTGCATTCATTGAAGGTCCTCGTGTAGGCCGTTTTGATCATTCTGGCAAACCTGTGGCTTTACGCGGGCACAGCGGCACATTGGTTGTGCTAGGCACGTTTCTGCTATGGTTCGGATGGTATGGATTCAATCCAGGCTCATTTGTCAATATCCTGAAAGCTTACGGCCAAAGTGGATCCTCTTATGGCCAATGGAGTGCTGTTGGCAGAACAGCAGTGACCACATCACTTGCCGGTTGCACTGCTGCTTTGACAACTCTCTTTGGAAAGAGATTACTTGCCGGCCACTGGAATGTCACTGACGTTTGCAATGGCTTGCTTGGTGGGTTTGCGGCAATCACAGGTGGCTGCTCCGTGGTTGACCCTTGGGCTGCAGTTCTTTGTGGTTTTGTTGCCGCTTGGGTTCTCATTGGATTCAACAAGCTTGCAGAGAGATTCCATTATGATGACCCTTTGGAGGCAGCACAGCTTCACGGCGGATGTAGTTCATGGGGGATAATCTTCACAGCATTGTTTGCAAAAGAGAAGTATGTCAATGAGGTTTATCCAGGACGACCTGGAAGGCCTTATGGCTTGCTGATGGGCGGTGGTGCAAGGCTCCTTGCAGCACATCTTCTGCAGATTCTGGTGATTGTGGCTTGGGTGACAGCCACAATGGGGACACTGTTTTTCATTCTGCACAAGTTGAGCCTATTGAGGATTACCCCAGAGGAGGAAATGGCAGGGCTTGACTTGACAAGTCATGGTGGTCAGGCATATGAATATAATGATCATGAAAACGACGCAAACAAGCCGCCAATGGCATTTTAGGAATGCAGTTGAGTTGAATCAGGCTGTGCTTGTTTGATTTCTACTTGATCTAATTGGACGTGCACTGTAATTTAGGTTGTCATGTATAGTTACTGAGATGTCTGATTCTAAGATTTTAGCATGAAGGAAAAGAATTATCTGTCATAGTGTCATTAGTCGTGGCAAATGGCAATGTTCATTCCTGGAAATAAATAGACAAAACAGTTTCAGATTCTCTTCATTTAGAACGTATTTTTTTAAATTATTTCTTGGTTGCAGAATGTATGCTCAAGCTGGGAAAGTAATGGAAATTCAATTGCATAAGTACACAGTTCTGAACAGCCCAAAAGCATTCTATCAACCAAGGCTCTAAATGAACCAAACTGAGTATGATGAGATGATCTCAAACACAATCTACCTCCTAGGGAACCTACCAAATTGTACAATCTAAATCAAAACAATTGTTCCCTCTTAAGAACAAATCAAACAGCAGAGCCATCTATCTTTGTCAGCAAAAATGAATTTTTCGTTGCTTGATCATTATTTTCATCATAATGTGCACAGGCCAATCCTCCATGGCTAGTCATATCCATTCCTGCCATCTCCTCTGGTGAGATCCTCAAAAACCTTAATTTTTGCAGCGGGCAAAACAATGTTCCCATTGTCACTCACCCACCCTGCTACCAGTAAAATCTGGACAATTTGTGCAGCTCAGAGCCTTCCTCCACCTCCCATGAGTAGCTCATATGGTCTCCCAGGTTGACCTGGATAAATCTCATTATCATAAGCCTTCTTTGCAAACAATGCAGTAAAAATAATCCCCCATACACCACACCCTCCAGGAAATTGTGCTGCCTACTTGAATTTCTCAGCAAGCTTGTTGTATCCAACGAGAACCCAAGCAGAAGCAAATCCACAATGACTGCTGTCCATGGATCAAATTGAGATACTATGGGATAAACCAAACCAGTCAATAAGGAAGAATAGATCAAAAAAGCAACAAACCGAGTCCTCTCTGCAATAGAACCACTTGTAATTGCAACAGCTGCAATGGTTAAAGCCCATCGACACAAAAAGAAGCCATAGTCAAAAGACAGGGAAGGGAACCTTTCAGGCCCCAAAAAGTGCTTCCCAATGTAGCCATGGGAAGGAGAACCATAGGCGAAGGCAAAGCCATAAAGGTAATAGAATAAGCCACCAGTGGCACCATCAAGGACATTGGTAAGCACGATGTTCATGGAGTTTTTGGCATGAACTGAACCAGCACAAAGCATGACAAAACGAAGCTGGATGGACAGTACAAGACACGCTGAGAAAAGAAGGTAAGGGTTATCGAAGGTAGGTGTTATCTATGGCCTGCGTTGCATCAACCAACTTGTTTGAAATAGCATCAAAGCCACTATAGATTTATTCTGCAGCAATTGGGATTGACACCATTGCCAAGAGATGGACGAAGATCAGCAGCAGGGAAAAAGTGGCCTACTGGTGGTGTAGTTGGTTGGACTGCCTTGTCCTTTTTTGGGCTACAGAGAGCAATATGAATTTGAACATTTAATAGTTTTATATAACTTCTCCAAAGAGATTTAATTTCTCATGGAGTGACTGAAATATCAGTTGTGCTATCTGCAAAGAACTTAATTTATGATAGCATTATACATCAGTCTTTGTTTTTGGTAACTGGAACCATTTAAAAGAAGCAGCTTGCATGTAGTAGATTTCTTCACAGTATGATTTTGAGCTGGTCTCAACTCCACAAGCCTAGATTGAATTGCAAGGGCTGTAAGTTGCACCCTGATTCACAAGTTAGCACCCAAGTTTTATTGCTTCAAACTTAGTAAGATATTATTAGACCAAACCAGCCTTATGTAGACAAAACATCAACAAAAGCATGGAAAACTTTGAAATCAAGACATTTCTTGTCAAATATAGAGGAAATTTGCCAACAAGAAATATCAGAAATAATCTGATGCTTTTGAATTCATAAATATTGAAAAATTGGATAGCAAGAACCTACTTCTGTACAACATCATTCAGCACCTCCGCTTTTTATACAATTGTACAGTTTCAAAATCCAATCCTACAAAATAGCAGCCTGACTCTCACTTTTCTTTCAAGGTCCATGGTGCAAGGACCAAATTTAATTCTTTAGAATGCACAAGTAATGCTAATAAGCTATGCATGAGTTAAAGAATCCCAAGAGGTTTCAATATCAAAGAAAATCATACCTGTCTCAAAAGTTATCTGATCGGTAGACAGTGTATTATTAAGTCCTGTAGTAAGAGAATCTTCAGCAACAGACTGGTTATCAAAAAGGAGGCTCTCAAGCTCATTGTAATATGATTTATCTCCCACATTTACCTCCTTGAATGGTTCTTCCTCATTTTTGGACCCTGAGGTTTGAAGCTGTAAATAATCAACAGAAGGTTGCTGATTGCTTTGACCAATGTTGACCCAATTAAAGTCAAAATCTGAAAAAACATTATTTGTTGCATGTTGATTTTGATTCTGGACATGAGTGGTATCTTGGTGTACATTTGACTGTGGAACAGGTTGACCGTGTACTAGGGATTGGGCGGTTGCTGAGTTCGGGAAGACATTGCCCATACTAGGCTGTGAGGAGCTCTGATGTGTATATGTTCCTAAATTTGTGTCAGAACAAAACTCTGGCCAGCCAATGGGAATGGGGTTGTTTTCATTTGATGTTGTAACTGAAGCAGGATTTTGTTGATACTGTGATGCATGAGCAGAAGTAGTGTTTTCTGATGGAACATATGTAATATGGCTCACTGCCGACGGAGCTTCAGTGGTAGAGACAAATTGGGAACCAAAGTTACTAATCTCAACTCCTTGATCCCTTCGAATCACAGGATTATGCACACCTAGCAACTGCTGTGAAACTGAACATGACTGCATCGTGCTTTTATTTAGAACATGCCGGCTACCCACACTTGGGTTATATGGAATCCCATATCTGGAGGAGGAAGAACAAGAGCGAATAATGGATGGCCTTGGGACATGATTTTGTGGTATGCAGTTCCCAAAAGCTCGAGTAGGAGTAGGTCTAGAAACTTGATTTTGTGTTGTCAACCGAATAATGTCATGACGTGGAGCTTGGTCAAGTTGAGGCACTGCTGTAAAATGAGAAGTTATAGGAGCTTTGGCAACTGGTATGGAAGCATTTCTCCCAAGCCTGAAATTCTTCCGCAGAGTCTTCCACATCTCCTCTTTATCAGTGGCATGACAATGACCAATACTAGAGATACCTGAGCCCCAAGAATAACATGGTGCTCGAGTGTCACAAACAAAACAATGGCACTGCAATTTCAACAGGACATTCATTATTTGCATTTCAACAGGTGCTAAATTCAAAGAGCACCCAGCTCTGAGAGAGTGCAGCAATCAACCATCTCAAACATAAAAAGTTACAATTAAAATTTTCAAGAAATTAAGTTATTTTACCAGTTCACAGTGCTGTTCATGTGAGGTTGAACTGAAAGGAAATTTCGCACAATCATGCCGTGGATGGGGGAAATCTCTGCATGCAATCTGCAACCAGATCATAGAGAAAAAAAATGAGATAGCTATTAGAAATATGGTGCCCATGAGATAACAGTCTTGAATTTATAAAGCAAAAGGAAAAAGACTAGATTCAACTAAGAAGTAATGCAAGCAGTATGTAAATGCCCTAAGATCACCTCAGCTCGCAGGTATCCCCCGATAGAAAACTCTGAGCTTCATTAATACTTTAAATATTTTGAGATTTCAGCAGCAGGATTGAACCATGTGGTCTACTTCACTATCAATCAAACAGATATACCATGCACTTAAGAACATATAAACACAAAGATAGCTATTTTTGGTTCTCTGAAAAAATTAGTAATCTAGCTCTTGCAAGGGGAAAGGACTAGAAAAATTTTCTCACTGCAACAGATTATAAAAGTTTTTGAAAGGCTCAATCCACACTTTGCCATCCAAGTTGGCACTTGCAGCACAACATACTGATGAACCCATAAGGGACCTCAGCAGGTTAAAAGAGTGAATAAATGCAAAAGACATCTCTAGTCAAAATGAACATCCAAAATTGCTGGAGCTAGAAGACATATTACTAAAAAAATCTGAACCACAATAAAACACACAAAATATATTCAAAAAATGCACAAAAAAGAAAATCAATTTTACCATTCAATGCTCAGAACCCATATATCTTAGCACTTACAGCACAACATACTGATGAACCCATAATCAAGGTGCTTCAGCAGGTTGAAAGAGTGAATAAATGCATAACACATCTTTAGTCGACGTGAACATTCAAAATTGCTGGAGCTAGAAGACATATTAGTAAAAAAATCTGAATCACAAGAAAACACACAAAAAAAAATCAATAAATGTGCAAAAGAAAAAAAAATCAATTTTAACATTCAATGTTCAGATCCCATATATCTCAATAACCATTTTTAATACAAACCAATCCTAAAACCCAATACCAAACTAAGCCTATATTGCAAGGACATAAACATATAAGAAGCACTATATTAACAATAAATATGTAGAGTCAATTAATTTATGTTTCTATGTTCCCTTCCTTAGCATAAACCAATCACAAAGACCAATTACAAAAAAAAAAAAATTAAAATTTACCTGCCCTTTTTGGCCGACAATAAGCAGCTCATCAGAATCCTCCGGGGGATCATTAACATCGGATAACGCCTTGTCCGGGTCACCTTCCAATACGACACAATCATCGTCATCCTCATCAACAACCTTCCTGACCGATGAGTTCCATGACTTTGACTTCTTATTAGGGTTGACTTCCCCAATCACCACCACCTCGTCAGGATCGTCAAATTCCTTATCAACGCCTTCAAGAAATTCCGATAACCAATCGTAGTCGTCCGCTTTCGGCTCCTCCAAAGGCAAAGTCAACTCATCGTCGTCGGAGCTTAAATCAAAAACCACTGGATTTGACTCCATCATAAAAAAAAAAGATACAACAAAAATAGTAATAATCTAGGATTTCTAATTTTTTTTAAAAGGAACTAAATCATAGTGGCTTTTTTATTTGCGGGAATTATGAAAATCTTGTAATCTGAATAAAAAAATATAAATCAAAAGGAAATTCAGGTTCGAATCCATCAAGAACTGAGAATTCTTTGTGGATTTTGGCTTTGGGTTTTACCATTTAGGGTTAAAAAAGAAAAGAAAATAAAATTTTAGGGTTTGGGAAGTCGCCTTTGAGAAAGTTTATGGTGGGAAGGTTAGGGTTTTAAAGGTGGCTGATTAGATTAGAATTCTTTGTTTCCTTGTCTGAGAATCTGGCAGCATTGATGTGAACTCAAGGGAAAATTTGGCAAAGTAAGAAAAATCTGACAAAGAAGGAAAACTGGGAATAAAGCAAGGGTATAATTGGGGTTTCAAGGGTTGTGAGCAATGATGAGCGATGGTGCGCGCGACACGAGCGTGTAAGATTGCGTGTCTGGTTCTGGGCCTCGCTTCAACGGATGCAAGGGTAGGATCAGAAATCTATCGTGTATACTTTGGGGCCTCCTCGGACTTTCCATTAGTAATAGAAGCCGCTTAGGCCCATTGCTTGGTTTGACCCATAAGAAGTTACCATTATTTGTTTTTTTTTTATAATAAAATAAAATTCTTAAGTACTGAAATTTTGTTTTTGACTTTTTATTTTTTTTTTTGCTGTCGAGATCGAGATCGCTTTAGATTTAAAAAAAAATATTGTTTTGAGAACTAAAAATTAGTTGCAAATCTGTTGATAAAATTCAAGTTTGAAAATTAATTCAAATTATTGTAGTTTCATTTTTAAGAGATTTTTTTTCGTAAACAATTAAATAAATTAAATGATATCGTCGTTTTGATATTAAGACAAAGAATTTTTTTTTTTTTTTGCAATATCATTCATCCAATTGGGAATTTTTTTGTTCATAATACAAGATAGAAAGGAGATTTAAAATTAAATGATGCCGTGGCTGCATTGTCCTTTTATTTAAAACATGACGGCTACCCACACTTGGGTTATATGGAATCCCATATCTGGTGGAGGAAGAACAAGCACGAATAATGGATGGCCTTGCCCTTGGGACATGATTTTGTGGCATGCAGTTCCCAGCAGCTCGAGTAGGAGTTGGTCTAGAAACTTGATTTTGTGTTGTCAACCGAATAATGCCATGACATTGAGCTTGGTCAAGTTGAGGCACTGCTGTAAAATTAGAAGTGACAGGAGCTTTAGCAATTGGTATGGGAGCATTTCTCCCAAGCCTGGAATTCTTCCGCAGAGTCTTCCACATCTCCTCTTTATCAGTGGCATGACAATAATCAATACTAGAGATACCTGAGCCCCAAAAATAACATGGTGCTCGCGTGTCACAAACAAAGCAATGGCACTGCAAATTTCAAAAGGACATTCAATATTTGCATTTCTGAAGGTGCTAAATTCAAAGAGCACCCAGCTCTGAGAGAATGCACAAATCAACCATCTCAAAAATAAAAAGTTCCAAGTAAAATTTTCAAGAAATTAAGTTATTTTACCAGTTCATAGTGCTGTTCGTGTGAGGTTGAATGAAAGGAAATTTAGCACAATCATGCCGTGGATGGGGAAAATCTCTGCATGCAATCTGCAACCAGATCATAGAGAAAAAAAATGAGATAGCTATTAGAAATATGGTGCCCATGAGATAACAGTCTTGAATGTGTAAAGCAAAAGGAAAAAGACTAGGCTCAACTACGAAATAATGCAATCAGTAGGTAAATGCCCTAAGATCATCTCAGCTCCCAGATATCCACGATAGAAAACTCTGAGCTTCATTAATAATTTCAATATTTTGAGATTTCAGCAGCAAGATTGAACCATTTGGTCTACTTCAATATCAATAAAACAGATATACTATGCACTTAAGAACATGTGAGCACAAAGATAGGTAATTTTGTTTCTCTGAAAAAATTAGCGATCTAGCTCTTGCAAAAGGAAAGGACTAAAACACATTTTCTCACAGCAACAGATGATAAGAGTTTTTGAAAGGCTCAATCTACATTTTGCCATCCAAGTTGGCACTCACAGCACAACATACTGATGAACCCACAAAGTGCCTCACCAGTCAGCAGGTTGAAAGAGTGAATATATGCATAACACATCTCTAGTCGAAATGAACATCCAAAATTGCTGGACCTAGAAGACATATTACTAAAAAAAACTCAACCACAATAAAACACACAAAATATATTAAAAAAATGCACAAAAAAAACAATTTTAGCATTCAATGTTCAGAACCCCACAACATACTGATGAACCCTTAATGAAGGTGCTTCAGCAGGTTGAAAGAGTGAATAAATGCATTACACATCTCTAGTCGACGTGAACATTCAAAATTGCTGGAGCTAGAAGACATATTAGTAAAAAAAATCTGAACAAGAACAAAACACACAAAAAAATCAATGAATGTGCAAAAAAAAAAAATCAATTTTAACATTCAGTGTTCAGAACCCATATATCTCAATAACCATTTGTTATACAAACCAATCCTAAAACTCAATACCAAACTAAGCCTTCTTCTCATTGCAAGGACAAACATATAAGAAGCAATATGGACAATAAATATTAATGTATGTTTCCTTGTTCCCTTCTCAGCATAAACCAATCACAAATATCACTAGGAACTATAGGAAAACACATAGAAATCGCTTCTAATTCTCAAAAACTAAACTTAGAAAAATAAAATCCATCCACGTACTCAATCACAAAAACCAATTAAAAAAAGATTTAAAAAATGATTAACAATTAGCAATTTACCTACCCTTTTTGGCCGACGATAAGCAAGTCATCAGAATTTTCCTGGGGATCATTAACATCGGACAATGCCTTGTCCGGGTCACCTTCCAAAACAACACAATCATCGTCATCCTCATCAACAACCTTCCTGATAACAGCAAGAGGATCAAGGTTTAGTATACAGGTGGTCAAGCAAGAAGAAGAATTTACCACGAGCCCTTGTTCTTAGATTACTAAAGTTGAGAGAAACAGAAAAAGGTTTAGGAGAGAATTGATTGAATTTCATTCCATTGAATGCCTTCCTTTCTCCAAGAATGAATGTATATCAGATTACAATCAGTTACACATATTCCCTCCAAAATTACAACTAACTAACAACTAACCAACTAACATAACTGTCTGCTCATGCTAGCTCATGTCAACTCTCGATTGCAGCTTGGTTCCTTGATTCCATCCACATATCAATTCCCTGCCCCTCGAAATAAGCCTTGTCCTCAAGGCGAGAATTCTGGGAATCTAAGTTGTAACTCATACAAATACTGTAAGTACATCATACAGATTATACATGCTTCTACACTATATGAAACATGTTAAAACGATTAAATGCGGAAGCAAGAGATCCTAACCTCCAGCCATTGGACTCTGTTATTTGCTGTTCAATAGTTCCTGGATTTACAGTCGTCTACGATCACTACCAAGCCTTCCAAGCACTCAGAACCGCTTCTCGATGGTGTCTAGCTATAGTGGTAATTGTGCTTGGGGACCAGAATCACTCTGTTCTTTTATAAACTCAGAGCTTGAATTTTCTGACAAACTCAATCACGGTTCTTACCATCATAGAACGTGTTTTTAAAAGGCTAGAGAATCGGTTGATATTAATGTGAAATTATGGACCATAATCTTGGCATTAATTATCACAGGTTGTATATGACAATAAACTGATTTGGTCAACCTGGGATCAAGGGATATGCCAACATTCTCTCACTTGGTCCATTTATTTCACTCATAGAAGAAAGAAATCACATGAATCATGGCGATAGTTCCTCTAATGGTGAGTATTATCTTCCATGTAATACTATGTAAAATGTTTCTAAATCAACCCATTTTCACTTAACGAATAAACCCTATGTTTATTCTCGGTCCAAACAACAGGATATTTCTCAAATAAGAATTAAAGTGTACACAAATCAAAATGAGAAACATCACATCATTAATAAGAGTTTCAATTACAATCACAATGTGGGACCAAGTCCCATTCTCTCTACATGATCCTTAAATTTAAACAGTGGCATGCCCTTAGTCAAAGGATCAGCTAACATCAATTCAGTGCTAACGTGTTCAATGACCACTCTTTTATCTCTAACACGTTCTCTAATGGCTAAGTACTTAATGTCGATATGCTTTCTTCGACTTCCACTCTTATTGTTCTTAGCCATGAATACCGCAGCTGAATTGTCACAATATATCCTTAATGGCTTAGATATGGAGTCAACAACTCTAACCCCACCAATGAAACTCTTAAGCCATACACCATGTGAGGTAGCCTCAAAACAGGAAACGAACTCGGCCTCCATAGTAGAAGTGGCAGTCAGTGTCTGCTTATCACTCTTCTATGAAACAGCTCCACCGGCAAGCATGAAGATGTAACCGGATGTTGATTTTCGGGTATCAACACAGCCAGCAAAGTCTGAGTCTGAGTAGCCAATCACTTCCAACTCATCGGTCCGTCTATACATAAGCATGTAATCCTTAGTACCTTGAAGATATCTAAACACCTTCTTCGCAGCTCTCCAGTGGTCCATCCCTGGGTCACTTTGATATCTACCCAACATTCCCACAGCAAAAGCAATATCAGGCCTGGAATAGACCTGTGCATACATAATGCTTCCAACAGCTGAGGCATATGGAATGTTCTTCATCTGTTCCCGCTCAAGATCATTTTTCGGGCATTGGTTCAAATTGAACCTGTCACCCTTCACAATGGGAGCTGGGCTTGGTGAACAATCTTTCATTCTGAATCTTTCCAAGACTTTATTAATATAGGCTTCTTGTGACAGACCTAATATACCTCTTTGTTTGTCTCTATGAATCTTAATGCCAATGACATAAGATGCATCACCCATATCCTTCGTATCAAAGTTCTCAGAAAGAAATTGTTTCACTTCACGTAGCATCCCCTTATCATTGGTTGCAAGCAGAATATCATCCACATATAGCACAAGGAAACAAATCTTGCTCCCACTAACCTTCTGGTATATACATCGATCTATGATGTTCTCAACGAAACCAAATGAAGAGATGACTTCATGGAATTTTAGATACCATTGGCGGGAAGCTTGTTTCAACCCATATATGGATTTCTTCAGCTTACAAACCAAATGCTCACTATTACTAGAGGAAAAACCTTCAAGTTGTTTCATGTAAACCTCTTCCTCTAGATCACCATTGAGAAATACCGTTTTCACATCCATTTGTTGCAACTCTAAGTCAAAATGTGCAATAAGCGCCATTATGATGCGGAGAGAACCTTTCTTAGATACAGGAGAGAAGGTCTCCTTGTAATCGATTCCTTTTTTTTGAGTGAATCCTTTGGCTACGAGTCTTGCCTTATAACGCTCAATGTTGCCTAATGAGTCAGTCTTGGTCTTAAAGACCTATTTACAGCCTATAGCCCTGGCCCCATTAGGCAACTCGACAAGATCCCATACTCCATTAGATGCCATCGAATCCATCTCATCCTTCATAGCATCGAACCAAAGTTTTGATTCTTTGTTGTTCATGGCTTGCGAAAACGTCTCTGGATCATTAATGGGCCCAATATTAAAATCATACTCTTGTAGATACACAATGTAATCACTAGGAATAGCTGATTTCCTTTCCCTCGTAGACCTTCTTAATGTTGATTCAACATTCTCCGAAAGATCATGTTGTTCAACTGGTTGCTCATTCAATTCTGGTGTATCCAGAGGAGCCTCGTCTACTAGTAAGTTATCAATTACTTGTGGATCCTCAATGATTGGTTGTTTAATGTCCAGCTGCACTAAAGGGACATTGTTCATGATAACCAATCCTTGACTCGAGTTAGAGGGTTGATCTCTCACAGAAACTAGTTCTTGAGATTGATCGCTCCCACTAACTAAGTCATTTTCAAGAAACTTGGCGTTCCTTGATTCCACAATTCTAGTGCTAA
The DNA here is from genome assembly GCA_031772115.1 of Heritiera littoralis. Taxonomy (NCBI): domain Eukaryota; kingdom Viridiplantae; phylum Streptophyta; class Magnoliopsida; order Malvales; family Malvaceae; genus Heritiera; species Heritiera littoralis. The sequence continues at coordinate 705,387 of JAPDPK010000186.1, forward strand.
GAGATGGACAATAGAATCTGAAGCCTTTGGACCGTTCGACATATCCAATGAAATACCCACTTATGGTCCTAGGATCCAATTTCTTTTCCTGTGGGTTATAAACTCTTATCTTAGAAGGGCATCCCCAAATGCACATATGACGCAAACTCGGTTTCCAACCTTTGAATAATTCAAAAGGTGTCTTTGGAACAGCCTTGGTCGGAACTCGGTTCAATATATACGCTGCCTTTTTAAGAGCTTCAATCCACAAAGACTTTGGCAACTTCGAGTTGCTAAGCATACTACGCACCATTTCCATCAAAGTTCGGTTCCTTCTTTCTACAACACCATTCTGATTCGGTGCACCAGGCATGGTATATTGGGCAACAATCCCATTTTCTTGAAGGAATTTCGCAAATGGTCCAAGTGCTTGTCCATCTTCAGTGTATCTACCGTAATACTCCTCACCTCTATCAGTTCTTACTATCTTTATGGGTTTTCCACATTGTTTCTCTACTTCATCCTTAAAGATTTTAAAGGCGTCTAATGCTTCGTTCTTGTTATGAAGCATGTAGAGATACATAAACCTCGAGTAATCATCAATAAAGGTGATGAAGTATTTCTGACCATATACATCAATGTATGGACAACATATGTCAGAATGTATGATCTCTAATATGGTTGAACTCCTATTGGCACCTTTCTTAGACTTGTTGGTTTGCTTACCCTTAATGCAATCCACACAAGTGTCGAAATCAGTAAAATCGAGAGTACTAAGTATTCCGTCATTTACCAATCTCTTAATTCTATTTATGGAGATATGACCTAATCTCCGGTGCCATAACGTGGAGGAGTCCTCATTCATAACACATCTTTTAGTGCCAGTTTGAACATGCAAGGCGTTATGAGCAGTGTCATTTTGCAAATCAATAGAGAAAAGACCATCACATAAGGTACCATTCCCAACAATATCAGACTTAAAATATATCAATACCGATTTATTTGAAAATTGAAAGGAATATCCATAAGGTACCAGCCTAGAAACAGAGATTAAATTTCTCGAGAAACTAGGAATATAAAAGGTCTTTTCCAATTGCAAAACAAAACCACTCCTAAGAACTAAAGTGCATGTTCCAACGCCTTCAACACGTGAGCGCATCTTGTTTCTTGAATAGATGCTCTCCTCATTTCCCACTGGCTTCCTTAGGTTTGTCATACCCTGTAAGGAAGTCGAAATGTGAATTGTAGATCCAGAATCAATCCACCATGTGTTATGATTAACCTCAACCATATTTGATTCAAAACAAACATATGAGAGTGGATTACCTTTCTTAACGAGCCACTGCTGAAGCTTGGCACAGTCCTTCTTCATGTGTCCCTTTTTTTTACAGAAGAAACACTTGGACTCTTTCTTAATGTCAACTTGGGTAGGGATTTTCTCTTTTCCCTTGTTATTGGCTCGATCTTTAGTCTTTCCTTGGCTTGCAAAAAATGCACTTTCACCCGATTCCATAAGCAGCCCTCCCTCCTCTTGAACACACATGGTCATCAATTCATTGATGGTCCACTTATCCTTATGTGTGTTGTAGGATATCTTGAATGGTCCGTACTGCTTTGGTAGAGTGTTCAATATGTAATGCACAAGAAAAGACTCAGACATCTCCACCTCTAGCTTTTTGAGTTGGGCCGCTATATCTCTCATGGTCATTATGTGCTCGCGCACTCCTTTGACATTGGTGAGCCTCATCGATGAGAACTTCATTATTAGAGTGCTGGCCAACGCTTTGTCTGAAGTGACAAACTGATCATCTATGGCCTTTAGTAAGGTCCTAACGTTGGTATGCTGTTCGACTGAACCACGTATCCTAGCAGATATCTTTGTCTTAATATACATGACACTAAGGAGATTGGATCGCTCCCAGCGTTCATGTAAAGCTACTTGAGCAGGAGTGCTGGTCTCAGTCAATACGGGCTCATCTTTCCTTATAGCATAGTCTATATCCATGCACCCTAATTGGAGGAGAACTCTCTCCTTCCAAACCTTGTAGTTCTCTCCATCCAGCTCGAGAACTTCTAGGTTAATACTAGCCTGAGGAAACACTGCATATAGAAAATAAACATGCTTATGTATCTAGAATTTTTTTAAGGCAAACTTAATTATGTCTACCAATGTAAACATATTTTATTCATGAATCTCATACGTAAAACTTGCCTGTGGGCTAAAGTTCTAATTCTAATAGATTCATATCATAATGATAAAACTATCAAATTATATCATTTCCTAATTCCTGTGGGTAAATTAAGAAACTAATTTGATATTTTGTCCTAATTGGTTATAAAATTATAATAAAAATTCATGTGGGATAAAATTTATTATAACCTTATAACTAATTACAATTTATGTCTAATATCATTATGTGATTTTACAAAAAAAAATTTACTTAATTAAGGTTGTTGTGGCTAAGCCCTAATTAAATAAATTTTAAATCACTTAGACATATTGGTAAAATTCTAAGTTTATTCATATTTTAAAAATTGCAATTATCACAAAGCAACTTTAATTCCAAATAATATGAATAACTTAGCTACATGTGCTTTTAGTATAAAAATAACAAAATTATACATATTCAAAATGAGCACATATACACAATCAAATCAAATTTTCACAATTTAATCATAATTTTATGATAATTTTCACAAAATTATTCAATTTAAAAATTATAGCATTTATAAAAATTTCAAATTTATGAAAAATCCTCATAAAATCCAAAATAATGAGAAGTTTTCATAATTATATTAATTTTGTGAAAATGATCTTATTATTCATAAAATTATGAAAACTACAAAACTGAAAATTTGATATTAAACTACTCAAAATATAATTAGTTGATTTAAATTAATTAATTTTAATTGCCTAAACAAAAACAATAAACAATACCCATAACAAATAATATAGCCCATTTTAAAAAAATACACAAAGGCAGCACAAAGGTCAAAAGAGCCCAATGTTAATGGCCCAAATTAAATAAAACAGTTAAGGCCTAAATAGGTTGGCCCAAAGAAAATAAAAGGAAATGGCCTCAATTTAAAACACCAAAAGACAGTCCAATAAAATCAGCCCAAATAATGAACAGTAATATGGCATTAACAATAAATCAGCCCGAGCAACCAAAATTGTGCCAAAATTTCCCTTTCCTTTTTTTTTTTTTGTGTTTGTTGGTGGCCCAAAAAGGTAATAGGTGGTGGCCCAAATTTATTCATTCAAAATGGCACAAAAGAAACTCCAACACAAGCCCAAAGGGCTGAAAATATACATATATATTTTCTTAACTGAATATTGTGCCGCTCAAACCAGTCGTCTTCTTCACCCGTTCGGTGAAATATAGAAAACAAGTTTTGAATGGTTGACCCGATCGAAAAATGGCTTCCCATACACAGATTTGAGTGATTCTCGGCCCCAAATCTATCAGAATGAAATGATAACAAGTATTATGAAATTGGTTTAGACTGAAAAAACTTAAAAACGCAATTTCAATTTCCTTTTTAAATTCGTTTCTGTCGAATACAGTAGTATCTTATTCTTGACTCGTTCGTTCGGTTTTTACTTGCTAAATGATTAGAAAAGCAATCCTAAATCATTTTCTAACCTCATTATAACCAAACAAATCCTTAAACTCAAATGGGCATTTCAACAGAATTGACAAATTACAGAGTATATATTTTCTTCATGCAAGACAGAGGTTGATTCAGCTCTGATGCCAAATGTAAGTACATCATACAGATTATACATCCTTCTACACTATATGAAACATATTAAAACGATTAAATGCGGAAGCAAGAGATCCTAACCTCCAGCCATTGGACTCTGTTATTTGGTGTTCAACAGTTCCTGGATTTACAGTCGTCTACGATCACTACCAAGCCTTCCAAGCACTCAGAATCGCTTCTCGATGGTGTCTAGCTATAGTGGTAACTGTGCTTGGGGACCGGAATCACTCTGTTGTTTTATAAACTCAGAGCTTGAATTTTTTGACAAACTCAATCACGGTTCTTACCATCATAGAACGTGTTTTTAAAAGGCCAGAGAATCGGTTGATATTAATGTGAAATTATGGACCATAATCTTGGCATTAATTATCACAGGTTGTATATGGCAATAAACTGATTTGGTCAACCTGGGATCAAGGGATATGCCAACAAATACTCCCACGTTGCATCCTCTGGAAATGAATTTGACCAGTGGACCAGCACTTGAGTAGCTAGTTTGTTCCCCCTTTTTACCATTCTTTGATCCAATATAGCTAAAGGTTGCAAGGCTGGAGAATGACCAGGAATGGGTAATTGAGCTCCTCTCTGCTAAGAATGACCAACTTTCTTTTTGAGTTGAGAAATGTGAAAAACTGGATGCAAATGAGCTTCTTTAGGCAACTCCAATTTGTAAGCAACAGAACCAATACGATCCAAGATCTTGTATGGGCCAAAATAATGAGGACTGAGCTTGTGAAACTGTCTGTCAACAAGTGAATTCTGTCTGTAAGGTTGCAACCTCAAAAACACCTAATCACCAATTGAAAACTCCCTGTCAGTTCTATGTTTATTAGCCTACACCTTCATACGATCCTGAACTCCAGTCAAGTGATATTTCAAAACTTGCAACATTTCTTCCCTGCCCTGCAGCTGTAAGTCTACCTGATGTACTAAAGAGCTGTTAGGTATATTGGATAAATGTACAGGAGGAGGGTAGCCATAAAGAGCTTAAAAAAGGGTAATGTGTATGGTTGAACGATAGTTAGTATTATACCATCATTCAGCCAATGACAACCACTGTGCCGAAGTCCTTGGTTGGTCACCAGACATGCACCTCAAATAAGTCTCTAAGCATCTATTAACAACTTCAGTTTGACCATCTGTTTGTGGGTGGTAAGCTGTTGACATCTTGAGTGAAACTCCTTGAAGCTTGAAGAGTTCTTGCTAGAAGGTGCTAGTGAAGATAGAATCTTGATCACTGATAATAGATTCTGGCAGGCCATGCAATTTGAAGATATTGTCCATATATGCTTTGGCTACTGTCAAGGCCAAATAAGGGTGTTTTAGGCTTACAAAATGAGCATACTTTGTAAGCCTGTCAACCACAACCCAAATGACATCAAAACCAGCAGAAAGAGGTAAACCCTCAATGAAGTCCATGCTCACTTGGCTCTACGCAGTGCAAGGAATAGGTAATGGTTGTAATAAACCCAATAGAGCAGTAGTGTCATATTTGAACATTTGGCAAGTTTCACACTCTCTAATGAACTGTCTCACCTATTATTCCATACCCTTCCAAAAGAAAATTGTGGATAACCTCTTGATTATAGCCTGCATACCAGAGTGTCCACCTATACCACCTTCATGAAAAAGTTTAATGATTTTAAGCTGCAGGGGTAAATTTTTCCCAATGACCAATCTACCTCTTCTGATCAACTTATTAGAGACCCAAGAATAAAGGGATTTAGACAGTGTGTGTTGCTTCAATTTAGAGATCAGTTCTTTAAGTCTTGCATCATCTTTCCAACTCTTCTGTATTTCTGACATCAATTCAGTAGAAATACCAGAAACTGCCATAGTGCAAAATTCAGTAGAATTGACCCTTGAAAGTGCATCTGTTGCTACATTCTCCTTCCCCTTTTTATAACAAATTTCATAGTCATAACTCATGAGCTTACTCAACCAAGAATGCTGGCCCGGAAAGGTAATTCTCTATTCCAATAAAAATTTCAGACTCTGATGGTCTGTTTTGATACAAAAGTGTCTGCCACACAAGTAGTGGTGCCATTTAGTCATTGCATAGATGATGGCAAGGAGTTCTTTCTCATAAACAGAAAGTTTATGATGTTTATGTGAAAGAGGTTTACTTAGAAATGCTAATGGATGACGCTCCTGCATAAGCACTACTCCAATACCCCTATTTGATTCATCTGTCTCCACTATAAATGTTTTAGAGAAATCTGGTAAGGCTAACACAGGTGGTGAGGTCATTGCTTCTTTAAGGAGTAGAAATGCTTCAGTAGCCTTAAGTGACCACTGGAATTGGTCTTTTTTAAGTAGTTGAGTTAGGGGCCTACTTAAAAGACCATAGTCCTTGATAAATCTCCTAGAGTAACCAGTTAACCCCAAGAACCCTCTCAATTGGCTGACTGTTTTGGGTTGAGGCCATTGTAGTATAGCTTCTATCTTCTTTGGATCTGTTGCAACCCTTTTAACAGATATTAAACGGCCCAAATATTCCACAAATGAGTGAGCAAAACAACACTTACTTCTTTTGGCAAATAAGGAGTGCCGCTGCAAAAGTTCAAGGGCATATTGAAGATGCTGTAAGTGTTCAGGAAATGACTTACTGTAAACCAAAATGTCATCAAAGAAGACAAGAATAAACTTCCTCAAGTAGGGTCTAAAAACATCATTCATCAAGCATTAGAAGGTGGATGGGGCATTGGTTAAGCCAAATGGCATTACTAGAAATTCATAATGCCCATTGTGAGTCTTAAATGCAGTCTTGTGGATGTTAGCAGGGGATATTCTAATATGGTGATAACCAAATCTCAAATCCAGCTTTGAAAATACCTCAGCTTCATGTAATTCGTCTAGAAGTTCTTCAATAACAGGGATAGGGTATTTGTCTTTGATTGTACCCTTGTTTAACTCCCTATAGTCTATACACATCATCCAACCTCCATCCTTTTTCTTCACCAAAATCACAGGAGAAGAAAATGGGCTGTTAGTAGGCTTAATTAATCCTGACTCCAACAACTCCTGTGTCATTTTCTCCACAACATCTTTTTACAAGGCAGAGTGTCTCTAGGGTCTAATATTAATAGCATTAAAACCTTCCTTAAGTGGGATCTTATGATCATGGCTTCTGTTGGGTGGCAATTGCTTAGGTTCCAGGAACACCATCGCACACTGTTCCAATAACAACTAGACAGGCTGTGGAATCTGCTCTTCAACTTCCTTAGTTTGTCTATGTAGTTGCAAGCTGTATAATTGCATCAAGGAGCCACCAAATGAACCAGCTAGCATTTTGTTCAACGGCTTACCAGAAACATTTTTTAGTTCTACTACTCCTTTACTCCCTCTCAACACATATCGCTTCCCATTTATCTCAAACTCTATTGTGAGTTGTTTGAAGTTTCATTTAATTTCTCCAAGAGTCTCCAGCCACTGAAAACCAAGCACCATATTGTTGTAACGTATTAAGTTTCGGGAAACCTAATAGCTAGACATAAAACTATGGAGTCGCCACCAACCATTCTAACCTAGGTGTGATTGGTCACCTATTCAAACTAAGGATAAGGCTTGGTCTACGTTAAGAGTTCTAAGTTCGGGAGTACGGTTACGTGTGAGGAAGGATTAGCACCCTCACAACGCCCATCCTAAAATAGTACCAAATAATCTAAGGTTATCTTAATTTTGCCATCGACTTTAATTTTGATATAATTTAATATTGAAAAATCTTTTAAGTCTCCTCCATCAAGCTGGTTGGACAACTTAAAAAAATTTCTCACCTCAAGAGTATTCAAGTAGGACCAATCGCCTTTCTTGAACAGGCTCCGTCGTCGGATTGTTTAAATATTTTATGCAAACCCTATTTTGACTTCTATCCAATTTATATTTATTATTTTATCCTATTTTATTCTATCGTTATTATTTCTTTATATAAATTATTATTTCATGTATTTTTATATCTTTAAATAAACATGAATTATTTGATATTGAATATTTTCTTAAAGACCTTCCATCAAGCTGGTAAGACCTTAAAGAAACTTTTTCACCTTAGGAATTTTTAAAGAAATTACTCAAGCGCAATTCCCTTTAAATTCCATCCTCGGAATAATTCACATTTATTAAAATATTTAATGTAATTTAATTTCTATTTATTTTAATTATTTTCTAATTTTAATTCCAATTTATTTATTTGATCTTTATTCTTTATTATAATAAACTTAATTTTAATTTACTATTTTTTAATCTAATCTAATTTAATTTTTATTTTTATAATTTAATTTATTAAATCTTGGAAATGTCCTATAAATCTTCCATCAAGTTGGCAAGATTTCAAAGAACTCTCCTCACCTCAAGACATCTAAAAGTACTACTCAAGCGCCGTCCCTTTAGAATTTCGTCGTCGGATAATTTGTATTTTTATTATTTTATTCTATTTTATTTCTAAATATATTAATTTTTATAATTCTTTATTTCTAATTTGATTATTCTTTTAATTGCAATTAATTTTAATTGATTCTTATTTCAATTTTTTAATAATAAATTTGAATTTTAAATACTGAAAATATCTTTTTAAATCTTCCATCAAGCTGGTAAGATTTAAAAAGCATCTCCTCACCTCCAGATATTCAAGGAGTCTCGATCGACTTTCTCAAAATATCATCATCGGTATTATCTATATTTATCTTTTAATAATTAATTAATAATTTTAAACCATTTTTATTTAAAAAATAATTTTAATTTATAAATTTAATCTATTCTAATTTATTCGTTCTAATAAACGGTTCAATTAGCAAATCTCATTCTAAACAAATAACAAGTAAATATAATTAATTAGTTAATCAGTTTAGACAAATTTAATGGGTATAATAATGATATCAACTATTATAAAGGATGACATCATGATTAAAAGAATAAATATATATATATATATATATATATAAAATACTATGCACATGAATGACAAAGAATGAATTATGAAAGAAAATAAAAAAAATAAAAATCAATTACATATCAAGTCAATGTCAGAGTCTTTACCTTTTATGTTCTTTTGCTTTCTTTGCACTTTCTTTTATTTCCTATTTTTCCCACGTGATTTCCAAGCATTCTTCAAATTTTGCTTTCTTTCGCGTTAGTAATGATGATGGTGTAGCAAGGTGAAGCTGGGTGAGGACGGTTTATAAGAGAAGCCTTGTTCTGACTTCTTTCTTTTATTATCTCCTTCTCCTCTTTTATCCCAACGTGGTCCCGTTTTATTGTATAACGAACGACCCTTGTTTTAATGCCACAACAAATAGCAAACAGTGACAAAGCGGTGAGGAGCAGGATTTGGTGATGAATGGATGATAACAGTGTGCAAGCAAGTTCGGCAAGAAGATAGAGACCGATGATGAGGGTTAGATGATACAAGATGGTTGTGATGGCTACGGTGCTCAATGAAGATGACGAGGAGATGTGGCGATGGAGTAGGTTTTTTTTTTTTTTGGGTTTTTGCCTCTCTTTGTACTTGTCAAAATTTCATGGAAAGAAATAAAAAATTTATAATTGATCCCATGATTATGGGACTTTTCATTTATTTTGTTTGACTTTCTCCTTTTTTTTTAATTTATTTCCTTTTTATATTTTTTTTGGCAATAAATTTTCAGATTTAATTTCAACCAATTTCCTTCCTTTTGTTGATTTATTCATTAATTTAATGGCAAATTTCTTTTATTTTTGGCAACAATACCAACTTTAGTCAACTCTTGAAGGTGTGAATTTTGCATGTGCTTCACATGAGATTTTCAAATTTGAAAATTTTAATTTTAGAGTTTGCATGGGATGCATGGGGTTCCAACTTAAGATTTGACCAAAATTGACTTGTTTATTTTTATCATTTTTATTATTTTTTTGATTTTTTTTTTAAATTTAGAGAAATTGTTCGGACAAAATTAGGTGTCTACAGTTGCCCCTCTTTGCACATTTTCTGAAAATCAGGAATTGTGCAAAGACAATTTAGACAACTATTTTGTCCGAATTTTTTTTTTGGAAATTATTTACAATTTTTAAGAAACATTTAGTTCCTCTCACCAGAGGCTATAAGACTTTGAAAAATGACCTTATGCTCCTCTCACCAGAGGCATTGAAACTTTGAAAAAGAATCTTGTGCTCCTCTTACCAGAGGCATTGAGACTTTTGAAAAATAACCTTGTGCTCCTCTCACCAGAGGCATTGAAACTTTGAAAAATAACCTTGTGCTCCTCTCACCAGAGGCATTGGCACTTTGAAAAATAAACTTGTGCTCCTCTCACCAGAGGCATTGGCACTTTGAAAAATAACCTTGTGCTCCTCTCACCAAAGGCATTGGCACTTTGAAAAATAAGCTTGTGCTCCTCTCACCAAAGGCATTGGCACTTTGAAAAATAATCTTGTGCTCCTCTCACCAGAGGCATTGAGACTTTTGAAAAATAATCTTGTGCTCCTCTCACCAGAGGCATTGAGACTTTTGAAAAATAACCTTGTGCTCCTCTCACTAGAGGCATTGGAACTTTGAAAAATAACCTTGTGCTCCTCTCACCAGAGGCATTGGCACTTTGAAAAATAAACTTTGTGCTCCTCTCATCAGAGGTATTGGAACTTTGAAAAATAATCTTGTGCTCCTCTCACCAGAGGCATTGAGACTTTAGAAAAATAACCTTGTGCTCCTCTCACCAGAGGCATTGGAACTTTGAAAAATAAACTTTGTGCTCCTCTCATCAGAGGCATTGGAACTTTGAAAAATAATCTTGTGCTCCTCTCACCAGAGGCATTGAGACTTTAGAAAAATAACCTTGTGCTCCTCTCACCAGAGGCATTGGAACTTTAAAAAATAATCTTGTGCTCCTCTCACCAGAGGCATTGAGACTTTTGAAAAATAAAAGTTTCATTCAGAATGCCAGTTAACATGGGTTTGACTGGGCTTAACTTTCATTTTGATGCCAACAATATTAGGCCTCATCCTCCTTTAAGGTGCCAGTTAAACTGGACTTTACTCTAATCTAAGGTTTTTCTAAAAAAGTATTTTCTTATCATTTTTTCAAATTACCATCTCTTATATTTTCTCTTTTCCTCAAAATTTTAATCATTCAGAACTTCTTATCCTAATGTCTTAACATACAGTTCAATGTCAAAATGCAATAATGAAATGTCATGCATGTCATGAATATAATGAATGCCATGAATACCATGAATGCTATGAATGTTAATGTCATGCCCCCTGAATTATTCCATAAATGTATGTAAATGCAATCTTAATTGTGGTAACAAGATTCTCAAGCTCATCTCGTTTTCCTTAAGTTCCACATATCTGCTAGATTCTTCTTATTCAAATCTTCTATCTCCACTTCTCATCCCACCTTCTAATGAATCTTGGTCCCATTATGCTTAAAGACTTGCCATCATGCTTTCAAATTTATGTTTTCATCATTTTTTTTATTTTTGTTTTTTTCTCTCTTTTAGTAATGCAAGATTTCTCAAAAGAATATTTTTTTCAAAAATTTACCCAAAAAGGTTACCAAGATTCATTTATTTTCCTTCCAACTCGACCACCAATGTAATGCACTTATGCATATTCTCAATTTGTTATATGGGTGGTATAAATTTAAAATGATCAAGAGAGATATAAATATTCATTCTTAGAAAATGAACATGAAATCAAGAAAAATCAATGGGACAGTCTGTTTGGAATAAGGTTTTCAGTATCCATTTAATGAACATTCTGACAATTTCAATCAAGTCAATCTAAAATTCTTTTCCAAAAGCCTACTCTTATGTTGATATGTTCTTTCACGTAGTGTCTGCCAATCTTGCCCTCGTATCAAAACTTTTTGATGCTGACCTTCTTCCTAAGCCGCCCTTTCAGGTTTTCAACTTAGGTGCCCCCTCATTTGATTCAAACTGCCTTTTTCGAGCTTTCAATTTGAATCCTCCTTTTCTTTTTTTTCTTGTTTTTTTTCTTTTTTTGTCTCTTTTTTCTTTTTTTCATATTTTTTCATATTTTTTCTTTTCTTCATTTTCAACCTCATTGGCTTTGACAAACTTCAACCTTCAGTGCTCAATCCAAATTAATGCCCCCTAATAGGCATTCTCGATTTTGATCAAAGATATCTTCTAAAGCTCATGGACTTCTTCATTCAATTTGATCTACTTCTTTTATCTCCATTGAACCTTTAAAAGATCGTTATCTCATTGTACAAGTATGTCTTCATTCAATGCATGATTCTTCAATTTAAGCATTTACATTTAATCAAAATGGGCTTTTAAAGGCACGTAATGTAGGCTCAGGTGAGGGCTTATGAAAGAAAATGATATAGTAAGCCCAAAATGTATTTCAGGGTTTATAAACCAAAGGATCACTTTTTTATCAAGTAAAACATTCAGGCATTTTGCCCTTTTCTAATTCACCCATTTCTTTTCTTGCTTTTTTTTTGCGTTTGCTTTTTGAATTCAAACCCTTTTTCTTTTCTTTTTTTTTTTCATAAAACTGGGCTATTTCTTTTTTTTTTGCCCCTCGATTCATCATAAACACTTTCATTTTTGCCCCCAAAATTCTTTATTTCATCTTTCTTGCCCCCAGTGTGGAGGGTGATCCTTGGTGGGTTACATTACAAAAATATAATAAGCTCAAAAGGGGTAATGAAAGGATAATTTTACTCATGCTTGAAGGATAGTGAAAGAAGGCCATTTATCATTTCAAATGTAAGTGCTTTCCTTAAAGATCATTTATTGAACAATGACAAACATGTTAGAAGCTTTATGTAAGAGATTCACCTTCCTCGTATCGTCTATCAAGTGCAAATGGTGAGCAACCTTTCCTTCATTTTTGTGTTTTCGCAACATTGGCATACTATTAATTCATCAACAGTAGTAGTTCTTTCAAAATTGAACCCTAGATTTATTGACATCATTATCATCATGTTCATTATTTGGATACTTGTGAATGAAAGATATGGTGAGTATGTGAGAAATGAAAAATGAATAGAATGAGAAAATGACAGTGTATCACACTAGTCACTTTATTGAAAGAGAAATAAATAAAAGTTAGCCCATACATAAAACTTTATTCCGTGCTTATGGGCTTAAACATTTTCAAAAACTATCCTGCATTACTTAAAGAAAAAGAAGACAAAATCAAAACTAGAATTTATAAATCTTCCAACTTGCACTGCTCAAACTCCTCATGTCCCACAGGGCTCATCCCTCATTAGTATGGTCAGGCAATGGGTTTGCATTCGTAGTCGGTTCCCCTTTCGTTTCAAAACTCAACATGCCAGCTTTTATCAATCCTTGCACTCTATATTTTAGTGCCGTGCAGTTCTCTAGGGAATGACCCACGTTCCCGCAGTGATACTCGCATCGAGCATTCTCATCATACCACTTCGGATATGGAGGCTTGAGAGGTTCCATATAGATGGGTGCAATGAGTTGTCCTTTGATCAATTTTGGGTACAACTCAGTGTAGGTCATGGGGATTGGGTCAATGGGAATCCTTTCTCTTTTTGGCCATGATGTATTATGATTGCCCTCTTGTTTATTGAATTGCTTAGCTGGTTGAATAGTTGGGGCAGGTGTCTGGGGACTAGGTTGAACATTAACCTCGGGGTAAGAATGATAAGGATTCTGAGCAGGATAGTAAGGTTGTGGCATGTGATAAGGGTGTTGTGGGTGATAGCCTCCATATTGCCTTCCATATGCAACAGCATGGACTTCTTCTTCCCTTCTTTTGTTAGCTCCTCCTTTCTTCTCAATATTGTTGGGAGCTTCAATCTTTCCACTCTTTATTGCATTCTCAATTATCTCACTAGACAATACCATATCAGCAAAATTCTTGGTGGCATTACGGATCATTCTATCGTAATATGGAGCCTTCAAAGTATTAACGAACATAATGGTAAGCTCCTTCTCCGAAAGTGGAGGTTGCACCTCTGCAGCCATATCACGCCACCTTTGGGCATATTGCTTGAAACTCTCATTAGCCCTCTTTTCCATGCTTTGGAGTGATAGACGATCAGGGGCCATATCAGCAACATGTCGATATTGAGCCATAAATGCTCTTGCCAAGTCATTCTAAGCGGTGATTCGAGTTCCATCTAATTGATTGTACCACTTGGCAGCAGATCCAGTGAGACTTTCTTGAAAAATGTGAATAAGGAGCTTATCATCTTGAGCGAAAGCAGCCATCTTCCGACAATACATAATAAGATGAGACCTAGGGCAGGAAGTTCCATTGTACTTCTCAAACTCTGGTGCTTTAAACTTAGGTGGAATAACCAGGTCTGACACCAAACATAACCCAGTAGCATCCATGGAGCCATAAAAGTCTAAGCCTTCAATAGCTCGAATCCTTTCCTCCAACATATTAATCTTTTGTTGCGACTTTGCCTCATCTTTCTCTTCTGCTTGTTTGCTTTCAACTTCTCAATTTCCCTTGGGTCATCTAAGTCGGGCACCTCAATGGGATCAGTAGATTTTGTGCCTTGGGAAGGATGGGTGGGTCCTTGGAATTGAGCTTGTCCAAACACTTGGGGTATAGCAGTGTAGGCAGGTAGATATCTTCTTTCTTGAGATGTTTGACTTGGAAATGGACCAAATCCAGGAGGATAGACAGAGTCTTCCATACTGCATTGTTGAACCCCTTCTTGGACTGTAACTTCCTCTACAACTCCTTTGCCCTTGCTTAGATTTTTCAACAGCTCTGTAATTTGGGCCAATTGCCCCTTCATTTCCTCTTGAGCTTTCTCCATCTTCTCCATGCGCATGCTTGATTCTTCTTCCATGATCTTAGCTTGATAACGAGTGTTGTGTGAATGAACCTTTGGTCGAGCTATCTTCGAATCTTTTATTGCCACAATTAAGAATTTATCATTTCACATGTGGTGATGCTTGAAAAAAAATTTGAAAGTGCTTTGTTCAAAACAATGATTGAAGATGAACAAAATGATATGAAGCTACATGTGTATGAATGGTATGGTAAAAAGTTACCACGTAACAATAATGGACGAGCGATGCATGGAAGTGTTTTGGTGAAGAACTCATGGTACCCTCTTAATGTCTCATGTATAAATCAAAATCAAACAAACTTGATCAAACATGTGTCCTAAATAATGGGTATTTTCTATGGCATGGGTTGATATGGTTCTATATTATAGTTGCTCTTCTTAATTTCACTATATGCATGGCTTTAGATAAAAGGGCTAAAGGTTCCCAAATTGTTCCTTACTGTCGTCCACCCAAGACTAGTAAGGCATCCAATCCTCACCCATTACAGGTTACAAACGGAAAGGTTCAACTTGAGTGGGAGTATTTCACTGGCCTGTGTGGAGGTTATCACCTCACGAAGGCAAAGGTACTATACTCCCTCCTATGAAGGATAAGACCGGGTCGAGGGCTAATGCATGCACATGAATGTGAAGTGTGTGCATTAAATATTTTATGAAATTTAAAGTTTTAGGCAAAATCTTGATAACCTTAAACTACCTAATGGCCTGACTCTCTAAATTCCCCAGCGGAGTCGCCAAACTGTCGTAACGTATTAAGTTTCGGGAAACCTAATAGCTAGACACAAAACTATGGAGTCGCCACCAACCATTCTAACCTAGGTGTGATTGGTCACCTATTCAAACTAAGGATAAGGCTTGGTCTACGTTAAGAGTTCTAAGTTCGGGAGTACGGTTACGTGTGAGTAAGGATTAGCACCCTCACAACGCCCATCCTAAAATGGTACCAAATAATCTAAGGTTATCTTAATTTTGCCATCGACTTTAATTTCGATATAATTTAATATTGAAACATCTTTTAAGTCTCCTCCATCAAGCTGGTTGGACAACTTAAAAAAATTTCTCACCTCAAGAGTATTCAAGTAGGATCAATCGCCTTTCTTGAACAGGCTCCGTCGTCGGATTGTTTAAATATTTTATGCAAACCCTATTTTGACTTCTATCCAATTTATATTTATTATTTTATCCTATTTTATTCTATCGTTATTATTTCTTTATATAAATTATTATTTCATGTATTTTTATATCTTTAAATAAACATGAATTATTTGATATTGAATATTTTCTTAAAGACCTTCCATCAAGCTGGTAAGACCTTAAAGAAACTTTTTCACCTTAGGAATTTTTAAAGAAATTACTCAAGCGCAATTCCCTTTAAATTCCATCCTCGGAATAATTCACATTTATTAAAATATTTAATGTAATTTAATTTCTATTTATTTTAATTATTTTCTAATTTTAATTCCAATTTATTTATTTGATCTTTATTCTTTATTATAATAAACTTAATTTTAATTTACTATTTTTTAATCTAATCTAATTTAATTTTTATTTTTATAATTTAATTTATTAAATCTTGGAAATGTCCTATAAATCTTCCATCAAGTTGGCAAGATTTAAAAGAACTCTCCTCACCTCAAGACATCTAAAAGTACTACTCAAGCGCCGTCCCTTTAGAATTCCGTCGTCGGATAATTTGTATTTTTATTATTTTATTCTATTTTATTTCTAAATATATTAATTTTTATAATTCTTTATTTCTAATTTGATTATTCTTTTAATTGCAATTAATTTTAATTGATTCTTATTTCAATTTTTTAATAATAAATTTGAATTTTAAATACTGAAAATATCTTTTTAAATCTTCCATCAAGCTGGTAAGATTTAAAAAGAATCTCCTCACCTCCAGATATTCAAGGAGTCTTGATCGACTTTCTCAAAATATCATCATCGGTATTATCTATACTTATCTTTTAATAATTAATTAATAATTTTAAACCATTTTTATTTAAAAAATAATTTTAATTTATAAATTTAATCTATTCTAATTTATTCGTTCTAATAAACGGTTCAATTAGCAAATCTCATTCTAAACAAAGAACAAGTAAATATAATTAATTAGTTAATCAGTTTAGACAAATTTAATGGGTATAATAATGATATCAACTATTATAAAGGATGGCATCATGATTAAAAGAATAAATATATATATATATATAATACTATGCACATGAATGACAAAGAATGAATTATGAAAGAAAATAAAAAAATAAAAATCAATTACATATCAAGTCAATGTCAGAGTCTTTACCTTTTATGTTCTTTTGCTTTCTTTGCACTTTCTTTTATTTCCTATTTTTCCCACGTGATTTCCAAGCATTCTTCAAATTTTGCTTTCTTTCGCGTTAGTAATGATGATGGTGTAGCAAGGTGAAGCTCGGTGAGGACGGTTTATAAGAGAAGCCTTGTTCTGACTTCTTTCTTTTATTATCTCCTTCTCCTCTTTTATCCCAACGTGGCCCCGTTTTATTGTATAACGAACGACCCTTGTTTTAATGCCACAACAAATAGCAAACAGTGACTAAGCGGTGAGGAGCAGGATTTGGTGATGAATGGATGATAACAGTGCGCAAGCAAGTTCGGCAAGAAGATAGAGACCGGTGATGAGGGTTAGATGATACAAGATGGTTGTGATGGCTACGGTGCTCAATGAAGATGACGAGGAGATGTGGCGATGGAGTAGGTTTTTTTTTTTGGGTTTTTGCCTCTCTTTATACTTGTCAAAATTTCATGGAAAGAAATAAAAAATTTATAATTGATCCCATGATTATGGGATTTTTCATTTATTTTGTTTGACTTTCTCCTTTTTTTTAATTTATTTCCTTTTTATATTTTTTTTGGCAATAAATTTTCAGATTTAATTTCAACCAATTTCCTTCCTTTTGTTGATTTATTCATTAATTTAATGGCAATTTCTTTTATTTTTGGCAACAATACCAACTTTAGTCAACTCTTGAAGGTGTGAATTTTGCATGTGCTTCACATGAGATTTTCAAATTTGAAAATTTTAATTTTAGAGTTTGCGTGGGATGCATGGGGTTCCAACTTAAGATTTGACCAAAATTGACTTGTTTATTTTTATCATTTTTATTATTTTTTATTATTTTTTTGATTTTTTTTTTAATTTAGAGAAATTGTTCGGACAAAATTAGGTGTCTACACATATCACAGCTCCCTAATGGTAGTAGTAACACATCTGTTATGAAGGTTGAACCTTGAAGCTGCCAAGTAAACTCTTTACAGATAGACATACAAGCCATTGTATCACCATTGGCAACATCTACCCTCACGGGGCCAATATCCTCTATCTTACATCCTAATTCTTAGCCATATTAATATCTAAGAAATTATGTGTACTACCAAAATCAATTAAGATATGCAAGGGTTTCTTCTTAACAAACACAGTAACTCTCATGGTTTTATATCCTGACCCTATGCCATTGATTGCATGAACAGAGATATGAGGGTTATTCTCCTCAACCTCCTCAATCAAAGCTTCTGTCTCCTCTTGTTCTTCCACATCTTCTTCACACATATCATTCACTTCAATCACATCTAACTGCTTCCTGTTACATCTATGGCCTTGCACAAACTTCTCATCACACTAGAAGCATAAACTTTTAGCTCTTCTATCATCAAAATCCACACTGGATCTCACTTTAGGATTGGTTACAAATTTATTAGGTTCTTGGTTGTTTGTTGGTGGTTTATAAGGTGTAATGGCCTGAGAAGTGAATGTCCTTAGCTGTTTTTGGTATGAGTTTGAAGGTGTGGGTAACAAGGCGGGCTTTTTAACACTGGGACTCTGGGAGTGAATTCTTGCTGGAGAGTCTTTAAGGTTGATTCTTGAAGCTTAACCAGTGTATAGGCTTGATCTAAGGTTTGGGCATAAACATCAGTACAGGTTGTTGAATCATACTCTTTAGTCCATTCAAGAAAAATTCCAATGCATAATCTTTAGAAAGTTCAACCTTTCCCAAAAGAACTTCAAACTGGTCATGGTAAGATGAAACAGGACTTGTTTGTTTAAGGCTCAATAACTCTATCATGAGATTACTGCAGCCTTGTTCACCAAACCTTTTCTCCAACGCCTGGACATATTCTTCACATTGTACCAGCATATTTCCTTTGTACTTCATCTAATTCTGTTGCCACTGTAAGGCTCTCCCTTCTAGGTGAACAGTAGCCAACTGGATCTTGGCTTTAGGAGGGGTAGATCAAATTTCAAAGTATTGTTGACATCTGTAAAACCAACCATTAAGGTCTTCAAAAAACTTTTGGAAACTAAATCTTGGTCTGCTTAGTAGTGAAACAAGAATTTGCACTCTGATTTGAACCCTGAGTTGCTAGATTTCTAGAATTTCCATTGGCGGCCCTTCCTTCATTTCTACCATTCAGATCGTAACTATGCAATTGCTCCATGATTTTCCTTTGCTGTAGAGTCATGGCAGCAAGATTTGCCTCCTATTGTTGCATTCTGTTTTCGAAGTTAGTTTCTTGAATGTGCATCTGTTTCATTATCTCCTTCAGGCTTTCTTTAAGAGATTCTTCAAGTCTTCTAAGGTCACGGGATCATGTATTCTTAGCCATTGTAGACTAAGAATGGCTCTGATGCCAAATTGATAACAGCAAGAGGATCAAGGTTTAGTCTACAGGTGGTAAAGAAAGAAGAAGAATTTACCATGAGCCCTTGTTCTTAGATTACTAGAGTTGAGAGAAACAGAAAAAGGTTTAGGAGAGAATTGATTGAATTTCATTCCATTGAATGCCTTCCTTTCTCCAAGAATGAATGTATATCAGATTACAATCAGTTACACATATTCCCTCCAAAATTACAACTAACTAACTAACAACTAACCAACTAACATAACTGTCTGCTCATGCCAGCTCATGTCAACTCTTGATTGCAGGTTGGTTCCTTGATTCCATCCACATATCACTTCCTGACCGATGAGTTCCAAGACTTTGACTTCTTATTAGGGTTGACTTCCCCGACCACTGCCACCTTGTCAGGATCGTCAAATTCCTTATCAATGTCTTCAAGAAATTTCGATAACCAATGGTAGTCATCCCCTTTCGGCTCCTCCAAAGGCGACGTCACCTCATCATATTCGGAGCTTATATCAAAAACTATTGGATTCGACTCCATCATAAAATAAACAACACAATAAATTAAAAAAAGGAACTAAATCATAGTAACTTTTTTATTTATGGGAATTGTGAAGATCTTGTAATTTGAATTAAAAAAGTATAAATCAAAAGGGAATTCAGGTTCAAATCCATCAAGAATTGAGAATGCTTTGTGGATTCTGGTTTGGGTTTTTGCTATTAAAAAAGGAAAAAAAGGGGAAAATGTAGGGTTTGGGAAGTCGATTTTGAAAATGTTTAATGTGGGATCACTAGGGTTTTAAGGTTGCTGAATAGATAGGAATTCTTTTGTTTCCTTGGCTGAGAAATTGGAAACATTGAAGTAAGCTTAAGTGAAAATCTAGCAAAGTGAAGGAGCAATCTGACGTTGGTGGCAAGTTGGGAATAAAGGTAAAGGGTATAATTGGGATTTCAAAGGTTGTGAGCGATGGTGCACGCACGACGAGCACGTAAGGTTGCGGAGTCTGGGCTTCGTTTTAACGGATACAAGGGTAGAATCGAAAATCTATCGTGTATATGCCTTTTTTCCTTAGACTTTAGATTAGTATTCAGCCCAAAAGGCCCGCTGCTTGAGTTTGGGAGCAATTTCGTGCTTCAAACCACGCGGTTTAACCGTTATGAAATTAAAAAAAAACTTTTTTCATTAATGTGGCAATTATTATTGTTTCACTTTTAAAGTATTTTTATTATAAAAAATAAAAAGTAAATGATATCATCCTTTTTATGTTAGGACAGGGTTTTTTTTTTGCAATATCATCCTGTTTAGGGATTTTTTTATTGCTGCTTGCCATATTGTTTCGTTTTCACTGATTAAAAATTCAAATATTCAGTAAAATTGATAAAAAATAAAAAACATGAAAGTTTTACGTATGACCTATATTTAATCTTTCATATTTTTTACTATTGAAGAAATTAGTCACATGCAACAACTACTTAATTGAAGTAAAATTTTAAGACAAGAAGGAAATAAATAAATAAATAAATAAATTTATTAATCTAATGATAAAAAATGACATGAATAATTTATCATTAGATTAAAAACTTTTACATTACTAAAAAAGGGTTACCTAGAGCTGTTAATGGGCCGGACCGGGTCGGTTCCGGGCCGGTTCTCACCGGTTCTGGTCCACTAACAACTTAAACCGGTCCGATCCGGTAGTGAACCGATCCGAGCCGGGCCGGTTCATATTATTTTTACTTGCGAACCGGCCCGGTTCATGGACCGGTTCGCTATTAAACCGAACCGAACCGGTTTAAACCGGTTCGGTCCTTTTTTAATTTAAATTTTTATTTTTTACAATTTATATTAATTTATTTTAATAAAAATAAATATATATTAATATATTTTTATAATTTAATCAAACAAATTTATTTGTATAATAAATAATGTTAATAGTTTAATTTAACAACAATTTATTATAAAGTTTTTATAATTTATTTAATTAATGTAACAATAATGTAAAAATAAATTACTATAAAATTATTGAATAAAACTATTGTTATAATAAAATAAAGTTATATTATGAATATGATATTATAATAAAATTATTATGATAAAAAAATGAAATTTAGAGAATAAAATGATAATATTATAAATTTAGAATAAGAGAATTTAAGTGAATTTGAGAGAGTTTGAGTGATTATTGAGAAAGCATAAGTGAGTATTAAAAGAATAAGAGTGGATGAGTGTTTAGATTTGAGAGAAAATATAAAAAAAATTTTTAAAAAAATGAAAGAAAATAAATTGATATTTATAAAAAAAATAAAAATTTAAAATAATTTTAAAAATAAATTTTAAAAAAAAGGGAGGGAAACGCTCCCTCCCTTTTTTGAGTTGAGCCCTTAACGGGCTCGGTTCATAATTAATTGAACCGGTACTGTACCGGTTCGACTTTTGGGCCAGATTAACCCAATCCGGTTGCGAGCCGGATCGGGCCAACCCGGCCCAATAATCACCTCTAGGGTTACCACACAAAGCAATTCTATTTTTTAGGATAATTTAGTAGAGTTTTTTAACTCTACAAGCATGATTAGATAATGATACATGTTTTATTTTATTTATTATTTATTATTTTTATAAGACATATGTCATAATCTTAATCCTGCAGGCAAAGAAAAAAGTAAATGATATCATCCTTTTTATGTTAGGACAGTTTTTTTTTTTGCAATATCATCCTGTTTGGGAATTTTTTTTTTATTGTTGCTTGCCACATTGTTTCGTTTCCACTGATTAAAAATTCAAATATTCAATAAAATTGATAAAAAATAAAAAACATGAAAGGTTTACATATGACCTATATTTAATCTTTCATACTATTGAAGAAATTAATTACATGCAACAACTACTTAATTGAAGTAAAATTTTAAGACAAGAAGGAAATAAATAAATAACTAAATTTATTAATCTAATGATAAAAAATGATATGAATAATTTTTCATTAGATTAAAAACTTTTACATTGTTAAAAAAGGGTTACCACACAAAGCAATACTATTTTTTAGGATAATTTAGTAGAGTTTTTTAACTCTACAAACATGATTAAATCATGATACATGTCTTGTTTTATTTATTTTTTATTTTTTTATAAGACATATGTTATAATCTTAATCCTGCATGCACGCGGAAAAAAAAGGTACATAGGTAATTAATTTTTTTTTATTACTTATTTACGAAAATCTATTGCATCTTCAGCCTCCACAGTAAAATCTTCCTGTCATATAGTTTGAAGTTATGAACAAAGAAATGCAGTTAAGGCTTTAGGCGGAAAAGCTGCTGCTTGGTCGTCGTCTGCTTGCGCATTGTTCTTCTTCGGAGATGGATGTTTCAGCCAAGTTTACAATTGCATTTTCCTTGGCAGCAAAATCACTGCAAAATTCAAAAATAAAGTAAGAAATCAACGTTAATTAATTATTCACCTGAAATCCATTGCAACATGATGAGAAGGGATTGGAGAAACAAACCGAAGGAATTGAGTGAGCCTAGCAGCTTTAATGAGATCTCCGCATTCCCGAGCTTTCAAGATCTTGAACATGAGAACGACCTTGACTTGGGCCCTGACTGTTCGCTTCATGATCGTTTCAGTTTCCTCTTTCTGTTGATGGCAAAGTTTTTTAATATCCATCAACATTTCTTCTATTTGTCTTTGCTGCTCTCTTATGCATTCTTGATCATTTATTATTTTCCGCAATATCTCTGCTTTCCTTCGTTTGCCTTGGAACCACACTTTCATAATCCTTTGCTTTGGTCCCAAGGCCACCAGCTTCATCTTTCTTGGCGCCATGTAGAGCTTCAACTCTCAACAAAAATAGTTAGGAATGATATTGATTAGTGAAAGGAACGGTTTAAATAGACAAGTTTCTAGCACGCTAAGGCATAGTTTCGACATAGTTTCGGCAGTAAATTCAAATGCGATTCACAGGCGGTTCACAGAAGTCAGTGACAATGACGAGGAAAATTTTAAGATTTTATACAGGGTTACTTAATGGCATGAAGCAATCATACACAGTTACTTAATCATAACTTGATCATCATACTCATTATCTCAACAGATTGAAGTATGTTTCATAAACTAATATTTAAAATCACATTAAATTGCTCATATGAATAAAACATAATTTTATTAATAAATAAAATAAATAATTATTAATAATTAATTTTAATGATAAATATATTTTTAATTATTATCCGCACCCAAAAAAATTATATTTTTTAATTTTGCTCGAAATGATGCTTTTTGATTTTCTGACAATATATAATTATTATCCGTGCATCTAATATAAATTCAAATTTTAAAAGATTTTTATTTCATTAGTTGACAATGAAATTTTTTAGTTTTGTAAATAAAAGTAATACATATTTTTAAAAAATATTTAAATAAATAAAATAATATCATTTTAACGTTATTTGTAAAATTATAAAATTTAACTATTACGTTTGAGGTAATAATCTACTTTAAAACACAATTAAACATGATCCGAAATGAGCAGGAAGGATGTTGAGCAAAAAAAAAAAGAAATGAGCAGGAAGGATCGCTATTCGCCGCTTTATTTATTTATTATACTCGTTTGGTTCATGGCCCGATCTTCCCATGTTATCGTGCGATTGAAGTTCGGAGTCCTTTCCACGAAATATCATCTTGCCTGGACTGAGCTAACAATCTCTTGACCTAATAATTAAAGATTAATTTGTGAGATATTGTAAATTTTGGGATCGAATTCATACACTACATCCTTAATTATTTAATTTTTTGAGATTTCAGCAGCAGGATTGAACCATCTGATTTACTTCAATATCAATCAAACAGATATACCATGCACTTAGAAACATATGAGCACCAAGGTAAGTATTTTTGGTTCTCTGAAAAAATTAGTGATCTAGCTCTTGCAAGAGGAAAGGACTAAGAAAAATTTTCTCAGTGCAACAGATTATAAAAGTTTTTGAAAGGCTCAATCCACACTTTGCCATCCAAGTTGGCACTTACAGCACAACATACTGATGAACCCATAAGGGACCTCAGCAGGTTGAAAGAGTGAATAAATGCAAAACACATCTCTAGTCGAAATGAACATCCAATAAAACACACAAAATATATTCAAAAAAATGCACAAAAAAGAAAATCAATTTTACCATTCAATGCTCAGAACCCATATATCTTAGCACTTACAGCACAACATACCGATGAACCCATAACGAAGGTGCTTCAACAGGTTGAAAGAGTGAATAAATGCATAACACATCTCTAGTCGACGTGAGCATTCAAAATTGCCGGAGCTAGAAGACATATTAGTAAAAAAATTTGAATCACAAGAAAACAAACAAAAAAATCAATAAATGTGCAAAAGAAAAACCTCGTCAGGGTCGTCAAATCCCTGATCAACGTCTTCAAGAAATTCCGATAACCAATCGTAGTCGTCCCCTTTCGGCTCCTCCAAAGGCGAAGTCGACTCATCGTCCTCGGAGCTTAAATAAAAAACCACTGGATTTGACTCCATCATAAAAAAAAAAAGATACAACAAAAATAGTAATAATTTAGGATTTCTAATTTCTTTTAAAAGGAACTAAATCACAGTGGCTTTTTTATTTGTGGGAATTATGAAAATATAGTAATCTGAATAAAAAAATATAAATCAAACGGAAATTCAGGTTCGAATCCATCAAGAACTGAGAATTTTTTGTGGATTTTGGCTTTGGGTTTTACCATTTAGGGTTAAAAAAGAAAAGAAAATAAAATTTTAGGGTTTGGGAAGTCGCCTTTGAGAAAGTTTAACGTGGGAAGGTTAGGGTTTTAAAGGCGGCTGATTAGATTGGAATTCTTTGTTTCCTTGTCTGAGAATCTGATAGCATTGAAGTGAACTCAAGGGAAAATTTAGCAGACTAAGGAAACAATCTGACAAAGAAGGAAAACTGGGAAACAATCAAGGGTATAATTGGGCTTTTAAAGGTTGTGAGCAATGATGAGCGATGGTGCGCGCGACACGAGCGTGTCTGGTTCTGGGCCTCGCTTCAACGGATGCAAGGGTAGAATCAGAAATCTATCGTGTGTACTTTGGGTCCTCCTCGGACTTTCCATTAGTAATAGAAGCCGCTTAGGCCCATTGCTTGAGTTTGGTTTGGGAGCAATTTCGTGCTCAGACCACGCGGTTTCACCCGTAAGAAGTTACCATTATTTGTTTTTTTTTTAAATAAAATAAAATTCTTAAGTATTGAAATTTTGTTTTTGACTTTTTTTTTTCTGTCGAGATCGCTTAAGATTTTTTTTTTTAAATCTTGTTTTGAGAAGTAAAAATTAGTTGCAAATCTGTTAATAAAATTCGAGTATGAACATTAATTCAAACTATTGTAGTTTCATTTTTAAGAGATTTTTATCATAAACAATTAAAACAATAAATAATGTCGTCATTTTGATATGAAGACAAAGTGGTTTTTCTTTTTTTTTTGCAATATCATCCAATTGGGAATTTTTTTTGTTCATAATACAAGATAGAAAGGAGATTTAAAATTAGATCTAATCTCTTTTAAAGAATATAATAATTATTAGTTTAAACTTAGATCATGAATTCTTTTATTTGTTGTCTTTTGATGATTAAAAATTCAAAAAAATTTCACTGTTCAAGTAATTAATTATGTCCAACAACCATTATAGCTGAAGAATAACAACTGCTTACCATTCAAAACACATACTATTTTTTCTATTATTTATTTATGAAAAAAATTATTATTTAATACACCATAAATAAAAATTTTTAGATTTCATAAATAAAATTAAAATAATGACACATATTAATTTTATTTATTTTTAATATTTAAAAAAAATATGTGTCATTAACTTAATTTCATTTATGTATCTAAAAGATATACTAACATATCGGTTTATTGAATAATAATTTTTGCGAACGTCTACTGCATTTAAACTTTCATATTAGAATAAGAACTTCAAATTCTTCCTGTTACATAGTTTCAAGTTGTCCTCAGAGAAATGCAATTGGGGTTAAGCTGCTGGTCAGTCTTCCTCTGCCTGCTTGTTGTTTTTCCTCTGCGGGGACTGATGTTCATTTGTCAATTCAGCCAAGTTTACAATTGCATTTTCATTGGCAACAAACTCACTGCAAAATTTAAAAATAAGGTAAGAAATCAATATTTATTAATTAATCACTTGAAAATCCATCGCAACATGAAAATGGATCAAAAAAACGAACCGAAGGAATTTAGTGAGCCTAGCAGCTTCGGTGAAATCTCCGCCTTCTCGGGCTTTCAAGATTCTGAACATGATAACGACATTAACTTGGGCCCTGGCTGTTCGCTTCATGATCTTTTCATTTTCCTTCTTCTGTTGATGGCATTGTCTTCTGATCTCCGCAAACATTCCTCTGATCTTTCTTTGCTCCTCTCTTATGCATTTTTGATCATTTATTATTTTCGGCAATATCTCTGCTTTCCTTCGTTTGCCTTGGGACCTCAATTTCATATTCTTCGTACTTAGTTTCAGGGCCACTTGCTTCATCTTTCTTCGCGCCATGTCATATATCAGATTACAGCTTGTGGCTTCGAGCTCTCAATTAAAATTGTTTGGAATGATATTGATTAGAGGAATGACAAAAGCACGGTTTAAATAGCAAGATTCTAGCAAGCCCATGCGGTTTACAGAAGTCAGCGCGAAAACGACTACGGGTATTGAATCGAGCGATTCAGCCTTGGAATCGAGCGATTTAGCCTCGGAATCGCGCGGTTTTCAACTGATATCGCGCGATTATATATGCTTTTTTTGGAAGCTCTGAACTTCCGAGTCCTTTCCACGAAATAAATCAACTGGCATTTCGGTGTAAAGATGGACGGCGGGCCATTAGAAACTCTGGGCTTGAAGGTGCAGTAGCCCTATTAAACAAAGGATCGTCTGGGTTACTGGAAGTTTGGGTTGGACATCAAGGCTGAGCCCGAACCATCATTGCAAATTACCTTATAGTAGTCGAACCATCGTTGCTTTAATTGTTGGGTCTTAAGCCACCGTTGTTGTTTGGCTTCCAACTAGGGATGGCAATGGGTACCCTATAAACGGATACTCCGTACTACCCGACCCGTTTAAGTAGGATTAGGGTAGTGTATAATCGGGTTCGGGTAGGGTTTGGGTAGTGAAATTACTACCCGTCACGGGTTAGGGTAGGGTTCGGGTAGTTACCTTAAGGTACCCGCTACCCGAACCCGATTATAAATAATAATTAATTAATACAATACTTATATTTTTATATATCAATTATTTATTATTAATATTTTATTTAATTAAATTAAATCATTATATATTATAATTATGATTTTTAACTTTAATTTATTGTTATGAGTTAAATTAAATTTATTAATATAATGTTTTAATTAAGTTATTCTAAAATTAATTTTAATTTTAAATTTAAAAATCAAACTTTGACTTAATAAACGGGTAGTTAAACGGGTTCGGGTAGTTAAACGGGTATTTATATTTTATAGGGTTAGGGTTAGGGTTCGGGTAGCATAAACAAAAATAATCGGGTAGTTAATCGGGTTAGGGTATTATTAAAGTTAATCGGGTTCGGGTTCGGGTTCTGGTATCTCAAATCTAACGGGTACCCGACCCGTTTACATCCCTACTTCCAACAAATATCATAAAAAATTTTGAAAAATATATATTTGAAGCGAGGAGAGGAAAATACAATTAACAAAAAGAGTTATTGCCGTTAATAAAAATTGGCTGAGTTGATAAATATTTTTTTTGTAAAGCTTAAATTTGACTTTCGTAGAAGCCTTCCCTCACCCAAAAAAAAAAGAAGAATTTTAAAAAAGGTCTCTGAACTATATATTTTTTCTCATGTTTGTATCTAAAAAATGAGTGTTAGTGGTACATGATTCTAAACTTTAAATTCAATTAAATCCAAAGCATAACTTTCTTGAAAAGAATAAAAAAACATGACTACGGTAGCCGATAGCGATATACCAAGTGCTTAAAAAAAAAAGGTCATTTCCTTCTATAATTTTAATTCAGCAAAACAAAGAAAAAAATAAAATGCTTCCAAAAAAAATACTATTATTGACATAAGCATTTAAACAAACATCTTTCCTCCTCTTTCTCCGTTATAATCTTCTTCAAACATGATTTAAATACGATTTACCATATATGAAGTTACCATTTTTTTTCTATATAAAAATATTAAAAATATAAGTGTTGGGATTTTTAAAAATTGTTTTTTTAAAATTATATGAATATCACTAAAATAAGATTTCATTTTTTAATATAATATATATTATATTTCAAAAAACATACTTACTTTATAAGCTAAGTCACGTGGATGCCTATGTGAATAGATTGTTTACATGACATATAGGATACAACAAAATATGAAACTGTTTTGTTAGGTTTGAATTTTAAGTGAAAAAAATTGACTATGAATCTATCCATTTAATTTGACTTTTAAATAAATAAATAAATAAACTTTCATTCTATTTATATTTTAAGTAACAAAATAAGCTAATCTTGATTGGTTAATTGATACAAATCTTGCCATCATCTAGTAAGATTGAATTAAAAAGAAAAAATCTCATGTGCATTTTAACCATTTTAATAAAATGGATAATTAAAATAATTATCTAAAATT
The DNA here is from genome assembly GCA_031772115.1 of Heritiera littoralis. NCBI lineage: Eukaryota > Viridiplantae > Streptophyta > Magnoliopsida > Malvales > Malvaceae > Heritiera > Heritiera littoralis. Next base: position 734,245 of record JAPDPK010000186.1, read on the forward strand.
ATATAATATCTAATTTATTTAAAATTATTTATATAATATTTATTAGATTTTATCTAAAATCTAATCTTAATGCATTTTTAATTTTTTTAAATCTAATATATTTAAATTAAATTTTTTTCATTTAAATATATCTCTTTTTAATTTTTTTTAAAAAACTTATCTATACATATAAAGATTTTTTAACTACCTCTTCATTTCATCAAATTTTACGTATTTTTAACCATCTCTCCACTCTCCCTTATAACGATTTTTTTCTCTCTATTTATTTATTTTATCTATTTTTTTATTCTAATATATTTAAAATAATGATTTTTAACCACTTCCCTACCCACAATGATTTTTAACGATTTTTTTCTCCCTTATAACGATTTTTTAATTTTCTTATAACATGTTGAAATTTATAAATTATACATTTTGAAATTTTGGATAAATCTTTTAAAAAGTACTAATAGTAATTAATGTATACATACACATATTTAAAATAAAAAAATAAATTATGATTTTATATATTTAAAATAATAAATTATAAATTTAATCATAAATAAAATTTAAAATAAATAAATTAATCGGTGCATAACACGAGATACAATCTTTCTTTTCTCCTCTCTTATGCATTCATGATCATTTATTATTTTCCGCAATATCTCCGCTTTCCTTCGTTTGCCTTGGGACCTCAATTTCATATTCTTCGTACTTAGTTTCAGGGCCACTTGCTTCATCTTTCTTCGCGCCATGTCATATATCAGATTGCAGCTTGTGGCTTTGAGCTCTCAATTAAAATTGTTTGGAATGATATTTGATTAGAGGAATGACAAAAGCACGGTTTAAATAGCAAGTTTCTAGCAAAAAAAAAAAAATAGCAAGTTTCTAGCAAGCCAATGGGGTTTACGGAAGTCAGCGAAAAGTATTGAATCGAGCGATTCAGCCTTGGAATCGAGCGATTTAGCCTTGGAATCGCGCGGTTTTCAACTTTTGTCGCGCGATTGTATGCTTTTGTGGACGTTCTGGACTTCCGAGTCCTTTCCACGAAATAAATTAATTGGCACCTCGGTGTAACGATGGACGGCGAGCATCAGAAACTCTGGGCTTGAAGGTTGAGTAGCCCTATTAAATTAAGGACCGTCTGGGTTAGTGGAAGTTTGGGTTCGACACCAAGGCTGAGCCCGAACCATCATTGCAAATTACCTTATAGTAGTCCCTCTCCATTACTTTCTCTAATGAAAACATGATCCAAAAATTCATTAAGTAATTTTTTAAAATATTCAAAACATTTTATAAAGTATTAAGACCAATAAGAATGTATCAATAAATCATGGTCTTAATGTTTGATATGATCACTTAAAATGTATTGAGAAAATCATGTGTGATAAAGCAAATTTACAATATGAATTAAAACATTAAAGCTTATTTAAGTTTTTATCATTTCAAAATATATATGTCAATTTAAAGCTAACAAAACTATATACTATCAGTGCATCATATATAAATCCTTACGATTAATTATTATATATTTATATTTTTTTAGTCTTTTTATACTTACTCTCGTCAATTTTACGATAAATCTAATAAATTTTACAATAAATGTGTGTGTATATATATATATATATAACATTAGTGATAAATCAAGAACTTATATCATAAATTTATCTCTTGCACCTATTATGTTCCTATTTTTTCTCAATCGCCAAGTTATCATCATCAAATGCAAATATGAAAATGTTGGCTTGGGACCTTCTATTTTATCTTATTAAGGATTTTGTCACTACTAAAATGTAGCTTATGCAAAGCAATACAAGATAAGTTGTAAATTGTAATTATAATGAGTAATATAATATAATTCAATATTATTATGTAGAAAGCTTGAAAAGTTAGAACTCTGCCCCTAAAACTTATCAGGGATCCATGGATATTGGAGATGCTCTGCAAAAGATATCACCCCATTGCATGAGAAGGATAAATTAGATCTGTTCAAGGGCTGGGCTACCTGCCCAAGCCCAAAGGCCCGTCCAATATTTGATCGGGTTTAGACAAAAATATCTGATATAATTACCAAGTTTGGGCAAAATTTTTATGTCTATTTAAAAATCGGACTGGACTCAGACTTGATCTTTCAAAGCCCAGGCCCGACCCGACTTGAATATTAATATTAATTATATTTTTTTATATATTTATTAAATATAATATAATTATATATATAAAACATTATTAATTAATAAACATGATTATAAATATTTAATATGAAAATTGACATACAAATTTGGACAAATTAAATTAAATTTTAAATGGAATAAAATAATAAAAAACAAATAAACAAATAATTAAAATATAAAAAATAAATAAAATTATATTCGGACGGGTCTGGTCGGGCTCGAATTTATAGTATAAAAATGAAAACAGGCCTGAACTAAAAGTTAGGCTCGAATTTTCGGGCCGGGTTTAGGAATACACATAAATCCTTATTACTAGTCTTAGGTCCGGCCTGAGCTCGATCCGACCTAGCCCATGATCAGGTTTAGATAAAACCATTATAGCAATGTGCATCAATTACTGAATTTATTACATGAAAAGGTTAGTCCATAATAAACTTTTATAAGTGCGTTACTGTAGTAGTTCATAAGCATAATCAATTTCTCTCTTTATCTTTATTCCTTCCACATATTTGCATGCTTAATTATTTGCCCATTATAACTATGGCAATTGAATGCCCATTTCAAGGATTCGACTTTTCTTGTTGTTTTATAAAATAGAATTTGAAGATATTGGGCAGTCAACTGCCTATAGCAGTTGACTACCATTTGTCTTCAAATTTTATATTTAGAATTATTCATAGGGCAATCAAATTTCCATTTTGGGAATTTGACTTCCCATGTATAAATTTATATATATATATATATATATATATATATAAAACAAAAAAATATATATTTATGACAAATTTTTCGTCAGTAATTTTTTTATTTATACTAAACAAATAATTTTACAAAATTTCAAAATAAAAAATATATTTATCATAAAAAATATATTATTGATAAATATATTTTTGTTGTCATTAATTTATTTTATTTCTACTCAATAAATATTTTACAGAAGTTCAAAATAAAAAATATATATTGATAAAATATATTTTTCTCAAAAATATATATTTGTCATAAATATATATTTATAATAAATTTGTGATCATTAATTTATTTTATTTCTACTCTTAACAAATATTTTTTCAAAATTTCACTTTTATGATGATTCTCTTTAGTTAAACCTTAAAAATATAAGAGGAAGAAGAAAAACTAGATTTAAAGGATTGTGTTAATAAGAAAAACATTATAGTTTTTTATTAATATAGGAAGTTTAGTCTAATAAAACACTTTTATATTTTTTTTATTTTAATATATAACGACAATTTGAAAAACTAATTTAATAGGTTACAAGGCTTAAACCTTATTTTATCTTTAAATTTTAATCAATGGTTTTTAATCTAAAGGCTATTATTTACTAACCTTATAATAAAGATAAAATTTATAAACTTCTGTAGAATAGCCCATATGATTCTACTTCTAAAGTTTTTGAATTTTTTATAAATTTGAGAATCAAATCTCGATAATCAACATTTGTATTATCTCTTTTTCTAAATCAAAGACTTCCATTAAAACAAAACAGTAAATGATGTCATCATTTTGATATTAGGACAATTTTTTTTTTCTTTTTTGCAATACCATCGACAATTTTCTATTGCATTTGCAGCTTTGCTATATTGTTTTGTTTTTTTTCGATGATTTAATATTCAAATTTTCAGTAAAAATACAAGAAATGAAAAAGATGAAAGATTTATAATATATTAAATAATTTGTATGATAGAAACCAATTAAACAAATAGCGATGCACGCAGAGAAGCTTCTTTTTAGAACAACTTATCAAAATCTGCTGGTCAGTCCTCGTCTGCCTGCATGTTGTTTCTCGTCTTCGGGGATGGATGTTCATTTATGATTTCAGCCAAGTTTACAACTGCACTTTCGTTGGCAGCAAAATCACTGCAAAATTCAAAAATAAAGTAAGAAATCAATGTTTATTAATCAATCACCTGATGAAAATCCATTGCAACATGAGAAGGGGAGAAACGAACCGAAGAAAGCCAGTGAGTCTAGCAGCTTCAACGAAATCTCCGCCTTCTTCGGCTTTCAAGATCTTGAATATGAGAATAATCTTAACTTGGACCCTGGCTGTTTGCTTCATGATCGTTTCAGTTTCCCTTTTGTGTTGATCGCAATGTCTTCTGATCTCTATAAACATTCCTCTCCTTTTTCTTTGCTCCTTTCTTATGCGTTCTTCATCTTCTATTATTTTTGCCATCTCTGCTTTCAGTCGTTTGATTTGGAATCTCACTTTCATATTCTTCTCCATTCTTGATTTCGGTGCCATCCGCTTCATCTTTCTTGGCATCATGTTTGATATCGGATCTGGATTATAATTTGTTGCTTCAAGCTCTCAATTAAAACAGATCGAGAATGATCTTGATTAGTGAAATGCCACAAGCAAGGTTTAAATAACAAGTTTCTAGCGAGCAAAGTCAAAATTTTGAAGAACAAATTCAAAAGTGAATTAGAGAAGTCAGCGAAAACAAAAGACGATGACAGGAAGGTATAATATGGCAGTTATACAGAGTTAAATAATCACATATCTTTGGGTAATCGCTCGATCCTCCATTGTTATCGAGCGATTGAAGTCGATGTTCCGAGTCCTTTTCCAGTTTCCAGTTTCCAGTTTCGACGAAAACTTGATACCGACTTCGATATTTCGGCCGAAATTGGACGGACGGGCCATTAAATTAAGATTTATCTTAGCTACTGGAGAGTTGAGTCTGAACTTTCATGGTTGACGTCGTCGTTGTTGAACTTTTAAGCGACAAATTTTGCGGAAAACATAAGGCAACGAGGTGCGGGAAATTTTATAATACATTTGAGTTATTCAATTTTTTTTTTTTTTCATGTTGGTACTTAAATAATAAATGTTGATAATATAGTATCTAAACTTTAATTTTATCAATGTCACACGATAAAATCCGAAGCTTAATTTCGTTAAAAATAAAAAGCTAAGGTGGCTAAGGTAATTAATAAAAATATGCCATGTCTAAAAAAAATCTATGTCAAATTTTTTTTAAAATTCCAAGTCAGTAAAATGAATAAAAATTAAAATATATCCAAAAACAATGCTATTATTAATACAAACATTCAATCTTATTTGTAAAATTTAAAAACTTTACTAGTATTGTATTGGATAATAATCCTATCTTTATATAAAATATTAAAAATTTAAATGTTTGAATTTAAATTTTAAACTTATTAAAAATTACTTTTTAAAAAATTATATGAATTAATTAGATTAAAATTAGATTTCACTGCTTATTAAAAAAATATAATTTAATTCAAAATACACAATTTTTTCTCTTTGCTAGGGCAAGTGAGATAGACTCTTGAGATTTTAAGTAAAAAAAAAAACCTTTTTGAAATAAAATCTAACTGCAAATTGGTTAATAAAATTTGATTTTAAACATTAACTCAAATGGTTTTGAGCTCATCTTTAAAGTTCGGGAGCCCTATAAGTAAAAAAATTCGAATTTAAATTATTGTATTATTGCTTCTCTCAAGTCACACTTGTCATCGTTTTGATATCAGGACGAAGAGAATTTTTTTATATAAAAAAATTTGTGGGGTCAATATATTTATAAAAGAATTTGGGAAACAATTTAGTTAATAGAACGTAAAAATTGTCTATTTGTTGTCTTTTGTTGCTAAAAGAATTAACAAAAAATTGAACAAAACCAAAAAAAATTAATTATCCATTGTTTTTTTTTCTAAAACTCTTAATTTGTAAATTGTGATTGCAAGTATAGAAAATAATTTAAAAATGAATATGATAAATAATATTTTACACAATCAAATAAATATAATTTGATAGATGATTGTCTGATTACATTTAATGAAAGAGATGTACCTGATAATGTTGTAAGGAAGTAATTATACAATTATTTCAAATTATTATGCAAATTATAATAATTCTATTAAATAATTTTTTTGTTAGTGTAAAAAATAACTCTTGTTGTTATTAATTTGTCTTAATTTTTGCAGTGACATTGTTAGTATATAAATTTTATGTATGAAAATTTTAGTCATATATTTGTGTATTAAGGCAAGATAATACTCCTATCAAGTATGTTTTTGTATGTTCCTCTCTTGATTTTTTCTAAATTTATGGTATTTCATATAAAAATTAAAAAATTGTTTTATGATTAAAAAATAAAATAATTTAAATATTTTAAACTATTGGGTAGTCGAAAAATTCATTGTGGAAAATATAAAAAATGAGGCCTATATTATAATTTATTTTCACTGAAAAAAAATCTTACTACTATAAGTTGTCATAACGTATTAAGTTTCGGGAAATCTAATAGCTAGACACAAAACTACGGAGTCGCCACCAACCATTCTAACCTAGGTGTGATTGGTCACCTATTCAAACTAAGGATAAGACTTGGTCTACATTAAAAGTTCTAAGTTCGGGAGTACGGTTACGTGTGAGGAAGGATTAGCACCCTCACAACGCCCATCCTAAAATGGTACCAAATAATCTAAGGTTATCTTAATTTTGCCTTTTTACTTTAATTTCGATATAATTTAATATTGAAGAATCTTTTAAGTCTCCTCCATCAAGCTGGTTGGACAACTTAAAAAAATTTCTCACCTCAAGAGTATTCAAGTAGGACCAATCGCCTTTCTTGAAGAGGCTCCGTCGTCGGATATTTAAATAAATTATGCAATCCCTATTTAGACTCCTATCCAATTTCTATTGATTTTATACTATTTATTTTATTTTATTCTATTATTATTATTTTCTTATATAAATTATTATTTCATATTTCTTTTTAAATCTTTAAATAAACATGAATTATTTGATATTGAAGATTTTCTTAAAGACCTTCCATCAAGCTGGTAAGACCTTAAAGAAACTTTCTCACCTTAGGAATTTCTAAAGAAATTACTCAAGCGCAATTCCATTTAAATTCCATCCTCGGAATAATTCACATTTATTAAAATATTTAAATTAATTTAATTTCTATTTATTTTAATTATTTTCTAATTTTAATTCTAATTTATTAATTTGATCTTTATTCTTTATTATAATAAACTTAATTTTAACATACTATTTTTTTAATCTAATTTAATTTTTATTTTTATAATTTAATTTATTAAATCTTGGAAATGTCCTATAAATCTTCCTATAAATCTTCCATCAAGCTGGCAAGACTTAAAAGAACTCTCCTCACCTCAAGACATCCAAAAGTACTACTCAAGCGCAGTCCCTTTAGAATTCCATCGTCGGATTAATTTGTATTTTTATTATTCTATCTTGTTTCTAAATATATTAATTTTTATAATTCTTTATTTCTAATTTGATTTTTTATTCTTTTAATTGCAATTAATTTTAATCGATTCTTATTTTAATTTTAATAATAAATTTGAATTTTAAATATCGGAAATATCTTTTTAAATCTTCTATCAAGCTGGTAAGATTTAAAAAGAACCTCCTCACCTCAAGATATTTAAAAGTACTACTCAAGCGCAGTACCTTTAAAATTCTATCGTCGGAAAGGTATTTTTAAATTAAGAATCTTATATTTGTTGCTTGATTCATAAAGAAAATTTTAATTTACACATTTATGTTATGATATTTGATTTTTTTTTATTTACCTTATAAAAAGTGTATATCTTCATTCTTATTCAAACCACTACCAACGCCTTTTCCAAATAAATAAGCCCATATATAAACAGAACTTTGTTCTATTCAAATAAAACTCATTACAAACAAATAAAATCATAAATAGACCATTATTCTTCGAGTAGCAAACAAAACTCAATATAAATATATAAAAAGAAAGATTGTACCGAATATATACATATATATATATATATATATTTATAAAAGGCATGCAAGGACAAGAAACATATGATGACACGTACAAACAATCTAAAGCCAATCAATTTTCATAGCTAACAAAAATGGACTAGTCAAACTTATAGCAAAGGGTAAATACACGTGTAAATAGTATACATTTGATCAAATATTCAAAGCATCCAAAGTAAATAAAATCAAAGAATTATCCTATTAGAATGTAAAGAAAAGATGTACGAACCTTTCCTCTAATTTCCTTCCCGAGCCGTTTTCCTTCACAGCAATTTTCACTCAACAGCAAGAATGGAACAGCAGTGCATAAGCAGTCGGCGACGACGATGCAGAGAATTTGGATCGACCGTATGGTGCGTTGCTAAGAGGCGGTAATAAGCTTCTCAAAGTCTTAGAAAAAGACTGCCCCCCTTTCCCCTCTAGGGTTTTCTCCTTTTATAGACCTAGGTTTTTCCTTTTTTCTTTTTATATATTTTTTTTTATTTTTTATATTTTTTATTTTTGGTAATAATTTGAAAATCAAGAATCAACTTTTTTAGGAAATTTTATATTTCAAGAATCGGACTTGAATCCGATATTAATTTTGACTTTCCTTTTCACAAAATTTTGATTTCCTTCTTTTTTTTTTATTTTCTTTATTTTATTCTATAAAAATCAAAATCAAAATCCAAAATTTATTTCTAAATCTAAAAAATTAAAATTAAAAATTAAAAATTAAAAATTAAAAATCAAATATAAAAAAAACTAATTAATTAAAAATGTTTGAAAAAGAACCGGACAAAAATGGTGTCTACAGTTGCCCCTCTTTGCACTTTGCTGTGAAACAGTAATGGTGTAAAGACATAGACAACCATTTTGTCCAAATGCAAGTCCTATCAAATTTTTTTTTTTGAGATATTTTCTAGCCATCTCTCTCATAAGGCTAAGGAATAAATGCAAAATGAAATTTCCTAGCCTCTTCTATCATAAGACTAAGGAAATGAAAGTAAAATGGGATTTCCTAATCCTTTCTATCACAAGATTAAGGAATGCAAAATGAAATTCCTAATCTCTCCTATCATAAGACTGAGGAATGCAAGATGAAGTCTTCCTGGTCTTTCCTATCATAAGACTAAGGAATGCAAAAATGAATGGGATTTCCTAATCTTTTCTATCACAAGATTAAGGAATGCAAAGTGAAATTCCTAGTCTCTCCTATCATAAGACTAAGGAATGCAAAAATGAATGGGATTTCGTAATCTTTTCTATCAAAAGATTAAGGAATGCAAAGTGAAATTCCTAGTCTCTCCTATCATAAGACTAAGGAATGCAAAAATGAATGGGATTTCCTAATCTTTTCTATCACAAGATTAAGGAATGCAAAGTGAAATTCCTAGTCTCTCCTATCATAAGACTAAGGAATGCAAGATGATCATGAAATAAAAGCCCCTTTCACTAGAGGTTATGAGACTTTTGAAAACAAAAAGCTCCTCTCAACAGAAGCATCGAGACTTTTTGAAAAATAAAGAGCTCCTCTCAACAGAGGCATTGAGACTTTTTGAAAAATAACCTTGTGCTCCTCTCACCAGAGGCATTGGGACTTTTGAAAAATAACCTTGTGCTCCTCTCACCAGAGGCATTGGAACTTTGAAAAATAATCTTGTGCTCCTCTCACCAGAGGCATTGGAACTTTGAAAAATAATCTTGTGCTCCTCTCACCAGAGGCATTGAGACTTTTGAAAAATAACCTTGTGCTCCTCTCACCAGAGGCATTGGAACTTTGAAAAATAGTCTTGTGCTCCTCTCACCAGAGGCATTGGAACTTTGAAAAATAATCTTGTGCTCCTCTCACCAGAGGCATTGAGACTTTTGAAAAATAACCTTGTGCTCCTCTCACCAGAGGCATTGGAACTTTGAAAAATAGTTTTGTGCTCCTCTCACCAGAGGCATTGGAACTTTGAAAAATAACTTTGTGCTCCTCTCACCAGAGGCATTGAGACTTTTGAAAAATAACCTTGTGCTCCTCTCACCAGAGGCATTGGAACTTTGAAAAATAAACTTGTGCTCCTCTCACCAGAGGCATTGGAACTTTGAAAAATAACTTTGTGCTCCTCTCACCAGAGGCATTGGAACTTTGAAAAATAATCTTGTGCTCCTCTCACCAGAGGCATTGGAACTTTGAAAAATAAAGCTTTCATTTCAGAATGCCAGTTAACATGGGTTTGACTGGGCTTAACTTTCATTTTGATACCAACAATATTAGACTTCATCCTCCTCTAAGGTGTCAACTAAACTGGACTTTTGCCCTCATCTAAGGTTTTTTTTTCAAAAACAGTATTTTCCTTATCATCTTCTCATCATTTTTCAAATTACCATCTCTTATATATTTGTCCTATACATTTTATTCTTACACTTTCTCTTTTCTTCAAAATTTTCATCATTCAAAACTTCTTATCCTAATAGTTCATGTCAAAATGCAATAATGAAATGTCATGCATGTCATGAATATAATGAATGCCATGAATACCATGAATGCTATGAATGTTAATGTCATGCCCCCTAAATTATTCCATGAATGTATGTAAATGCAATCTTAATTGTGGTAACAAGATTCTCAAGCTCATCTCGTTTTCCTCAAGTTCCACATATCTGTTAGATTCTTCTTATTCAAATCTTCTATCTCCACTTCTCATCCCACCTTCTAATGAATCTTGGTCCCATTATGCTTAAAGACTTGCCATCATGCCTTCAAATTTAGGTTTTCGTCATTTGTTATTTTTGTTTCTTTGTCTCTTTTAGTAATGCAAGATTTCTCAAAAGAATATTTTTTCAAAAATTTACCCAAAAAAGGTTACCAACATTTATTTATTTTCCTTCCAACTCGACCACCAATGTAATGCACTTATGCATATTCTCAATTTGTTATATGGGTGGTATAAATTTAAAATGATCAAGAGAGATATAAATATTCATTCTTAGAAAATGAACATGAAATCAAGAAAAATCAATGGGACAGTCTGTTTGGAATAAGGTTTTCAGTATCCATTTAATGAACATTCTGACAATTTCAATCAAGTCAATCTAAAATTCTTTTCCAAAAACCTACTCTTATGTTGATATGTTCTTTCATGTAGTGTCTGCTAATCTTGCCCTCGTATCAAAACTTTTTGATGTTGACCTTCTTCCTAAGCTGCCCTTTCAGGTTTTCAACTTAGGTGCCCCCTCATTTGATTCAAATTGCCCTTTTCGAGTTTTCAATTTGAATCCTCCTTTTTCTTTTTTCTTGTTTTTTTTTCTTGTTTTTTTCCTTTTTTTTCTTTTTTTGTCTCTTTTTTCTTTTTTTTTTTCATATTTTTTCTTTTCTTCATTTTCAACCTCATTGGCTTTGACAAACTTCAACCTTCAGTGCTCAATCCAAATTAATGCCCCCTAATAGGCATTCTCGATTTTGATCCAAGATATCTTCTAAAGCTCATGGACTTCTTCATTCAACTTGATCTACTTCTTTTATCTCCATTGAACCTTTAAAAGATCGTTATCTCATTGTACAAGTATGTCTTCATTCAATGCATGATTCTTCAATTTAAGCATTTACATTTGATCAAAATGGGCTTTTAAAGGCACGTAATGTAGGCTCAGGTGAGGGCTTATGAAAGAAAATGATATAGTAAGCCCAAAATGTATTTCAGGGTTTATAAACCAAAGGATCACTTTTTTATCAAGTAAAACATTCAGGCATTTTGCCCCTTTCTAATTCACCCATTTCTTTTCTTGCTTTTTTTTTTGGGTTTGCTTTTTGAATTCAAACCCTTTTTCTTTTCTTTTTTTTTTCATAAAACTGGGCTATTTTTTTTGCCCCTCGATTCATCATAAACAGTTTCATTTTTGCCCCCAAAATTCTTTATTTCATCTTCCTTGCCCCCAGTGTGGAAGGTGATCCTTGGTGGGTTACATTACAAAAATATAATAAGCTCAAAAGGGGTAATCAAAGGATAATTTTACTCATGCTTGAAGGATAGTGAAAGAAGGCCATTTATCATTTCAAATGTAAGTGCTCTCCTTAAAGATCATTTATTGAACAATGACAAACATGTTAGAAGCTTTTGTAAGAGATTCACCTTCCTCGTATCGTCTATCAAGTGCAAATGGTGAGCAACCTTTCCTTCATTTTTTGTTTTCGCAACATTGGCATACTATTAATTCATCAACAGTAGTAGTTCTTTCAAAATTGAACCCTAGATTTATTGACATCATTATCATCATGTTCATTATTTGGATACTTGTGAATATGAGAAATGGAAAATGAATAGAATGAGAAAATGACAGTGCATCACACTAGTCGCTTTATTGAAAGAGAAATAAATAAAAGTTAGCCCATACATAAAACTTTATTTCGTGCTTATGGGCTTAAGCATTTTCAAAAACTATCTTGCATTACTTAAAGAAAAAGAAAACAAAATCAAAACTAGAATTTATAAATCTTCCAACTTGCACTGCTCAAACTCCTCATGTCCCACAAGGCTCATCCTTCATTAGAATGGTCAGGCAATGGGTTTGCATTCGTAGTCGGTTCCCCTTTCGTTTCAAAACTCAACATGCCAGCTTTTATCAATCCTTGCACTCTATATTTTAGTGCCGTGCAGTTCTCTAGGGAATGACCCACGTTCCCGAAGTGATACTCGCATCGAGCATTCTCATCATACCACTTTGGATATGGAGGCTTGAGAGGTTCCATATAGATGGGTGCAATGAGTTGTCCTTTGATCAATTTTGGGTACAATTCAGTGTAGGTCATGGGAATTGGGTCAATGGGAATCCTTTCTCTTTTTGGCCATGATGTATTATGATTGCCCTCTTGTTTATTGAATTGCTTAGCTGGTTGAATAGTTGGGACAGGTGTCTGGGGACTAGGTTGAACATTAACCTTGGGGTAAGAATGATAAGGATTCTGAGCAGAATAGTAAGGTTGTGGCATGTGATAAGTGTGTTGTGGGTGATAGCCTCCATATTGCCTTCCATATGCAACGGCATGGACTTCTTCTTCCCTTCTTTTGTTAGCTCCTCCTTTCTTCTCAATATTATTGGGAGCTTCAATCTTTCCACGCTTGATTGCATTCTCAATTATCTCACCAGACAATACCATATCAGCAAAATTCTTGGTGGCATTACCGATCATTCTATCGTAATATGGAGCCTTCAAAGTATTAACGAACATAATGGTAAGCTCCTTCTCCGAAAGTGGAGGTTGCACCTCCGCAGCCATATCACGCCACCTTTGGGCATATTGCTTGAAACTCTCATTAGCTTTCTTTTCCATGCTTTGGAGAGACAGACGATCAGGGGCCATATCAGCAACATGTCGATATTGAGCCATAAATGCTCTTGCCAAGTCATTCCAAGTGGTGATTCGAGCTCCATCTAATTGATTATACCACTTGGCAGCAGATCCAATGAGACTTTCTTGAAAAATGTGAATAAGGAGCTTATCATCTTGAGCGAAAGTAGCCATCTTCCGACAATACATAATAAGATGAGACTTAGGACAAGAAGTCCCATTGTACTTTTCAAACTCCGAGGCCTTAAATTTGGGTGGAATGATTAAATCAGACACCAAACACAACCCAGTAGCATCCATGGGCCCATATAGGTCTAAGCCTTCAATAGCTCGAAGTCTTTCCTCCAACATATTGATCTTTTGTTGTGACTTTGCCTCCCCTTTCTCTTCTACTTGTTTGACTTTTATCTTTCCAATCTCTCTTGGGTCATCCAAGTTAGGTACTTCAATTGGATGAGCAAATTTTTCCCATTGACGAGGAAGAGTTTGCCCTTGAGTTGGGCCAAACATTTGAGGTATGGCTGTATGTGCAAATGGATATCCTCCTACTTGAGATGTTTGATTTGGATGAGGACCAAATCCAGGAGGGTATGTGGGATCTTCCATGCTACGTTGTTGGACCCCTTCTTGGACAATAGCTTCTTCCATTACTCCTTTGCCCTTGCTCAAGTTCTTCAATAATTCAGTTATTTGAGCCAATTGCCCCCTCATTTCCTCTTGAGCTTTTTCCATCTTCTCCATGCGCATGCTTGATTCTTCTTCCATGATCTTAGCTTGGTAACGAGTGTTGTGTGAATGAACCTTTGGTCGAGCTATCTTCGAATCTTTTATTGCCACAATTAAGAATTTATCATTTCACATATGGTGATGCTTGAAAAATTTTGAAAATGCTTTGTTTAAAAACAATGAGATGAATATGAACAAAACAAGATGATGCTACATGCGTATGAATGGAATAGTATGCTAAAAAATTGTCATGTAACAATAATGGATGAGTGATGCATGGGAATGTTTTGGTGAAGAACTCAAGGTACCCTCTTAGTGTCTCATGTATAAATAAAAATCAAACAAACTTGATCAAACATGTGTCCTAAATAATGGGCATGGGTTGATATGGTTCTATATTATAGTTGGTCTTCTAAATTTCACTATATGTATGGCTTTAGATAAAAGGGCTAAAGGTTCCAAAATTGTTCCTTACTGTCGTCCACACAAGACTAGTAAGGCACCCAATCCTCACCCATTACAGGCTACAAACGGAAAGGTTCAATTTGAGTGGGAGTATTTCACTGGCCTGTGTGGAGGTTATCACCTCACGAAGGCAAAGGTACTATACTCCCTCCTATGAAGGATAAGCCCGGGTCGAGGGCTAATGCATGCACATGAATGTGAAGTGTGTGCATTAAATATTTTATGAAATTTAAAGTTTTAGGCAAAATCTTGATAACCTTAAACTACCTAACGGCCTGACTCTCTAATGTCCCCAGCGGAGTCGCCAAATTGTCATAACGTATTAAGTTTCGGGAAATCTAATAGCTAGACACAAAACTACGGAGTCGCCACCAACCATTCTAACCTAGGTGTGATTGGTCACCTATTCAAACTAAGGATAAGGCTTGGTCTACATTAAAAGTTCTAAGTTCGGGAGTACGGTTACGTGTGAGGAAGGATTAGCACCCTTACAACGCCCATTCTAAAATGGTACCAAATAATCTAAGGTTATCTTAATTTTGCCTTTTTACTTTAATTTCGATATAATTTAATATTGAAGAATCTTTTAAGTCTCCTCCATCAAGCTGGTTGGACAACTTAAAAAAATTTCTCACCTCAAGAGTATTCAAGTAGGACCAATCGCCTTTCTTGAAGAGGCTCCGTCGTCGGATATTTAAATAAATTATGCAATCCCTATTTAGACTCCTATCCAATTTCTATTGATTTTATACTATTTATTTTATTTTATTCTATTATTATTATTTTCTTATATAAATTATTATTTCATATCTTTTTATATCTTTAAATAAACATGAATTATTTGATATTGAAGATTTTCTTAAAGACCTTCCATCAAGCTGGTAAGACCTTAAAGAAACTTTCTCACCTTAGGAATTTCTAAAGAAATTACCCAAGCGCAATTCCATTTAAATTCCATCCTCGGAATAATTCACATTTATTAAAATATTTAAATTAATTTAATTTCTATTTATTTTAATTATTTTCTAATTTTAATTCTAATTTATTAATTGATCTTTATTCTTTATTATAATAAACTTAATTTTAACATACTATTTTTTTAATCTAATTTAATTTTTATTTTTATAATTTAATTTATTAAATCTTGGAAATGTCCTATAAATCTTCCATCAAGCTGGCAAGACTTAAAAGAACTCTCCTCACCTCAAGACATCCAAAAGTACTACTCAAGCGCAGTCCCTTTAGAATTCCATCGTCGGATTAATTTGTATTTTTATTATTTTATTCTATCTTGTTTCTAAATATATTAATTTTTATAATTCTTTATTTCTAATTTGATTTTTTATTCTTTTAATTGCAATTAATTTTAATCGATTCTTATTTTAATTTTAATAATAAATTTGAATTTTAAATATCATAAATATCTTTTTAAATCTTCTATCAAGCTGGTAAGATTTAAAAAGAACCTCCTCACCTCAAGATATTTAAAAGTACTACTCAAGCGCAGTACCTTTAAAATTCTATCGTCGGAAAGGTATTTTTAAATTAAGAATCTTATATTTGTTGCTTGATTCATAAAGAAAATTTTAATTTACACATTTATGTTATGATGTTTGATTTTTTTTTATTTACCTTATAAAAAGTGTATATCTTCATGCTTATTCAAACCACTACCAACGCCTTTTCCAAATAAATAAGCCCATATATAAACAGAACTTTGTTCTATTCAAATAAAACTCATTACAAACAAATAAAATCATAAATAGACCATTATTCTTCGAGTAGCAAACAAAACTCAATATAAATATATAAAAAGAAAGATTGTACCGAATATATACATATACATATATATATATATATATATATATTTATAAAAGGCATGCAAGAACAAGAAACATATGATGACACGTACAAACAATCTAAAGCCAATCAATTTTCATAGCTAACAAAAATGGACTAGTCAAACTTATAGCAAAGGGTAAATACACGTGTAAATAGTATACATTTGATCAAATATTCAAAGCATCCAAAGTAAATAAAATCAAAGAATTATCCTATTAGAATGTAAAGAAAAGATGTACGAACCTTTCCTCTAATTTCCTTCCCGAGCCGTTTTCCTTCACAGCAATTTTCACTCAACAACAAGAATGGTACAGCAGTGCATATGCAGTCGGCGACGACGATGCAGAGAATTTGGATCGACCGTATGGTGCGTTGCTAAGAGGCGGTAATAAGCTTCTCAAAGTCTTAGAAGAAGACTGCCCCCCTTTCCCCTCTAGGGTTTTCTCCTTTTATAGACCTAAGTTTTTCCTTTTTTCTTTTTATAAATATTTTTTTATATTTTTTATATTTTTTATTTTTGGTAATAATTTGAAAATCAAGAATCAACTTTTTTAGGAAATTTTATATTTCAAGAATCGGACTTGAATCCGATATTAATTTTGACTTTCCTTTTCACAAAATTTTGATTTCCTTCCTTTTTTTTATTTTCTTTATTTTATTCTATAAAATCAAAATCAAAATCCAAAATTTATTTCTAAATCTAAAAAATTAAAATTAAAAATTAAAAATTAAAAATCAAATATAAAAAAAAACTAATTAATTAAAAATGTTTGAAAAAGAACCGGACAAAAATGGTGTCTACATAAGTCTAAAACATGTTTTTTTTAACAAAATGTCTATAACATGTTTAATTAATTATGTTTAAATATTAATTAGATCTCTCAACTTATAAAAAATGAGGCCTATATTATAATTTATTTTCACTGAAAAAAAATCTTACTACTATAAGTCTAAAACATGTTTTTTTTAACAAAATGTCTATAACATGTTTAATTAATTATGTATAAATATTAATTAGATCTCTCAACTTAATTCTTTAAATTCTCTATGGTAGATCTTCTCTCATCACTTGAAAAGTTGTGCGCTTGCCGGTAAAAGTATAAATACTTTGTTAGTGGAAGAAATTCCTTTCAATCCGTACATAATTAGCCAATTTTCTTTTACCTTTAGAAAGAAGTTAGGAGAACTTGAAACTGACAATTTACAAGCTTTTTCATCAGTGTATAATGTTTATACTGGAATTAAAACAGACCAGAGATGGAACCAAAGTTTACATTACTCAAATCCCATGTAGAGAAACCATTTTTCAAAATGGTTGACAGTTTACACACATAAATTCGATTCCCATCACTTTCTTATTCTTTGCAAAAAAAAAAAACCATTTTTGCTTACTTCTGCATTGTCCTTTCTCAGGAGTTAGGATGTTGATGATGGAGAGGAATTCTGTTGTTCTCTAACAGGGAAGGAGAAGAAAGGTTGAGGTGGAAATTGCAAAGATTCAAGGCTTCCTTCTAACATCTCTATCACCTTAGTCATGGATGGTCGTCTTGAAGGACTGGTTTGAATACACCACAGACTTACTAAAATCATCTTTCGCGCTATCGTTTCATCATCTTGTGTCATAACATCATCGAGATTTAAATCTTGGCCTACTTCGAGTTGCTTATAGATCCAGTCCGGAAAATAAATTTCACTCGTGTGGGAGATTGCAACGTCAATATTTCTCCTTCCACCAACCATTTCGAGAACCATCATACCAAAGCTATAAACATCAGATTTATAAGAGACTCCACCATAGATTCTATTGTATACTTCTGGAGCCATATACCCTGCGGTGCCTCTTGCTCCTAACATGGACACTATACTCTCCTTCCTTTGACATAGTTTGGACAGTCCGAAGTCAGAAATTTTCGGGCAAAAGTCTTCATCTAAAAGAATGTTGTGAGGTTTAATGTCAAAATGCAGAATTCTTGTGTTGCATCCTTGGTGTAAGTATTCAAGGCCTCGAGCAATGCCTGTAGTGATCTGATATAATGTCGTCCACTCCAAATTACATCTTGTGTTTAGCCGCTTGTTCTCGTATATGAACCTATCAAGAGATCCATTAGGCATATAGTCATAGATCAAAGCTCTTTTGGAACTGTCATAACAAAAACCAAGAAGTGCAACTATATTAACATGTGATGTCCGACTGATGCTAGCAACTTCATTAATGAAATCTTCTCCATTGCCTTTGGATTCACTTAAAACCTTAACTGCTACAAGGTGACCATTGGGCAATTTTCCTCTATATACACTTCCAAAGCCACCTTGACCTAACTTATGCTTGAATTTCTCGGTCATTTTCTTCACTGCTGAAGAACTGTATCTTTTCGGAGCAAGTGATCCATATTTCTCGATAAATGCCTTGACATTTTGTTTCTCTCTCAATTTTTTCCACCAAAAGAATATTAAATACAAAAGGACAATAGAGATCATAGCAACAGCGCCTGCAATACCTATATATTCACAAGAAATTAATGTAGGTAACCCTTCAAAAGGACGAGCAACTTTAAACATGGAAGCAGAGGATTTATCAAAAAAGTCTTGTTCATTCAGTTTATGAAAGAAATCAACTGGTGGATAGCTGAAAAGGATTGTAAGTTGAAGAAAGGTCTAACCCATGCAAGGAATTTAGTGCATACCTACTGTAACTTTCCACTTCATGTCGATCTCGAAAGTAGACCCTACATCATAACCGTAAAAAAAATTGAAGGCCCTTGTAGAAATATGTAAGAACCATACAACTTGATCATTTGCAAATAATAGATCAAAAAGGAAAACACAGTTCGGTGTATGTTCAATGATTTTCATGGGTTTAGTAATTGACTAAAACAGATAAACCTAGGTGACATTCTTTCTCCAATAAAGGTTAAACAGTGCAAACTTCAAACCAAAGGATAACATAAAAGAGTTAAATACTCGTTTGCTCCCCATATTATATCATTTCGGGCAGTTTGCTACCAAAATTGTTGGGTGTTATTGGGCCTTTTAAAAGCCTAAAGCTAGCTAAAAAATGTGGCTTTTTTTTCACACACATAAACATAAACCCAGCCTTTCCAACAACTGATGTGGGACAACCCCAGCAAAAATCTAAATTAAAATCACAATTAGGTGTCTGAATTTACAAATGATTGGTACTTTAACAATATCCTAGCATCCAGTAGGATAAGAAACTCAAGCTGCGGAGGTTAATTTGCTACAACTGCTATGAACATTGAACAGCAGAACGAGCCAACGGAAGAGGGTTATGACATGTTTGTTTTTGAACTGAACAAACAAAATTAAGCAACAGATACACAGGTAAGACTGAATTAAAGAAGAGTCGAATACTATTCACCACTGCCAGGTAGTTTTGTAAAAACAAGAAGCTGAGCAAAATTATAATACAAGATTGAACGTACCTTGTGTTGGTGGACATGTAGTTTCACTAGGCTGATCACGGCAAAAGCAAATGAAACTATTTGTAGTTTGATTATATCCGCAAACACCATCAGAATCACTGCATCTTCTGCATTGATCACTATCTACTTCCCATTGCAATTCAAAACCTCCCCTCAAAGCATCGTTTATAGTTGATAGGTTCCCTTCTAGATTCTGAGCTGCTGTTTCATAAATTGGAACTATGACACATACATTGCATGCCTCTGGGCGAGGATCGGTGAGAACACTTGTAGCATATGACACATCCATAATTTTCCCATCTATGGTGCAGTTAGTTATTAGAAAAGTTAACGCCGAGGTTATGGCTGAGTAGCAACCGTAGAATAGGGTCAGGTTCCTAAGGCTTGAGCCATAATCGAAGTGATTGAAGCTGACGGTGGTGTTTATTAGTTCCGCCGGACAATAACCGTTCCAGTAATCCTCTCTGGCAACCTTTAGAATCTGCAGTCGAGGGTTTACGTCAAGAATTCGTAACGTGTTCTGACCCATCGTGATCTTTGCTACATCATCTTCGCACTTGAGCTCGAACCCAGGTTGGCCACAGTAATTTGCACGGTTTACTCCCCAGAAAGGGTAGCCGATACTTGCTATGCTTCCACATGTTATGGTTGTGCTGCAGTTTGAGTACAGTGGATCATCGGCGCGCAAAATAGTTGGAATTCTGATGAAGGCAAAAAGAAAGAGGAAGAGGGCCAGAGGGGAGGATATTGAAAAACAATTTGGATGCATTTTGTTGAAGTTGCAGAAATGCACCGTAGGGATGGCCAAACAGGATTACATATCACTTAACAGAGGAGAATTGGTAAGGGAGCGAATTCCATTTCTCGTTTCACATCGATGAGGCTTTTACTCGGGTGTCCAATAAGGAGCATTCTAAAATTCAACGATGGAGAAGCACTTTTTGAGTAGTTATTGGTCGCTGTTGGTGTAGCAAATTATTTATTCTACCATGGATTGTGTATGTATGATACTTTTCTAATATGAAAATGTACAGAAAATTCCATCAGGTACCTAGAATTCTAGATTGTCTCCACTAACATCTTGGAATTGGCCAAATTCAATTGAAAAATGTATAGAGAAGAAGTCAAAAGTAGATAGAAGTTGAGTAAATGCTTATTTTAGAATTAGACAACCAAAGAATTTGAAACTACATATTTAAACTAGATAGAAGTTGCAGAAAAAAGTTTATGAAGGATGCTCAAACGTCGTTTTGTTGAAATTTCAATTTGGAGTCAGTCAGATGAGAAAAATAAGAAATATACATTGGAGGCCAATTTACGCTCTTTCGTCCCCGAGTACTTGCATCGAAGTTTCTGAGGTTGAATAAAATTTGGTCCGTAACCCATAATTTTAAACCCAACATCATGATATTATGCCAAAAAATATGAATAAGAGACACAAAAATGAGATAGAAAAAAATTGATAAAAATTATATATTATATGACAATAATTTTGTCAATTATCTTGCATGCACCTGATTGTAGGAGTAAATTTTTGTTATTTAAATAATTTTTTAAAATATTTAAATATAAGTAAATATTTTTTATACCTATGTGTGGCCGGCTTAAAATATTTAAATAATAATATAAATATACTTTAAACGGTTTATTCGGTTTTTTCTGTATATCTCTATCTATTTAGAAGAAAGGTTTATATATAATGCACTTATAGTATATAATCTCTATACATTATAAATGTATAAAAAATTAATATCTCGTCAATATACAAACTAAAAAGATGCTAAACCCTTAAAAATAAATACAAATAATTTTTTTCAATTTGCTCATATGAGCTTATTGTTAATGTGTCAATTTTTGATATATTGACAATATATAAAGACTATACATTGTCAATGTATCATATATATATATATATAAATCCTTATAAGAATATAGAGAAAATGGAGGCGGGACAAGTTAATGCATTAGGGAGGGGAGAAAGGATTGTATGAAACAGTTACGCCACGTCAGCATTTATCCCTTCCATTCAAATCATGCCACGTAATCACTTTATTGAAAAAAGTCATTCATTTATTACCAGAATCATTAATGAGTCTCTTAAAATAAATATTTACAATATAATTATCACATGTGATATGTAATAAATGAATGACTTTTTTCAATAAAGTGATTACGTGGCATGATTTGAATGGAAGGGATAAATGCTGACGTGGCGTAACTGTTTCATACAATCCTTTCTCGAGGGAGGGAGGCACAATGTGAAGTGAAAGGGTAAAAGGTCGCTATGACCACTAATCTTGCTGCCACGTCAGCTTAACACATGATGTATGAGAAAGTGGATGGTGAGAAGGGGCTGTTATATGGGAACGGGAAATTTAAAAGTAGAGTCGAGGCCCTAGTGCTCTAGTGAAACATGCAGACCTTCC
Source organism: Heritiera littoralis (assembly GCA_031772115.1). Taxonomy (NCBI): domain Eukaryota; kingdom Viridiplantae; phylum Streptophyta; class Magnoliopsida; order Malvales; family Malvaceae; genus Heritiera; species Heritiera littoralis. Next base: position 756,414 of record JAPDPK010000186.1, read on the forward strand.
AAGAAATACTAAGGAACTAAAGAGAAATTCGAAGCCAGAGATAGTGGTAGCTGTGGAGCCACGTGTTTCAGGTGATCGTGTTACAGTGGTTATGAAGAAGTTGAAGGTTGATAGCTGTCATATCTGAACCGAATGGATTTGCTGGGGGAATTTGGTTAGGTTGGTTCACAACATCACATCCAATGTTCAAATTGAAGTGCTACATGTTACTCAGCAGGCAATACATGTGGTTGTTAGGCGAAATGGTGGTCAAGATTGGCCAATGACAATTATTTATGCTAGTCCAAAGCTTGAAATCAGACAAAAACTTTGGCTAGAGCTAGAACCTTTGCTGACTCTATACAGCTACCATGGCTACTGCTGGGGGATTTTAACGAGGTGAGAGACAATTCCGAGAAATTGGATGGAATGGCCACATCGTCACTTCGTTGCTCCTTATTTAATAAGATGATGGATGAATGTTGGTTGATTCATTTGGGGTATAAAGAGCCAAAGTTTACCTAGTGTAAGAGGAGAGATGGCTGCGCAAGGATATATGAACGTTTGAATCATGTGGTCTCCAATCAAAAGTGCGGAGAGGTTTGTTTCCCGAAGGCATGGTTCAACATTTACCAAGGATGTATTCTGATCATTGTCTCTTACCAGTACATTGTGATGATGTAAAGAAGGTTAATGTGGTAAGTAGGCCTTTTAGATTACAATGCAAATGGCTTGGCAGACCTGAGGTTGATTTTATGGCGTCAAAATTTTGGGATACGAATAAGGGTGATGTATGATCCAGGTTGAAGCAGCTTGAAAGAAGTTGAAGGAGTGGAATGCGCAAATGTTTGGCAATATTTTTGGAATTTTATCTATCACCTCCTGGAACGTCTTTTTAGTCACCCTTTCTTGTAAAAGAGGTACTCCCAGATATTTTACTAACTTACAAGTTCGTGTAATTCCCAGTATGCTACAAACACTGACTGCATTATTCCTAATAGCCTTTGGTGATATAAAACACCTTGGATTTATCCAGATTAACCTTTGCACCTAAGGATAAGCAACATTCATCCAACACCTTTCTAATGACCAAAGCTTGACTACTAGAAGCTCTGCCAAATAGAAAAAGATCGTCTGTAAAAAAAGATGAGAGATTTTGGACCACCCTTACCAACCGTGATAGCTTTCCGTCTTCCGCCTTTGATATCATTATCAATCAAGTGTCCCAACCTCTCCATACACATCACAAACAAATATGGAGACACTGGATCTCCTTGTCTCAAGCCTCTCACCGGTAGAAACAACTCAATTTTCTCCCCATTCCATAATTCTCATCGAAGTATTCCTCACACAATACGTAATGGGCTTGATCCATTTTTTAGAAAAATTCTTAAGATCTATTTTTGTTGCCATCAATCCATTTTTGTGCTTAGATAGTTTAATCATATGAACGAACTCCTGTGCCAAAATGATATTATCTGCTGCCAGTCTCCCTGGTATGAAGTTAGCTTGTACAAAAGAAATCAAATCCGCTAAATATGGTCGTAGTCAATTCAACAACACCTCGGTAATTACTTTATACATTATTAGGAATAAGCTAATAGGCCTGAAACTTTTAACTGATTCCGGCCCATTAACTTTAGGAATCAAAGTAATGAAGGTTTCGTTAAGCTCAGTAGGCACAGATCCTTCTTCAAAAGCTTTATCCACTGTTCCATGAATTGACGACTTACTAACCTCCCAAAATTTTTGGAAAAATCTTACATGAAACCCATCCACTCCAGGCGCCTTCGATGATTTTATCTGGAGTAGAGCATGTTTCACCTCGTCAATTGTAATATAAACATACATTATAGTAAAATTATCATATGTTTAAATTTATTGGCATTAATATTTAAGCTTAATCATATATTTTTTAAGTTGATTTTAAAATAAAATTAAAATTTATATCTTATTATAAAAATTCTCATTATATATTTGTAATTTCATTCAAGTAATGGAAATTGTAAGAATACTAATATGATAAAGGTTACGATATTTAAATACAATTGAGATGGAATTATATTCAATCTTAAGATATATTTGAAGTAAAATCTCTTAATGATCTAGACACTCATTCCATTTGGATTGTTGAATAAGAGTTTTCGAAATTCGAACTTCATTTGAAATATTATTTAATAAATAAAAAATATTTTTAGTTCAATTTGACTTATATATTGAAATATTAAAATTTAAATATTTCTAAATATTTTAAAAAATTTCAATCTACTGAACATGATGGGCCGGGCCGGGTGTTGAGGAAGGGTTTCAGAGGGATGTAAAGATTTTATTTGCTTTCCCTCCAATAATGAAACCAACCTAGGCGAAGTAAGAATTGCTTACTAAACAAAACACATGCTACATTATTTTATTATTTATTTATGAAAATCCATTGCATCCTCCATTGTACACAGAAAACAAAGTAGAACATAGGAACTTCAAATTCTTCACGTTTCATAGTTTCACAAAGTCCAGCACACACCAAACTTGTTCCAGAGAAAACGTACTTAAATTGACATAACCAGAATACTAAATATATATAATAATTATGAAATCCAACCATAAAGTCCTGCGTCCTCCTTATTGTTTCCCATCTTTGGGGAGGGCTGTTTTCTAACTATGGATCTTCTTCATCTTTCACTTCTTCCAAGTTTGCATTTGCTTTTTCAAGTGCAACAAACTCACTGCAAATTTTAGAAGTTAGATAACAAAGTAAGAAATCAATGCTAAGTAATAATATAAAAATCCATTACAACATGAGAAGGGTTGGAGAAACGAACCGAAAGAATTGAGTGAGCGTAGCAGCTTGAGTGGAATCTCCACTTTCCCGAGCTTTCAATATTTTGAACATGAGAACGACCTTAATTTGGGTTCTGGTTGTTTGCTTCATGATCATTTCAGTTTCTTCTTTGAGTTGATCGCATTGGCTTTCAACCTCTCCGAATCTTACTCGTAATCTTCTTTGCTCCTCTCTTATGCGTTGTTGTTCATCTCTTATTTTTCCCATCTCGGCTTTCACTCGTTTGCCTTGGACCCTCACTCCCATATTCTTCACCATTGTTGGTTTCAGACCCACCTGCTGCATCTTTCTTGGGGCCATCTTATGTATAGGATATATGTTGTAGCTCCCAGCCCTCAATTGAAGCAGATTGAGTAATGATCTTCATTAGCAAGCACCGTATAAATAGACAAGTGCTAGCAAGAAAGGTCAACTCTTAAAACTCAGAAGGAAGTTAACGTGAACAATCTGCGAAGATTGAAGGCAAGAGCGGAGGAAAATTTCAAAATACACTTCGCAACCAGAAATAAACAAAAAAAGACTCTGAAAAGGTCTTGCACTATTAAATGACTGTGGACTGTGGTACATAATATATATTTTTTTTAAGGGTTTTATTCAGACCTTATTTAGTGCTAGACACGTTATAAGTTAAGGAATTTTTTTATCATAAAAATATTTTTATACAAAATGATTATTTTACTCCTATCTTCAATTAGGAAAACTTGATTTTTTTGAAACTTCCTAACAAAAAATTAACAGGAATCACTTTTAACTTTTGAGATTTAACTCTCTTAAATCTTTGATTTGAAAATTATTGAAGGAATACTTAGAGATTTTTCTTGAGTTAGCGCATCACAGAATCCAAGAAACAACGGTGGCATGTGTAGGTTTTACTTAGGCTTCGTTTGATACGCGAATTTTATTTTTTAAAAAATATTTTTCATATTTTTTAATGTTTGGTACTTATAAAATATTTTCGGTCAAAGGAAAATAAAATTTGGTTAACAGAAAATTTTTAAGGATATTGGAAAATTGTCTTACCATTTTCAAAAAAGAAAGACAATTTCCAAACCTATGTCACTGTTAAGAAAAAAGTTTCACTGAAACTTAAACTAATCTATATAGAGTTAAAACAACAAGCAATAGAAAATATTTTTCAGCATATCAACCAAATAACAAAAAATATTAATTTTTTCAGAAAATCAAATTTTCAGAAATCATTTTACAAAAATCATTTTCTGAAAATCATTTTACGCGAATCAAATGGAGCCTTAATTTTATCGGATTCTGAGAATCTCAGTGAGCTCCATCCATGAAATTTCAATTGCAATCTAGTGTGCGTTTCTTATGCTTGTCATAGTCAACTGTTTCAAACAAGACAATGGGAATTAATCTTTCATCAAAAAGCTTATTCCTTTAGACTATCATTAGTCATTAGATTCGTTACTTTGCTATAATTGTTTAGCTTTGTTAAAATTTCTTTGCTGGGTACGCTTTGGATTTTCAAAGATTCCTGTCGAGAGAAAGCAAAAGCAAACCGCGCCATTACTACAGGGAAAAGGGGAAGGGTGCGTAGTAAGGGTGAGTTTGAAAAGGCGTAGTTTAAAAATAAAATTAAATAAAATAAGATATGAGTAGTAAGAGTAAAGAGTGAGGTTTAAAGAATAAAATTTTTAAGTATTTAATATTTAAGGTATACCTAATTTGTAATAAGGTGTGAAAAGACTTTTTTTTCATATTTTTTTAATCTTACAATCAAGTATTTCTAAATCATCTCCAAACTAAAATAAAACAAAACGAAAAAAAAAAAGATAATAAAGTTCAATTTTCATAAATATTAAATATAAATTTGACAAATTAAAAAATAATTCCATTTGTAATATATGTTGATATGAATTTTAATATTTTTTTTGGTAAAATTTTTTAATATTTTGCATGATACAAATATGATTTATATATACTTAATTATTTTTTTCAAAGAAAAAGATCTTTGTATTTAATATACCGAGAGTTTGATCGTTATCAACGTTCGTCTGGGGTTAGGAATCACGCGGTTTCAACCGTTGTCGTGCGATCGAGTTTGAGTGGACAATTGGCGTCCTCTCCACGTAAATCATCTAAGTCTGGATCGACAAAGGGCTTCGATATTTTAGGCCTGGAATTGGACCGACGGACCAATGAAAACTCTGGGCCTGACAGTGCACTAGGAGTATCACATCAACGACAGACAGGCCTAGGGCTGAAATGATCATTGCAATCCACTTGATAGTCGACTGATCTTTCGGCCACTTGTTTTACAAATTGTAATACACGGTTTCAATGAATTTGTGGGTTCACTTGTTGCGTTCGAGATAAACTGTAACAAGCTGTTTGGTTGGTTGGAATAACAATTCTATTCCGGATCTATTCTGCAAGAATTGGAATTCCAGAATTTCGTTCAGCTTTAGGCTGCAGAATCATCATTCCTTGAAATGCTCAGAATATCTCTATTCTGAGACTACAATGAAATGGTTCAAGCCCAATTCAATCGTACTTTTGTTTACAGAGTGAGAAAGAGCTGTTTTTTTTTTACTATACCAATATTATCTCCGGTGCCACTCCGCCGTTGCTTCGCCATTGGGACAGCCACATCAATACCCCTGTGACCGGATCTAGTCGCTTAGAGCACCAAGTCGGTGTCCCGATGGCTGGAAGTAGCTGCATGGAACGTCAATCAACGCCCTTTGAAGCCATATCCGACAGCCTTGAACGGATCGAAGTTCCCTGTTAAACACAACAACATTCCTCGCAGATGGTGAGGAGGCAAGAAAAAACAAAACCAAAAAAGCATATGATAAAGATGAAAGTTTTGAGTTTTTAAAATTAGATCTAGGCATTTTAATTGGTTTTTTGAAAAAACGAATATGGAGAACAGAATCAAGAGGCTGAAAAGAATTAAAATCTGAAGTTTGAAATAAAATCGGTGCTAGCCACCGGCGGAGGATGGCGGTGATCGGTGCCGGTCTACACGACGAACGGGAACTGAAACAACAGGGAGAGATGCTTTGGTTGAGAGAGAGAGTGAAGATAAACGAAGAAAGAGGAGGAGACAGAAAGAATAAATAAAATCTGCTAGAAAAAATAAATGATGAAAATTGCTTTTTCTATTTCATTAATTAACTAAGGAGAGAGAAAGAATATATAAAATCTGCCAAAAAAAAAGATAAAATTGTTTTTTATTAATTAATTATTAATTAATATTAATGGTAAAAAAATAATTATAATTAAAAATAGATTATTAACTTATTTAACAATTAATTAATACAAAATTTAATCAAAATAATTTATTATCAATAATTTATAATTAGTTTTAATTGATAATTAAAATTTTAATTTAATTATAATCAATATTTTAATAATTTATAATTAATTTGATAGTAGGGTAAAATAATCTTTAAAGCTTATTCTAACTATATTATTTGAACTAACCACCTTTTTGACATCAACAATATTAATACTAATTCCTAGTATTTTTAAAAATTTATATATGATGCACTGACAATATATAATTTTTATATATTGTCAATGCACAAGAGATTAACACATCATCAATAAGCTCTTATGAGCTAATTGAAAAAAATTTATTTGTATTTATTTTCAAATGGTTCGGCATCTTTCAAGTTTGCACATTTATAATGTGTCCAGCTTTGATGCATTGATAGTGTATAGAAACTATACACTGTTAGTGTATTATATATAAGAGATTATATATGATGCACTGACGGTGTATAACTTTCATACACTGTTAGTTAACCATAACATAACACTTCATTAATGAGCAAAATCTAAAAATATATAAGTCTTTAAAAATAAATTTAAAATTTTATTAATATTTATTTTTAAGGATCTACAAATGAGGTGTCATGTTATAATTAACTAACAGTATATAAAAATTATACACTGTTAGTGCATCATATATAAACCTATATATAAATCCATTTTTTAATTCAATAAATCAAATATCATAATAAATATTCTATTTTATTCATTTTGTTTTCTATTTCATGGAATATATTTTCCATTATCTCTATTTCATTCCGCGAACCAAATAAGCTGTAAAGGTATCAACACTTTTTTTTTTTGAATGGTTAAAAAAAGTTGTAATATATTATAATGTTGGAATTTAAATTTGAACAATTCTATCAACTTATATATGTGTAATATTAATTTAGTTTTACACTATTTCATATATTTATAATTTGGTTGTTGAATTTTATATTCTAATTACATAAATCAAGCATGTCAAATTCTGAGTTAATTTAAAAATGTCCAATTATTTGTTTGATAATAATAAAATTCTAATTGTTAATATATATTATGCTCAATCAAAATGATAGTATGAACATGATAGATACAAAAAGTTTGTTAAATATAATGGTTGGTTTACAAAAATACTATCCCAACTTCACATTATAAAAAATGTGTAAAATAAATTATTTTATATATTTAGAAGTAGATCCTACTCATATATCCATCTAAACCAATTTTACTTATAAATTTATTTAAATAATTATTAAAAATTTAATATAAATTTTTATATTATAAAATAAATTCTATACCTTAACTCGTATACAATTACAAACAGAAAAAAAAATTTTTATTCAATAAAAACTTATATTTATTTTATCATTATATTTTTGTTACAAAATTTTGTATGATTTATTAATTGGATACAGATTCAAGATTGTTTCTCCTTTTGCTCCATACCTTAAATTTTAAAGATTTAATGAATATAAATATGAATATAAATGTGTAAATAATGCAAATTCAAGTGTATACGCATATATTTGAATAGATGAAAGTAATCCATATATTGCATGGATCACAAACTAATATATATATATATATATATAAACACTCGTATAGGAATCTATTTTTTATATATTAATAGTAAATTTCTTTTAATTTAACACGTAAATTTGAGAATATACTATTTATGTTATTTTTATGAATTTTTATATATTTTTTATTTTTTAATATACTTTAAAAATGTGTATTATCTTATTGACTACATTGATAAATTTTAAAAATTTCACTATACTCCTGCACTTTTCTGACTGTTCGGATTGTGCTAACCAAAGGTTCATTTTCCAGTCCAATGCAATCCAGACTATGGCACGGTGGAGTGATTTGCTGTAAGTAAAACTCCACTTGACGGTTGGGCCCGCTGGAGTAAAAAACATCCCACCGAAGCGGGGATTTTAGAAATATAATACCCATATGAGTTTTTTTTTGAATATTAAATTAATTTTTGAATGGGATCTATATTTATATTTAGTTTTTATTTTTTTCATTTTAAATTTTATTTTAAAAATGAGATTAAAAATTTTATTAATTTAATATAATATATAAAAATTTTATTATATAGTAAATTATATACAAAATTTTTTAAAATATTTTATAACAAATATATATTTGATATTAAAATAATTTTTAATTTATTAACAAAAATATTATTTGATAAAAAATAATTTAATAAAATGTTAAATTATTTATCTAATTTACGAAATATTAAATATATATTATAAATTTTATTATATACAACTTTTATGTACTTTTTTTACTTTTTAATGGTCATTTTCTCTTCTTACTAAACTTCATCTCATCATCCCCATTGCATTTGCATCCAAACACATATTCCACCAGACCACCATTGATATTAATTTCATAGATACGACATCCAATTTCGCCCTTACATTAACTAATCTCACTTCCACCGTTGTTTTTCAATCTTATTGGAGCCAATATAATCATCTATCCAATCTAGCCTCTTATCATTATCCTAACAAGCTCAGCAACATTGAATGCTTTGAGCTAGTTTTGGATAAACAATGAAATTGGTTCTAGTTAGATTAAAAACAGCAATTGAGATAAGATTAGTTATTGTAACGGTGAGGTTGGATGGTGAAACAGTAATATGTATTTGGATACAATTGAAGTGGTGACAATGAGAGGTAAATGTAGTTAAATGAGAAAATGATCATTAAAAATATTATATTTAAATTTATATATAATGAAATTGTAATATATATTTTCTATTTATAATTAATAAAATTATTTAAATGAAAACAACTTTATAATAAAAAATTAATAATATTATTTTATGTCAATTAATATTTGTATTATTAAATAAAAATGAAATATTCACAAAAATTATTATAAATAATAAAATTTAATAAAATAATTAAAAAATATTGAAAGGGTAATCTACCCTTCCAGTCGAGTGTCCCCCCTCCAGTTCCCCACCGGAAGGGCCATGTGTCCACCGCATCGTGGAAGGCACCCCCACGATGCGTTAAATTGTAAAAGGAAAGCTTGCTTTCTTTTGGCTTTCTTTTTGGTTTCATTGCACTTCTGATGCGGTGAAATCCGAACTTTTCCTTAGCAATTAGCATATATAAAGTTACCGTTATTTTCTATATAAAAAATTGAAAATATGTGTTGGGATTTTTAAAAATTATTTAAAAAAATCATATGAATCTGTCAAATTAAAATGGGATTTCATTGCTTATTAAAAAAATTATAATGTAACTCAAAAATAAAAAATTTTCCTTTTTTTTTCCTTTATTGTAACAAATGAGACAAATCCTTGGGATTTTAAGGGAAAAAAAAACTTGTTTTGAAAAGTAAAATCTAGGTACCTACAAATCTATTAATAAAATTTGATTTTGAGCATTTAAATAGTTATGATTCCATTATTAAAGTGTTCGAATTTTAGAAGTTTGTGAGTCGAATTTCAGTATTTATATTTTTATTATTTTAATAACCAAAGCTTAAGTCCATGATTGCCTTAAGTGGACCTTAGCAGCTTAGCTCTCGAAATATGGAGGCTCAACTTAAGCCCACTCGAACTCAGCCAATGGATTCTCTTACTCATACAGATAAGACTGTAAATGAACCGAACACAAACGAACTGATGGTTTTGCTCGTTCGTTTGTTTTTTTAGTGCTGTTCATGTTCGTTAAATAATGCGTTCATATTCGTTCGTTTGTTTGGTAGGAATTATTCGTTAACGTTCGCGAACAGTTTGCGAACATGTAAACGAACACATTCACAAACAAATGTTCATGAACAAATATTCATGAGAACAAACTAAATATTAAATATTAAAAATCTTACATAAAGATTAAATTTCACATGCAAACTAAAATCATCTAATACAAAATCTTAAATACAACACAACTTAAGTCAACAATATTTTATTAAAATTGATAATTACTATTTTAAGTATAATTTATATTATACACATATACATATATTGGTATAATATATTAAAGTATCATATATATATATATATGTGTGTGTGTATACACACATATGTGTAACATATATATATATGTAAATGGTCAATGAATAAGATCATATGAATGAGATTTAACTTATTATGAGACTTTTATTAATTTTATTTCAGTACATTATGTTTAAAATTTTTTAAAAAATAATTATTTTAAGTATAATTAACTAATTTAATTTTATAATTATTTTATTAATTTTTTAAGCCAACAAAGTTATATTGTATAAATATGTTTAAAAATTAGATACTAATTTTTTAGTTTAATGTCTTAAAAATAGGGTATATATTATATAAATTATATAATATAAGTAATTTTAATATTTTAATAAATAACAAACGAACAACAAATGACACTTTATATGAACGAGTTATAAACGAACATAAACGAACAAACAACAAATGACACTTTAAATTAACGAACAATAAATGAACATAAACGAACGACCAACAAATGACACGTTAAATAAACGAACTATAAACGAACATAAACGACCATGTTTGTGAATAAAAACGAACGAACCATATCTCTATTCATGTTCGGTTCGTTTAACTCGCGAACACTAAAATTTTGTTCATTTATTAAATTTAATGAACGAACAAAAATCAAACAAGTTCACAAACGGTTTGTTGAACATTCTATTCGTTTACACCCCTAGATACAACTAAAATATATATTTTCACTTCAACGGTTTTTTTTTGTTTGTGTTCACAAAAGGTACAATGAGAGAGTAGAGAATCAAAATTTGAAATTAATTTCTCCTAAAGAGGGGTAAGAAATATTAGATCAAGCTTGGCTATTGAAAGGTTTATAAGTTCATTATACAAGCCTAATATGCTTCTACACAATATGAAACATGTTAAAATAATCAAAAATGAAAGCGACAGGATCTAACCTTTAGTCATTGCACTCTGTAACTTGCTGTTGAACAATTCCTTGGTTGAACAATCTACTCTAATTCAATCACGAGCCTTCAAGCGCTCGAATGCTCACTAAATGGTGTATAACAGAGCACGTGATGCTTAGGGATCGGATTCTTGCTCTCTGTTTCTTGAACTTGGAGCCTCAATATTCTGACCAACTCTCTCGATCGTTCAAACCATCACAGAACTATCTTTTTATGGTCAGAGAATCAAGGAAATAATGGACCATTTATTTGACATTGATTATCACAGGTTATATATGGCAATAGCCAGATTTTGTCAACCTATGATCAAGGGATATGCCAACATTCTCCCACTTGGTCCATGTATTTCACTCACAGAAAAAACAAATCACATGAATCATGGCGATAATTCCTCTAATGGCAAGTTTTGTCTTCCATGTATTACTATGTAAAATGTTTCTAATCAACACTTCTTACTTAATGAATAAACCTAAGTTTATTCTCGGTCCAAACAATAATGATATTTCTCAAATAAAAACTAAAGTGTATACAAATCAAAATGAGAAACATCATATCATTAACAAGAGTTTCAATTACAATCACAATATGGGACCAAGTCCCATCCTCTCTACATGATCCTTAAATTTAAATGGTGGCATGCCCTTAATGAAAGGATCAGCTAACATCAATTCAGTGCTAACGTGTTCAATGACCACTCTTTTATCTCTAACACGTTCTCTAATGGCTAAGTGCTTAATGTCGATGTTGTCGATGTGCTTACTTCGACTTCCACTCTTATTGTTCTTAGCCATGAATACCGCAGCTGAATTGTCACAATATATCCTCAATGGCTTAGATATGGAGTCAACAACTCTAAGCCCACCAATGAAACTCCTAAGCCATACACCATATGTAGTAGCCTCAAAACAGGAAACGAACTCGGCCTCCATAGTAGAATGGACAGTTAGTGTCTGCTTAGCACTCTTCTAAGAAACAGCTCCGCTGGCAAGCATAAAGATGTAATCAGATGTTGATTTCTGAGTATCAACACAGCCAGCAAAGTCTGAGTCTGAGTAGCCAATCACCTCTAACTCATCGGTCCGTCTATACATAAGCATGTAATCCTTAGTGTTTTGAAGATATCTAAGCACCTTCTTCGCAGCTCTCCAGTGGTCCATCCCCAGGTCACTTTGGTATCTACCCAACATTCCCACAGCAAAAGCAATATCAGGCTTGGTACAAACCTGTGCATACATAATGCTTCCAACAGCTGAGGCATATGGAATGTTCTTCATCTGTTCCAGCTCAAGATCATTTTTCGAGCATTGGTTCAAATTGAACCTGTCACCCTTCACAATGGGAGCTGGGCTTGGTGAACAATCTTTCATTCTGAATCTTTCCAAGACTTTATTGATATAAGCTTCTTGTGACAGACCTAATATACCTTTATGTCTGTCTCTATGTATCTTAATGCCAATGACATAGATGCATCGCCCATATCCTTCATATCAAAGTTCTCAGAAAGAAATTGTTTCACCTCACGTAGCATCCCCTTATCATTGGTTGCAAGCAGAATATCATCCATATAGCACAAAGAAACAAATCTTGCTCCCATTGACCTTTTGGTATATACATTGATCCATGACGTTCTCAACGAAACCAAATGATGAGATGACTTCATGGAATTTTAAGTACCATTGGCGGGAGGCTTGTTTGAACCCATATATGGATTTCTTGAGCTTACAGACCAAATGCTCACCATTACTAGAGGAAAAACCTTCAGGTTGTTTCATGTAGACCTCTTCCTCTAGATCACCATTGAGAAATGCCGTTTTCACATCCATTTGTTGCAACTCTAAGTCAAAATGTGCAACAAGCGCCATTATGATACGGAGAAAATCTTTCTTAGATACAGGAGAGAAGGTCTCCTTGTAATCGATTTCCTCCTTTTCAGTGAATCCTTTGGCTACGAGTCTTGCCTGATAACGCTCAATGTTGCCTAATGAGTCAGTTTTGGTCTTAAATACCTATTTATAGCCTATAGCCCTGGCCCTATTAGGCAACTCGACAAGATCCCATACTCCATTAGATGCCATTAAATCCATCTCATCCTTCATAGCATTAAACCAAAGTTTTGATTCTTTGCTGTTCATGGCTTGTGAAAACATCTCTGGATCATTAACGGGCCTAATATTGAAATCATACTCTTTGTAGATACACAATATAGTCACTAGGAATAGCTGACTTCCTTTCCCTAGTAGGCCTTCTTAATGTTCGTTCAACATTCTCTAAAGGATCTTGTTGTTCAACTGGTTGCTCATTCAATTCTGGTGTATCCATAGGAGCCTCGCCTATTGGTAAGTTATCAACTACTTGTGGATCTTTAATGATTGGTTGTTCAATGTCCAGCTGTACTGAAGGGACATTGTTCATGATAACCAATCCTTAACTCGAGGTAGAGGGTTGATCTCTCACAGAAACTAGGTCTTGAGATTGATCGCTCCCACTAACTAAGTCATTTTCAAGAAACTTGGCGTTCCTTGATTCCATAATTCTAGTGCTATGAGATGGACAATAGAATCTGTAGCCTTTGGACTGTTCGGCATATCCGATGAAATACCCGCTTATGGTCCTAGGATCCAGTTTTTTTTCCTATTGGTTGTAAACTCTTATCTCAGAATGGCATCCCTAAACGTGAATATGACGCAAACTTGGTTTCCAACCTTTGAATAATTCGAAAGGCATCTTTGGAACAGCCTTGGTTGGAGCCCGGTTCAATATATACGCTGCCGTTTTAAGAGCTTCAATCCACAAAGACTTAGGCAACTTCGAGTTGCTAAGCATACTACGTACCATTTCCATCAAAGTTCGGTTCCTTCTTTCTGCAACACCATTCTGATCTGGTGAACCAGGCATGGTATATTGGGCAACAATCCCATTTTCTTGAAGGAACTTCACAAATGGTCTAGGTGCTTGTCCATCTTCAGTGTATCTACCATAATACTCCCCACCTCTATCAGTTCTTACTATCCTTATGGGTTTTCATATTGTTTCTCTACTTCAGCCTTAAAGATTTTAAAGGCGTCTAATGCTTCGTTCTGGTTATGAAGCATGTAGAGATACATAAACCTCGAGTAATCATCAATAAAAGTGATGAAATACTTCTGACCATATGCATCAATGTTTGGATAGCATATGTCAGAATGAATGATTTCTAATATGGTTGAACTCCTATTAGCACCTTTCTTAGACTTGTTGGTTTGCTTACCCTTAATGCAATCCACACAAGTGTCGAAATTAGAAAAATCAAGAGTACTAAGTATTCCATCATTTACCAATCTCTTAATTCTATTTATAGAGATATGACCTAAACTCCGGTGCCATAATGTGTAAGAATCCTCATTCATAACACATCTTTTACTGCCAGTTTGAACATGCAAGGCGTTATGAGCAGTATCATTTTGCAAATCAATAGAGAAAAGACCATCACATAAGGTACCATTCCCAACAATATCAGACTTAAAATATATTAATACTGATTTATTTGAAAATTGAAAGGAATATCCATAAGGTACCAGCCTAGAAACAGAGATTAAATTTCTCGAGAAACTAGGAATATAAAATGTCTTTTCTAAATGCAAAACAAAACCACTCCTAAGAACCAAAGTGCACGTTCCAACGCTTTCAACATGTGAGCACATCTTGTTTCCTGAATAGATGCTCTCCTCATTTCCCACTGGCTTCCTTAGGTTTGTCATACCCTGTAAGGAAGTCGAAATGTGAATTGTAGATCCAGAATCAATCCACAATGTGTTATGATTAACCTCAACCATATTTGATTCAAAACAAACATATGAGAGTGGATTACTTTTCTTAACGAGCCACTGCTGAAGCTTGGCACAGTATTTCTTTATGTGTCCCTTCTTTTTACAGAAGAAATACTTGGACTCTTTCTTAATGTCAGCTTGGGCAGGGATTTTCCCCTTTCCCTTGTTCTTAGTTCAATCTTTGTTCTTTCCTTGGCTTGCTAGAAATGCACTTTCACTCGATTCCATAAGCAGCCTTCCCTCCTCTTGAACACACATGGTCATCAATTCATTGATGGTCCACTTATCCTTATGTGTGTTGTAGGATATCTTGAATGGTTCGTACTGCTTTGGTAGAGTGTTCAATATATAGTGCACAAGGAAAGATTCAGACATCTCCACCTCTAGCTTCTTGAGTTGGACCGCTATATCTCTCATGGACATTATGTGCTCGTGCACTCCTTTGACACTAGTGAGTCTCATTTATGAGAACTTCATTATCAGGGTGCTGGCCAACGCCTTGTCTGAAGTGACATACTGATCATCTATGGCCTTCAATAAGGTCCTAACGTTGGTATGCTTTTTGACAGAATCACGTATCCTGGTAGATATCTTTGTCTTAATGTACATGACACTAAGGCGATTGGATCGCTCCTAGCGTTCATGTAAAGCTACTTGAGCAGGAGTGCTGGTCTCAGTCAATACGAGCTTGTCTTTCCTTATAGCATAGTTTATATCCATGCACCCTAATTGGAGGAGAACTCTCTCCTTCCCAACCTTATAGTTCTCTCTATCCAGTTCGGGAACTTCCAGGTTAATACTAGCCCGAGGAAACACTGCATATAGAAAACATATGCTTATGTATCTAGAATTTTTTAGGCAAACTTAATTATGTCTACCAATGTAAACATATATTTTATTAATCAATTATGAATCTCAGACATAAAACTTGCCTGTGGGCTAAAGTTCTAATTCTAATAGATTCATATCATAATGATAAAACCATCAAATTATATCATTTCCTAATCTCTATGGGTAAATTAAGAAACTAATTTGATATTTTACCCTAATTAGTTATTAAATTATAATAAAAATTCTTGTGGGACAAAATTGATCATAACCTTATAACTAATCACAATTTATGTCTAACACCATTATGTGATTCTGACAAATATAATTTTATTTAATTAAGGTTGCTGTGGCTAAGCCCTAATCAAACAAATTATGGATCACTTAGACATATTGCCAAAAAATTTCAAGTTTATTCATATTTTAAAATTGCAATAAACACAAGGCGATTTAATTCCTAATTATATGAATAAACTCTGTTACATGTGCTTAAATCAATCACAGCATATAAATAACAAAAATTATACACAATCATAATAAGCACACGCTGTATCCAAATTCAAATTCTATAAATTTTCACAATTCATTTATGAACTATTTGTCAAATTCTAAATTACATATAAATTCATAAATGATAATTCACACAATTCATGAAAATTTGAAATATTAAAAATTATGCCAAAATGCCCTTCCATATTAATATATATTGAAATTTTCAGGCAGATCTGTATGGCGAACGGCGAATGGCGTGTCCACCATTTCGCCTTAACGAATGGCGAGCTAAGTGCCCGTTATTCCGCTTTTAGCTGAAAATGACGAACTGTGTGCTGACATTTGCCTTTAGCTTAATGGCAAGCTGAGTGCCCGTCATGATCGCCCATTCCCTTATGGCGAATAGTGCTCGCCAGCTCCTTATGGTGAACTGTGCCCGCCCCTTTTAATAGCAAAATGGTGATCAAGGAAAGCAGGTCCGCCTTAATTTAACGGCGAACTAAGTACCGTCATTCTGCCTCTTGACAGAATGGCGAACGGCGAGTCCATTTTCACCTTAGCTGAATGGCGAACTGAGTACCCACCGTTCTCCCCTAGCCGAATGGCGAACAACGTGAACCATTCGACATTAGCTGAATGGCGAACAACGAGCCCATTTTTCGCCTAACTGAAATGGCGAACTGAGTACTCGCTATTCACCCTTTAGTTGAATGGCGAACGAACACAAGTCTTCCTCTTATGGTAATTAGTGCCTGCTTTTCTTTACGGTTAACGGCGATCAAAGGAGCAAACTTGATGGCGAACGCACGTGCCTTTTCCTTTATAGCGAACGGAGATCAACATCGTTTGCTGCTTCCTTCTTCGCGAAAAACACCATCTTCTTCGCCCGAATGCCTGGTTTTCAACCCGATTTGCCACACATTTGAAAAACAACCTTCCCTACTTCGATTTGAGTGGTTCTTGATCCCAAATCAATCATGAGGAAATGAAAACAGGTTTTTTTGAAATTAGTTTTGGCTGAAAATGTCTTAAAACATAATTCCAATTTTCAGGATATCCATTATAACCAAAACTTTACAAAACAGAATCAGACAATTTGGCAAATCAATAAGATACAGAGTATATATCTCAACCCAGGACAGAGGTTAATACAGCTCTGATTCCAAATGTAAGTTCATCATACAAGCCTAACACGCTTGTACACAATATGAAACATGTTGAAATAATAAAAAACGGAAACGACATGATCTAACCTTCAGTCATTGCACTCTGTAACTTGTTGTTGAACAATTCCTTGGTTGAACAATCTACTCTGATTTAATCACGAGTCTTTCAAGCACTCGAATGCTCACTAGATAGTGTACACTAGAGCATGTGATGCTTAGGGACTGGATTCTTGCTGTCTGTTTCGTGAACTTGGAGCCTCAATACTCTGACCAACTCTCTCGATCGTTCAAACCATCACAGAACTATTTTTTTATGGTCAGAGAATCAGTGAAATAATGGACCAATTATTTGGCATTAATTATCACAGGTTATATATGACAATAGCCAGATTTTGTCAACATGTGATCAAGGGATATGCCAACATGGTTTCTTATTTTAACCATAAAAAACACAACTCATTGCAATGATAATTATTACTACTTCTTTTATATGTATTATTTAGGATTATTATCTTATTTATTGTCAATAGAGTTTTTTTAACTCTACAAGTGAAATTAAGATTATGACACATATCTTTTAAAAATATTAAAAAAATAAAAAATAAATAAAATATAATATGTGCTTTATTGACTAAGGGCTACTTTAGAAATTAAAATGAAATTTATCTAAAAAATTCATTTATCTGTGTCATATATTTCGTGTTAAAACTTGAATGTAAGATAATGAACATGTTAAAAAAATTAATCCTTTTATTAACAGTTTAGAAAAAAAAAAAGAATGCAAGACAACGAGCATTTTTAAATTTCTTTTGGATAAACTTCTAATTCTCTGTCTCAAATAAAATTTATATTTAAAATCTAAATAATGCATAGTTTTAATTTTAAATACCAAAATTAAATTCTCTTCTTCTCAAATTTAAAATAAAAAAGAAAAATCAAGTGAAATCATTTGTTTTTTCATCATCAGATACAAAATATAAAGCAAATTTTCAATCACATAAAAATAATAACTTGTGCTTTATAACAAGGAGCGTTTTTCTTGTACTAGGTACATTAAAATCTTTATTCCCATATCAACATCGACATTGGCAAATTATCTACGCGAAAGTCAAAAACAATTGTGGTTGAAGTTGCGCGAAAAGTTTAAGGAACGAAAGAAGGGGAGGAGAAAAATCAAAAGTTGACGCGGTGATTAACTACTTGCTTGGTAAAGAGTATCTTATTTTGAGAAGAACAGAAGTACCTTGTCTTAAGGGTAAAGACTTTTAAGACTAAGTATTATTTTCACCACACCTTCGGTGCAAGAAGCCGAGAAAAAAAAGAAAAAAATGACAAAAAAGTAGAATGATAAAGTTATTCTTTCACTTTATATTTTAATTTTTTAAAATTATTTTATTAAAAAGTATATATCTTTAATGATATCTTTTTCAATATCACCAAAATCAATTTTATTACCTTTCCAAATTAGCCTTAAGTACAAGAATAAACTCTTATAAGAAGCTTTTGATAATAGGCTGAATTTGGACAAAAAAAAACTACAATTATTTTATTTCATTCAGGTGACAGAAAATGTAAGAATACTAAAAAGATAAAGATTACAATATTTAAATACAATTAAAAATAGAATTAAATTCAAACTTAAGATATCTTTGAGGTAAAATTTCTTCATGATCTAGATTCTTGATTCGATTTGGATTTGGATAAAATATTAAAAAACCATTAAACTTTGTTATTTTATTTAAATAAGTTTTTATATTTTTTTCGCTTTCAAATAAGCCTTTAAATTTTAATTTATATTCAAGTAAGCCTTAAACTTTAATTTGAGTATTTAAATAAGCCATTAACCCTTACTTTGTATCTAAATGAATCTTTAATATAAATCCAGTTTTATAAGAGTGAGCAATCAATTGATGTTTTGAATGGGTTTTAAAACCTGATTTTTTGCATAAAAAATTCATTATATATAATATATTATATAATATTTAATTATTTATATTATATATAATATATTTTAAAAAATCCCTTAATTCAAATTTTTGTTTCATAATTTCAAACACAAACTTAATTGAAAAAAATCAACCTAAAAATTTATTTTGAACTTGAAATTGACTTAACTAAACCAAATTAATTGAATTTTAATTGGTTAAATTGATTTGAATCTATTTTTACTCACATGTAATTTTTTATTTGAAATAAAAATTTACTTAAATATAAATTAAAGTTTAGAGACGTATCTGAATACAATAAAAATATAAAAACTTATTTAAATAAAGTATTAAAGTTTAAAGGCTTTTTTAATATTTTAACCATTTGGGTTTTTAAATAAATATTTTTAAGCTTGAACTCAAACTAAAATATTATTTAATAAATAAAAAAATATTTTTATTTTTGATTTTAAGTTTTAAAGTTTTATATTGAAAGATTAAAATTTTAATATTTTTAAATATATTAAAAATTTTCTAATTCATTGGACTTGACGGGCCAGGCCGAGTTTTTAGGAGGGGTTTCAAAGACATGTAATGTAAAGATTTGAGCAGCTTTCCCTCCGGTGATAAAACAAATAAAACTTTTCACCAAAAAAAAAAAGAAAAGATAAAACCAATAAAACCATTAAGAGGGGTGTTCGGTCATGAGGAGATCACTATGAATTGCTATGGTTTGATGTTTAAAAATAGGATTAGGATGATGATTAAGCTTAATTAAACAAAGTATATTAGTTAAATTGTGGAAAAATCACAAAAATGGTAAGAAGCCATTTTCGGTCATGGTGAGATGGGAGGGTTTTAATGCTTCAAATTATGATGTTAGGATGTTAAGAGACTGTAGAAATTATAAGAAGACTGATGGTGAAGTCGGATTTCAATTTGGAGCTAAATTGGCGAAGTTAGGTTTTAGCACCGATGCGAATTATACCGGTTTAATATTTTCTACCGAAAATATAGTAGAATTTAATTCAAGAAAAATTATTAGAACTTTAATTATGGTGAATAATGATCTTGGGTGAATTTTATTGCAGCCAGGGAGTGGTGAATTGTACGTGGTGCTATCGGGCGACTAGATTTCATCAGACAGGCAAGGGATGCGTGTGTGAACTGTAGGGATACTGCAAATGCATAGTTTGGTTCACATTATTTTTATAAAATAATTTGGATATAAATTACCTTTGAAAGTGATGAAATTTGGTGAAATTGTGGCTGCTATTGAAATTATAAACTGTAATTTCCGTGCAGGAAGGTTAGACTAAAAATAGCCGTCATTCTGTCGAAAATTATAGAAATATTTAGAAAATATTTCTAATATTTTTATAAAGTGGAATTTTGGCAAATTTCCATGAAACTCATTAAATTACAAAATTTTATAGTTTACAGAAAAACTATATTTAAATATTCCTAATAAGGAATTTTATTTATGTGAGAGTACCAGCATGTGCCTTATATTGTTTTATAAATATCTAGAACATTTTCTAGAATGATCGTTACAGTATGAATATTTTATGAATTTTTATTCATAAAATGAATATATTTTCATTTTAAATATTTATAGATTGATTGAAAATATATTCAGTGGAATTGATTTCATAAATGGTGCTTATATCATGTGTTTATTGTTTTGAGACTGTTAGGCCCCGTATCATGCTCACGTGTCACGTGTTATTGCTGATAGATACTGATCCTATTGTCAACGTCTTCGGTGGGCACCTGATCAGTGCACACTGTGGACCTCCTAGACTATGGTCATAGATCTCATGTGTTTCCCTTATTTGGGATGATATTATAACATGATATATTTAGGGTGTTGCTTGGTCTCCATGATATTGTAATGACAATTGTATCTTTCACTGAACCTTTAGCTGGTACTAAATTAATTGCAGCCACTGAGCTTTTGATATTCTAAGTGTTGAACTAAATATTATACAGTGTTTTACAAGTGTGACAATGAATATCTTTTTGAAAGGAATATTAATTCCTCATGTATTTACTTAAGTGTTTTATCATGTGAATATTAAACGTTTTTCGCATATAAATTTTATAGTATCAGTTTCACATACAATTCTCTTACTGAGCGCGTTAGCTGACCCCTTTATTTTCTCACTCCACAGACTATCTTCAGTGATTCCGTTCCATAGAATTCGGCTGCGTGGTAGTTGACCTCGAGGCAGCTTTTAGTGGATCCTAAAGGTATTTTTTCTTTTATATTTTTTCGGACATATTTGTACAGTACTAGATTGTATAGTTCTTGTACCAGGGATGTAGAACATGTGTACAGACTGTATATGTATATTACAATAAATATTTTCATCGACTACTGATTTAATTTAAATATAATAGTAGTTAATGTTTTTCATAAGTGAGTGATAAAGACATTGCAGACAGCCCAACCGTCACGTGGGGTGTTACAATATGGTAAATACTGTACATTTTGGGATGTGACAAGTCAGCACTTTGATTCAAACATACCATCAAGTAGCTCGTATGCAACATAGTTTAAAACAAGAATTTATCCTATTTCAAATCTAGAACTCAAATGAAACAGAGCACCACAAAAAACATAAAGACGAAGGTCAACCCATTAAACCCAAACAATCATGCAAAGACACATACTACATCCCCCTTGCTAAAATCACAAAAAAAAAAAAAACACCTAGCCTCATCTTTATCAACCCTTACAACCCTACTCTCAACAAAAGCAAAATAATTCAATACCAATGCATTCCCACAGTCGAAATCAAAAACCCAAAAATCCCAGCAATCTTGAACCACTTCTTGTAACTTAACCAAGAATTGATCAACATAAAAAAAAAGAAGCAAAATCAAGATCCACAACAACAATCAAGCCATCCATAAATCGAAAATATCATGGGAATATATCTAAAAATAAGAGTAAAAATCGTCAACAAGTCAAGCACAAATTTAAGAATCTAGAGAGGAAATCACAATGAAAATACAAAAAAGGAAAATTTTTAGGTTCTTGGAATCTTTGGAAACTAGACATGATAGTTTGAGAGACAGAGAAGAAACTAGGGAAATTAGAAAGGAAGGGGAGAAAGGAAAGGCTGCGATTTGGTGGTTGGTTGGCAGTCGGAGTTGCAGGAAGGTATTGGGCTTTTGTGCTCTAATTTGAAGTCAAGAAAAATAAAAGAGAAAAGGAAGGAATCAGAGCTTAGTTTTTATGGCTGCCCAGAAGAATATTCACGAAATAAGGGTTTGTGAGTGAAATTGAAGGAGCTAGAAGAATGGTCTGTTGCTTTTTAGGGTTTTTTTTAATTATAATGATTTTTAATTTTTTTAATTTCTTACTATTCCATGTTAGCGAAACGCAAGAGATGATTGGGCACACATATAAGCCATGTGTAGGCCAATTAACATTAACGGTTGATTGATAGTTTGAGTGACGGAAGAACATATGTGTTATAATATTGTAACTTAAAGGATCAATTTATTACGTTTTAAAATCTAAGGACTAAAGGGGAGGAGAAAAATCAAAAGTTGACGCGCTGATTAACTACTTGCTTGGTAAAGAGTATCTTATTTTGAGAAGAATAGAAGTACCTTGTCTTAAGGGTAAAGACTTTTAAGACTTAGTATGATTTTCACCACACCTTCAATGCAAGAAGCCGAGAAAAAAAGAAAAAAATGACAAAAAAGTAGAATGATAAAGTTATTCTTTCACTTTATATTTTATTTTTTAAAAAAGTTATTTTATTAAAAAGTATATATCTTTAATGGTATCTTTTTCAATATCACCAACATCAATTTTATTACCTATCCAAACTAACCTTAAGTACAAGAATAAACTCTTATAAGAAGCTTTTAATGATAGGTTGAATTTGGACAAAAAAAAAGTACAACTTTGTATTTCATTCAGGTGACAGAAAATGTAAGAATACTAAAAAGATAAGGATTACAATATTTAAATACAATTGAAAAAATAATTAAATAGAATTAAATTCAAACTTAAGATATCTTTGAGGTAGAATTTCTTCATGATCTAGATACTTGATTCAATTTGGATTTGGATAAAATATTAAAAAACCATTGAACTTTGTCATTTTATTTAAGTAAATTCTTATATTTTTGTTGCATTCAAATAAGCCTTTAAATTTTAATTTGTATATAAATAAGTCTTTAAACTTTAATTTGAGTATTTAAATAGGCCCTTAACCCTTACTTTGTATCTAAATGAACGTTTAATATAAATCAAGTTTTATAAGAGTGAGCAATCAATTGATGTTTTGAATGGGTTTTTAAAACCTGATTTTTTGCATAAAAAATTCATTATATATAATATAATATATAATATTTAATTATTTATATTATATATAATATATTTTAAAAAATCCCTTAATTCAAATTTTTGATTCATAATTTCAAACACCAACTTAATTGAAAAAAATCAACCTAAAAAATTATTTTGAACTTGAAATTGACTTAACTAAATCGAATTAACTGAATTTTAATCTATTAAATTGATTTGAATCTATTTTTACTCACATGTAATTTTTTATTTGAAATAAAAATTTACTTAAATACAAATTAAAGTTTAGAGACTTAACTGAATACAATAAAAATATAAAAAACTTACTTAAATAAAATAATAAAGTTTAAAGGCTTTTTTAATATTTTAACCATTTGGGTTTTTAAATAAATATTTTTAAGCTTGAACTCAAACTAAAATATTATTTAATAAATAAAAAAATATTTTTATTTTTGATTTTAAGTTTTAAAGTTTTATATTGAAAGATTAAAATTTTAATATTTTTAAATATATTAAAAATTTTCTAATTCATTGGACTTGACGCGCCAGGCCGAGTTTTTAGGAGGGGTTTCAAAGGCATGTAATGTAAAGATTTGAGCAGCTTTCCCTCCGATGATAAAACCAATAAAACCGACTTCTCTAAATAACTTTGCAAAAAGTATTGAAATATCAGCCGCTCACTGCTCAATGCCCAAGGACGACTCAGCCGAAGTAAGAACTGCTTACTAAGCAAAACACATATTACATTTTATTATTATTTATATATGAAAATCCATTACATCGTCCATTGTACACTGAAAACAAACAAAGTAGAACATAGGAACTTCAAATTCTTCATGTTACATAGTTTCACAAAGTCCAGCACACACCACACTTGTTCCGGAGAAAACAAAGTACAACATCGATCGAGCTGTAGGCGGCAAAAGCTGATCAGTCCGTCTGTAGTTTAGCAGCTTACGATGGGGAGGACTGTTTTCTGACTATGGATCTTCTTCATCCATGCTTGCATTTGCTCTTTCAAGTGCAACAAACTCACTGCAAATTTTAAAAGGTAGAAAACAAAGTAAGAAATGTTAGGTAATTATTGCATGGGAATCCATAACAACATGAGAAGGGGTTGTTAGGTAATTATTGCATGGGAATCCATAACAACATGAGAAGGGGTTGGAGAAACGAACCGAAGAAATTGAGTGAGCGTAGCAGCTTGAATGGAATCTCCACTTTCCCGAGCTTTCAAGATTTTGAACATGAGAACGACCTTAATCTGCGTCCTGGCTGTTTGCTTCATTATAATTTCAGTTTCTTCTTTGAGTTCATCGCATTGCTTTTCAACCTCTCCGTACCTTACTCTTATTGATCTTTGCTCCCCTCTTATGCGTTCTTGTTCATCTCTTATTTTCGCCATCTCCGCTTTCACTCGTTTGGCTTGGAATCTCACTCCCATGTTCTTCGCCATTGTTGGTTTCAGACCCACCTGCTTCATCTTTCTCGGTGCCATGTATCGTATTATATGTTGCAACTCCGAGCCCTCAATTGAAGCGGATTGAGAAATGATCTTCATTAGGGAAATGCATCAAGCACCGTATAAATAGACAAGTTACCAGCAAGTCAGGTCAAATTTCAAATTCAAAAGGAAATTAACGGGAAGATTCTGCGAAGACTGAAGGCAAGAGCGGGAGGAAAAATTCAAAATACACTTCCAACAAAAAAAACAAAGGAGTCTGAAAAGGTCTTCTACTATTGAAATGACTGTGGTACATAATATATTTTTTTAATCTTACAATGGAGTAATTCCAAATGACCTTGCGCGCAATGAAGAAACAAAATTAAAACAATACGAGTAAAGACAAATAATAAAGTTAAAATTTGATAAATATTATATGAGTTTGACAAATTAAAAAAAATTATTTCGTTTGTAATATGTGTTGACTCAAATTTTAATATAAATTTTTACATTTTACATTACATAAACTTAATTTATATACACAAATTAGTTTTTCATAGAAAAAAATCTTTGTATTTAATATACTGATAATTTGATCATTAGTCGACCGTCGACGTTCGACTGGGGTTCGGAATCGCGCGGTTTCGACCGTTGTCGTGCGCTCGAGTTTGAGTGGACAATTGGCGTCTTCCCCGCGTGATATCATTTGACTGAGTCTGGATCGACACAGGGCTTCTATATTTTAGGCCTGGAATTGGACCGACGGACCAATGAAAACTCTGGGCTTGATAGTGCAGTAGCAGTCTTACGTCAATGACAAACAGGCTGCGTCCTGAAATGATCATTGCAATCCACTTGATAGTCGACCGATCCTTCGGCCACTTGTTTTACAAATAGTAATACACTGTCTGAATGAATTTGTGGGTTTACATGTTGCAATTACGGACAAAGAATGCAGGCAGCTTCCGAAATCAGTTGTGATGTAAATTGAGATAAAAATTTTTTTATACAGGAAAAATATTAAATAATTGAAGAGAGAGTGTTTGAATTTTAAAGTTAAAACTTATAATATATTCTATTTTATATTTAATCATTCTATTAAGAGGCTGTTGTCAACTGGAGACGACTCTAACAAGCCGTTAGGTTGGATGGAATAACAATTCTCTTCCGGATCAATTCCGCAAGAATTGGTATTCCAGAATTTGGTTCAGCTTTAGGCTGCAGGAAATGCTCGGAATATCTATTCTAAGACTAAAATGAAATGGTTCAAGCTCAATTCAATCGTACTTTTGTTTACAGAGTGAGAATGAGTTGTTTTTTACTATACCAATATTATCGCCGGTGCCACTCCGCCGTTGGGACAGCCATATCAATACCCTTGTGACCGGATCTAGCCGCTTAGAGCACCAAGTCGGTGTCCCGATAGCTGGATGTAGCTGCATGGAAAGTCAATCGACGCCATTTGAAGCCATATCCGACAGCCTTGAACCGATCGGAGTTTCCTGCTAAAAAAATAAAACACAACAACATTCCTCACAGATGGTGAGGAAGCAAGAAAAGAAAAAAAAACATAAAAAGCATATGAAAAAGATGAAAGTTTTGAGTTTTTAAAATTAGATCTATGCAATTTAATTGGTTTTTTGAAAAAACGAGTATGGAGAACAGAATCAAGAGGCTGAAAAGAACTATAATCTGAAGTTTGAGATGAAATCGGTGCTGGCCATCGGCGGAGGATGGCGGTGATCGGTGCCGGTCAACACGATGAACGGCAGCTTAAACAATAAGTAGAGGAGAATTTTTAAATAAACCCTAATTTTTTTCTTTTATGCACCTTATTTTTCTCATATATTTACTGTTTAAACACAAACAAAAATGAGTATAAAAAAATAGATGTAGTTATAATCTTTCTAAGAGAGATGCTTTGGTTGAGACTTGAGAGAGAAGGTAAAGATCAGCAATAAGCAAAGAAAAAAGGAGCAGAGAGAAAGAACAGATAAAATCTTCTAGAAAAAAAAAAAAGGATAAAGGTTGCTTTTTATTAATTCATTAATTAATTAAGGAGACAGAAAGAATAGATGCTATCTACTGAAAAAAGATATAATTGTTTTTATTAATTAATTATTAGTTAATATTAATGGTAAAATTTAATTAAAAAATAAATAATAAAATAGATAATTAATTTAATAATTTATTAATACTTAAAAATTAATCAAAATAATTTATTATCAATAATTAATAATTATTTTTAATTGATAATTAAAATTTTAATTTAATTATAGCCAATATTATAATAACTTATAATTATTTTTTTGGTTAAAATTTCTTGGTATCCGAAGATCAATTTAAATTTCGATTAATCTAGAGTCAAAATACGATCGGATTTGAAATAGAAGAAACTTTTCTAATGCTGTAACTTGTAATTAATTTGATAAAAAGGTAAAATGATTTTTAAAGCTTATTCCAACTATATTCTTTGAACAAACCAAACATATTAATACTAATTCTTATTTTTTTCTAATACAATGAACCAAACATCATAATAGATAATCTATCTTATTCATTCTCTTTTATATTCCATAGAATATATTTTCTTTTTCCTCTATTCATTCCGCAAACCAAATGTCCTGTGAAGGTGTTAATAATAAGAGTAAGGTTTGGAGAGGTTGAAAGACAATGCAATCAACTCAAAGAAAAGACTGAAATGATCATGAAGCAAACGGCCAAAACCCAGATTAAGGTCGTTCTCATGTTCAAAATCTTGAAAGTTCGGGAAGGTGGAGATTCCATTCAAGTTGCTTGACTCACTCAATTCCCTTGGTTCGTTTCTCCGACCCCTTCTCATGTTGTCCGCCTTCAGACATCTTCCAATCTTCAAATCTTTCGCATGGATCCAATCTCGCCTGTAAAATCTATTGAATATGAAAATGGGGAAAGAGAAGAAAGATGCTTCTACACTAATTAACTTCACCAAAAGTTAGTATTGTTTGGATTAGACTGAAAATAAAGGCCGATGTGAGATTAATTTATGTACTAGTGAAATTGAGTATTGTAAAAGTAATATTAAAATTGGCGGTGAGATATATATTTAGATGCAAATACAATCGTGATTTTGAGTGATATAATGAGAAAAAAAATTAATAAAAAAAACGATCGTATTTACATATATCATGATTGTATCTACGTCTAAATATATATCACGCCACCGATTTTAATATCATTTTTACAATACTCAATCTCATCCAAGCGATGGGGAGGGCTGTTTTCTAACTATGGATCTTCTTCATCTTTCACTTCATCCAAGCTTGCATTTGCTTTTTCAAGTGCAACGAACGCACTGCAAATTTTAGAAGTTAGAAAATAAAGTAAGAAATCAATGCTAAGTAATAATATAAAAGTCCATTACAACATCAGAAAGGATTGGGGAAACAAACCGAAGGAATTGAGTGAGCGTAGCGACTTGAATGGAATCTACACTTTTTATATACTATTAATGTATCAAAAATTTACACTTCATTTATTCAGAACGATGGAAGACTTAGAAGACATTTTCAAAATAAACGAATAATAAATAAAGATAAAAACATAATAAATAATAAAATTTATATTCTAATAAAGTTAATAAATAATAAAATAATAATTCCGATGATGGAATCTTCAAGGCGATTGCGAATGAGTAACACTTGAGGAATTCCTAGGTGGGAGAGTTCTTCTAAGTTTATCTAGAATGATGGAAAATTTAGAAGATATTTTCAATATTAAATACCATTAATCCTAAAAATATTAATAAATGATATATAAAAATATTTAAAATAAATAAATAAAAATGATAAAAATAATTAAATAAAAAAATAAAATAAGGAATAAGAAAATTCTAAAATACTTCCGACGATGGAGCGTCTTCATGGGAGTCGAATGGTACCCCTTAAATACTCTTGAGGTGAGAAGATTTTTTTTAGAGTTCATCCAAAATGATGGAGGATTCTTAAAAGAATTTTCAATATTTAAACAATAAAATATAAAGGCCACATAACTAAGACTAAGTTAAAATAATACAAGATTAAAATGGTACCAATTTTGGGCGTTATAGGGGTGCTATAACCTTCCCTACACGTAAATGAACTCCCGAACCCAAAAACTTCAAATATAGACCAGTTTTTAGAGTCATTAGGTGGCCAATCACACCTAGGTTAAAAAAGATTGGTGGCGACTCCATTTGTTTAATGTCTAGCGTCCTAGCCCTAGGAAACGTTATGACATTGCATATTGTACTTTATAGTAAATATAAATAATTCAATTAGCTATTCTTAAAATAAAAATACTTACAGATGGATTTAAAACTTTATACTTAATTAATAATATGAACAAAGTATTCTTAGCTAATTTTTTTTACTTATTCATTAAATTGTCTGAACTACTATGTCGTATATATATTTTGGTGCTTTTACCTTTTATTGTTATAGCATAATTATCTTAATTTGTTTGTTTCTAGAACTGATTATTTGTTTGTCATACTATTTAACTTAAGTATAGTGTATTTTTTTTTAATTCAAGCTAATCCAATTTTCTCAAAAAATTATTTTTTAACATTTTGTTTGATATATAAACTCCATCTTTAGTAAACATATTTTTTTTTGTACTAAACAATATGAAGGAAATAAATATTTTTATTACCAATAACTTTTATCTAATAATCAATTTTTTTAACTTTAAAAATTGTAAAATAAAAATAAATCTGTAATATCGCGCGAGTTTCTAGTGTTTAATATACTGATACTTTGATCATTTGTCAACGTTCGTCTATTGTGTCCAATCAAAAAAAAAAAAACGTTCGTCTATTGTGTGGACAATCGGCGTCTTCTCCACGTAATCTGGCTGAGTCTGGACACAGGGCTTCGATATTTTAGGCCTGGCATTGGACTGACGGACCAATGAAAACTCTGAGCTTGATAGTGCAGTAGCAGTCCCTTTTATAATTCCAACTCAGCAAAATTAAAAAAAAAATTAAAATGCTTCCAGAAACAAATGTTAGCAAAATGTTATTGACACAAGCATTTGACGAAACATATCTTTCTCCTTTATAATCATCTTCAAAAACGGTTTAAAGACGATTTCGCATATATGAATTTACCATTATTTTCTATATTAAAATAAAAAATTATGTAAGAATTTTATAAAATTGTTTTTTTAAAAAAATTATATGAATATATAAAAAATTTACATATAATGTACTGACAATATATAATTTTTATATACTGTTAATAAATCAAATATTTACACCTTACTAATTAGTAAATTAAAGAATATAGCAAACTCTTCAAAATAAATATAAATAATTTTTTTTAATTTGTTCGTAAATACTTATTAATGAAGTGTAAATTTTTGATACATATACATTAATAGTATATAAAAATTATACATTATTAATATATTATATATAAATCTATATATAAATTAAAATGAGATTTCATTTCTTATTTAAAAAATAATGATTTCGTTCAAAAGTCACAATTTTTTTCCTTTATTACGGCAATGGAGATAAACCCTTAAGATTTTAAAATATATCACTATCAGGAAAAAAACTCGGTGTTAAAAGCCAAGTCAACAATGTCGACATGGCCAAATTGCCTGTGTAAATCAAAAGCATAGTCAAAAGTGGCTGTGGGTTAACGCAAAGTTGTTGGATTCGATGAATTTTACCTTTGAAAAAGCTAAACGTGAAGCTTTTCAAGGGCGGCGTGTTGGTCATTGGCTCGATGTACGAGATCGGTGTGGCACAGTCTCGCTTGGTTGAGTTGAGACACAAAATGATTAAAAAAATGAGAAAATTATATTATTAGCCTTATGTTTAAATGTTTTATTATTTGATTAAAAAAATATATCTTTAAATTTTTTTTTTTTTATCATTTTCAATTACATTACGGTACCTATTGAAACTAGTCCATTGTCGTGTCCACTCTGAGAGGATCCGGAAAAACAACGTTGGTTAAAGAGTTGTCTCGAATCCTTTCTACAGAGTTACAAACTTTTCATACCTTACTTAATGGTAGCTTTCAGATGGATTATGGTTGAAGTTGCGCAAAATGATTAAGAAAAGAAAGAATTGGTGAAGAGAAAAGTCAAGAGTTAACGCGGTGATTAACTACTTAAGTGGTAAAGAGTAACTTATTTTGATAAATAAAAATAAAAAGTACTTTATTTTAAGAATAAAATTTTTTAAGTAACTTCTATTAAGAAAAAACTGTTATAACAAGCTTTCGATAAAAGGTTGAATTTGGACAAAAAAAAAAAACTATTGTATATTTGTATTTCATTCAAGTAATGGAAAATGTAAGAATACTAATATGATAAAGATTAGGATATTAAAATACAATTGAGATAGAATTAAATTCAAACTTAAGATATATTTGAAGTAAAATCTCTTCATGATCTAGACACTTATTCCATTTGGATTTTGATTAAAGGGCTTTTGAAATTTGAATTCTATTTGAAATATGAATTAATATCTCATTTATTGTCGATAAAATTTTTAAATTTCACAAACGAATTTAAAATCATGGTACATATTTTTTATCCACCTGCTTCATCTTTCTCGGAGCCATGTTATGTATCGGATTGAAGCAGATTGAGAAATGATCTTGATCAGTGAAATACCTCAAGCACGGTATATATAATAACAAGTTCATAGCAAGCCAAGTCATAGCTATGAAGATCAAAGGCAGTTACCGAGAAGAATCTCCGAAACCAGATGGCAATGAGGAGAGGAAAATTTTAAAATGCAACTAACAAAACAGAAATGTTGGTCATATATCAACATTCTTCTGCCAATCGTAGCTCTGGTGTACGAATCGCGCGATTGAAGTGGACTTGTGGCGTCTTTTGCACAAATTATTATATTGATTGGGCATAGAGCTGTGCCTTTTTCGACCTGGAATTGGACGAACAGGCCATTGAAAACTCCGGGTTTGATAGTGCAGCAAGTATTAATGGCCACTTGGACTACTGGCGACTTGGGTTTGACACAGATTGAGTCTTGAAATCCACTTGATAGTGGTGAAAGCAGAAGCAGGCCCTCGAAACGTCGTCGAATGATCCTCTTGGCCACTTGGTTTACAAAATAGTAATGCACTGTTTGACTGTTTCAATGATTTTAATAAAACTGATTATTTGTTTGATAATAATAAACTTTTAACTATTAATATATACTAGTTCGAAATGATAGAAATATTAAATCTTAAAAATTTACGTACGTGATAAATATGATATATTGTTAAATTTAATTATTGGTTTGCAAAAATATTATTTATATGTGAAGTTAGAAAAAATGTATAAAACAATTTATTTTACACATGTGTAAGTAGATCTTACTATATATATATATATATATTATATATATATATATATATAACGTCATAGAATATGTAGATAATTGATAAGTTATGTCAAACAGTAATTTGAGTATATATTTTTTTGGAAAAGCTATTAATTTTTATTTTTAATATGAGGAATAGTTTAAAATATATTGCTTCAATTTTATTTACTTACCAAATAATTTATCCAATCAGTTATTCAATTTTTTAATATATCAAATACAACTTTATTAAATAAAATCTTATATTTATTTTATCATTATATTTTTTATTACAAAAATTTATATGATTTATTAATTGGATACATATTCAAGATTGTTTTTCTTGCTCCATACCTTAAATTTTAAAGATCTTATAAATATAGGGTTTATATAAATGATGTACTAACAATTCACAGTTTTTATATACTATCAATGCATCAGAAGTTGACACCTCATCAATAAGCAAACTAAAAAATGCTAAGCCCTCAAAAATAAATAATTTTTTGTAAATTTGCTCATAAGGCTTATTGATGAGATTTTAACCTTTAGTGCATTGATAATATATAAAAACTATACATTGTCAATGCATCGTATATAAATTTATAAGTATAAGTGTGTAAATAATACAAATTCATGTATATACACATATTTAAATAGATAAAATTAATTCATATATTGCATGGATCCCAAACTAATATATATATATATATATTATATATATAAAATCACTCTAGTAATAAAATTTCTTTTATTTTTATATTTTAATAGTAAATTTTTTAATTTCTTTTTTTTTTGTGTAAGCATAAGAATTCTCATCCGTTTTACAGTATGAGATTAATCATGTTCGAATCGAGAGCGAACAATAAAGCTTGCTCAACAATGGGGACTCTAAGACTCAAATCCTATCTAAATACCTGAGAAAGAAATCCACTTTCAGTTCTTCAAACTACTTGTTGGTAAATAAGTTTTTTAATTTTACACAATTTTGTGAAATTACAATTTATTTTATTTTTATTTTTTTAATATTTTTTATTTTTTTAATATACTTTAAAAAATACCTATTATCTTATTAACTACATTGATAAATTTTAAAAATTTTACTGTAATCTTAAACTTTTCAAACTGTTCAAATTGTGCTCAGGGTTCGTTTGGATTAACTAGACTTCCAGTCCACTACAATCCGCCCTTTTTCCACGTTTGGAATAAAAAGCTATGGCACGGTGGAGTGATTTCCCCATGCCATAGAGGGACTCGAAAATGTAAGAATACTAATATGATAAAGATTACGATATTTAAATACAACTGAGATAGAATCAAATTCAAACTTAAGATATATTTGATGCAAAATCTCTTCATGATTTAGACACCCATTCCATTTGGATTTTGAATAAAGGTTTTTGAAATTCGAACTCCATTTTAAATATTATTTAATAAATAAAAATATTTTTGAGCTCAATTTGATTTTAAGTTATATATGGAAATATTAAAATTTTAATATTTTTAAATATTTTAAAAAAATTTCAATCTGATGAGGGTCAAATCAAAAATTACTGGGTTTTTTTATTAGTCAAGCTGGAAACCATTGGGCCAAATGATAATCTAAGCCCAAGAGGAAAGAGACCTAAGAAGGGCCATGAAAGATCCACTAAATTATCATTTAAGCTATGAGTGTTAACCTTAATTACGCACCATATTACTCCTATAAATAGGTCACAAGTATCACTTTTAAACCATAATCTCTATTTTACTTATGAAATTCCTGCCTGGATCCTGTCTAACTTAAGCATCGGAGTGCGCGCGCAGGGGAAAGCCCTTGCGCCCTCTGACTTTTCCTATTTTGCAGAACCTTTATGGAGACAAGTGGAGAGAAGAGACAAACTCTTACGTCAGGGATCAATCATTGTTGTTTTGTGCAACAACAATTGGCGCCGTCCGTGAGAAATTGAGCAAAAAGCCAAGTATAAAAGTCTGCGGAAGGGTGCGGGAGACTGCTAGTTTCGCGAGAGATAAAATTGTGACAGGAACAATGAAAAGAAAAGTCCTTTTGGGTGGTTGTCGATAGAAACGTTGCAAAAATATATATACAGTCTGTCGCACGCAAGGTTTCACACGACTAAATAGTCTGTTGCACGCAAGGTGCATGCGACAGAACAGTTTGTCGCACACAAGGTCTCACGCACAAGGTTTCATGCTCATATAAAAAGTCTGTCGCGCATAAATAAAAAAAATAATAAAAAGAACATATATATACATGCGACAGACACTCTGTCACAAGCTAGCACGAGGCTCATGTGAAAGAGCAATTCACGCGACAAGCCTTGGACGAGAGAGTGGCCTCCGCACGAGATAGCATTAGGCGAGAGAGTGACTAGCCTGTCGCACAAAGCCTGTCGGCGCATACCATAACCCCATACCAAACCGAACAACCATAGCTTCCACCGAACATCATCTTCATTATCAGCTACAACAGTTCCTTGCCGTTTGACCGAGTTTCATTGCTTGTCGCACCAAAGCATTATCATCATCACCATCGTCGCACCTCTGAAACCGCTACCAAAGCTATTCGGTCTGCACTTGTCGCCTTGCTTTGCTGACTGACCGACTGCTGCAGTCTTTCACCGTACTATTGACACTGCTGCTGCGATTTCTAGAACTATTACTCACACCTGCGTTATTGCCTTTGTCTCGTTTTCCCTGCTGATCTGGTTTCTTCACGTCAACTCTTGCGGTGTCCAAGTCCACCATCGCTTGTTCCAAAACGGTTACTGAGCTCCAACTGCCTGTTTATTTGGTGAAGCACCTTACTTCATTGAATCTCGTTGCCTGCACCAGTAGCTGTTATTACAAGCTTCTTTATACTGTATCGTGTGGTGCTGCTGCTTGAAGATCCAAGACAACCTTGTGTATAAAGCTGTTGAAGTTAAGACAACAATTTAATTCGAAAACGTGAGTTACCGGAAGTTGAGGAATAAGATTCATGGTGAACTCGAAGATATTTTGAGAGGTACTAGTGTACAGGTAATGATGGGAGCTGTTACTGCATTGTATGAGAAGGCGCACGCGACAGGCCTTGGACGAGAGAGTGGCTTCCGTATGAGACAGCCATTGGGTGAGAGTGGCTCTCGCGACGACAGCATTGGCCGAGAGAGTGGCTCTCGCGACGACAGGCTTAGGTGAGAGAGTGGCTCTCGGCTTTTAACCAACTGACAAAGAAATCTCTAATCAAATTGTGGCGTATGCCGCACACCAGCACTTTGGCAAGGTTGAGTATGCGGGAAATGACAACCCCACGAAATAGACCTTGGGTTAGAGAGGGCTCCCACACAAGACTAGCCTCGGGCTAGAAAGGGCTCCCGCACAAGACTAGCCTCGGGCTAGAAAGGGACCCCGCACGCCAGAGCTTTGGGTGAGAGAGAGGCTCTCACAGGCTACACCTTGGGTGAGAGAGTGCCAGAAAATTGATGAGAGGGGGCTCTCACGCGCACAAACATAAGCGAAAGAGTCACCATGCTTACCGGATAATCGAGCAAGATAGGGATCCTACGCGCTCAGACTTGTGCGAGAGCGAACAACCTTGTTGAGAGAGGGGTTCTCGCACAAGATAGCTCTTGGGCAAGAGAAAGGACCACGCTCACCATAGGCTTAGGCGAAAGAGGGATCCCGCACGCCACAGCCTTGGGCAAAAGGGCAACTTTGGCGATAGGACGTGGCAAGCATGTGCCACGCGACAAGCAACTTTGGCAATAGAATGCATTGATTAGGCGACAGCCCTGCCTGCCGCACAACTTGGTGATAAAATGCGGACGAGTTCAATAGATACGAATCAGGTCGCCCATACGATAGCTAAATAATATGGGCGAGCACGATTCCAAAGCGGCAGAGCAAGCACATGACACAATGAAGACTATTTAGGCGATTAAAATGGCCCTACCATCTACCACAAACAAGCTCGCTCGGACGAACAATGTAGGGAGCACAAAACATTTATGCGGGCACTAGTCCTCAGTGACAGGTCTCCTTTGGTGATTAAGCGCCTCGGAGATGCCACAGCTAGCCCGCCGCATGCAAGGCTATCTTGGCTATAGATCAACTCACCCATCCAACTGCCTAGCCGGCCACACTCAATGTTCTAGGCTATAAAGTAGCACGCCCATGAGACAGTATGGCCTGCAGCACGTAAACCAGCTAGGTAGATCAATAATGACGAGCACAGGTGACACCCATCCGCAATACTGGCGAGCACAGGCGACTTAGCGATAGGTTGCGGTTGAGCACAGGCCAGGAGGCAAGCCACGTTCGCGATAGAGTGCCTATTTCAGGCGATAGCCATGTCAGCAACTTGGGCAAACACATACCATGTTTTTAGCGATAGAGCAACTTTGGCGATCATAAGTTAAGCAGCACAAAACTTGGTGATAGGTAGAGGTGGCAAAAATTGGCTCGAGCCCGAAAACCCGCCTGAATCCGCCTGAGACTGAACTGGGACCAACCTTAATTGACCAAAAAAGTCAAAGGCCTGTAACCGAAAAAGCCCGTAACCGAAAAAACCCGAAACCGAAAAAGCTCAAAACTGAAAAAACTCGAACCTGACACAACCCGAACCCGACATAACCCGAGTCCGATACGATCCGAAACCGAGATCGACCCGACCCAAAACCCGTAAAAAACCGAATTTATAACTCGAGAAAACCTAAATTATAATTATATAATTATTATTTAAAAATAAATAAACAATTGGTACATTTTTTTAATTTAAAAGTTTAAAATTTTGAAAACAATTATTATTTATTATACAATTTTATCAATTATATATTACCAGCATAATAAATATTAAATCTTTTTAATTAAATTAAATTAATTTAAAACACCATAATATATGATATAATATATGATATCAA
The DNA here is from genome assembly GCA_031772115.1 of Heritiera littoralis. Lineage (NCBI taxonomy): Eukaryota > Viridiplantae > Streptophyta > Magnoliopsida > Malvales > Malvaceae > Heritiera > Heritiera littoralis. The sequence goes on from JAPDPK010000186.1 coordinate 793,686, forward strand.
ATAATCTTTAATACTATACTTATTGCATTTATAATCATAAATATATTATTAATTTAACATTTGATTTTATTATAAAAATCATTTTAACATTTTATTATTTTTTATAATAAAATTTTAATTTTAATACAATAATAAATCAAATATATAAAAATTATATAATTTCAATATTTGTTTGAAACTTTGAATTTGATATTTTGTGCAACACATTAAAAATATTTTTAATAAAATTAAATTTAAACTACATTTTCTTAAAGTTTCAAGTATAGAAAGATATTAAATTTAGATTAAAAAAACCTAATCTTAAAATTAAAATTCAAGTTTTTAAGATTAGAAAAAGTTAAGTAATTAAATTAAACAATACAAAAACAATTTTTTTATAAGCTTGGGTATCATTAAAAGAGAAAATTATAGTATAATTTTATTTTTAGCCTTAAAACAAAAGACATTAAAAAATCAAGCTAGTGGTAATTAATTATTTATTATATTATAATAATCTTATACATGAATAAACCAATTTGGTATCTTATAATAATGATTTGTATATTATATTATAATAATCTTTTAAGAATAAATTATGTAATCTCTTAGTGTGTAAGTATTATTTTGATAGAATTAAGTATTTATTAAAAATAATTTATTTATTATCTATTAAATGTAAAATTAAAGTGTGGATAAAAATAGTAATTCTAATAGTAAGTTAAAGTGTAATTTAATAATATATTAGAGTTGTATTACTATGTAAATGGTAATTTTAATAAAATTTGTTTTTATTAATACTATTATTAATTATATTTAAATAGCTAACATTATATTAATTAATTTAATAATATCTATTATTTAACATTTTAATTAGATATTCAATCAATTGGTGTATATCTAATATTATTATATTAATGTGAATATGAAAAAAAATTAGTACTCAATTGGTGTATAATTTATATGATATGATTAGAGATGGCAAAGATAGGGTACCCATTAATTTTGAGGTACCCAACTGTGAATATCCCAAATTCTTGACTCTGGACTTGTTAGTTGATGTATGATTGAAGTAAATTAAATATTAAAGATGTAATTGAAATTTTAATTATTATGAAGTGATGAATTATGTACAAACAATATAATAAATTTTCGATTTCAAGTTTATAAGAATTATGAGGAATGGAGGAAACTAAGGACTTAAAATGGTAGATTAAAACATCTTAATAAATTACATGAGAGTAATTTATTCAATTGATGGATTAAAACACTAAGAATCTTATTGTATTAAATATACAAGGGTTCTTAAGGAAATATTAATAAAGAAATATGTGTGTCATAAAAGAAATAATGTACTATAATATATATTATAGTATGTGTATATATATAATATAATTAATTAGATTATATTATAAAAAAATTATAATATAATGTAATATAAAAGATAATATTGTACTATTAAAAATACATATTATAATAAAAGAAATGATATAATATTATATAGAGTATTATATTGTATATATTATATAATATAGATATATAATATTATAATTGTAAGATATTATAATATATAAGATATAATGCATAAAAAAAAATGAAAAGCAAGACAAGCTTCTTAAGGAAGCTTGTGTCGGTGGGTGGGTTAGTGGATGAAAACCCACTCATCCATGCCACACGTCTGCTGCAAAGCAAGCGTGAAAAAAAAATTAAAATTAAAATTAAAGTAAATAAAAGATTTAAGTTGAATAGAAACAAAAGGAAATGAGAGATTTGAGAATGGATTAAAAAAGGTGGGAGAAAATTGATCAAAAAAATAAAAGGCGGGAGAAAGCGAAAGAATGCGGAGAAAAGAAAAAAAATGGAAGCCGCGGCAAATAACACCTTATCGTAATGATTTGTATGTTATTATAATTTTAAAAATAATATCTTTATCATGTGATATATAATCAATTATATAATCTCTTAATTAATCTCTCATAAGAGATTTACAATAAGTATATAAAATAAATTATTAATATGTTTATCTTATCATAATAATTTGTATGTTACATTATAATAATCTCTTACTATGTAATATAGAATAAATTAAACAATCTCTCATAGTATATTAAAGTTTTAATTTCAGACATTTTTCATTCCAATTTCTTATCATGCTTTTAGAATGTACTCTTGTTTTTAATTTCAAACATTTAATCTCTTATGATGTATTCATGTAATTTAATTTAACTTGATCAATTAATAATCATAATATTGGATGATTAAATAGATATTGACATTCTCAACTATTTTTTTAGTCAAAAAAGTTTTTTTTTAATTTATTATAATGAGGTACAAATAAAATAAGGCTTAATAGTCAAATAAGCCCTCAACCTTTAGTCAAAAATGAAATTCAGCCCTCAACGTTTTATCGCATGAAATTCAGTCCATAAACTTTTATTTCAGTGGAAATAAACCCTCAACATTTTACAATTATGCAATTAAGTCAAAAACTGTTAAATGACACTAACTGCCGTTAGTTTTGCATACGTGACAGCTGACGTGGATAGCTTAGTTGGCTGCCACGTGACATGCCATGTATGCAAAACTAACAGCAATTAGTTTATTTAACAGATTTGGTCTATTTCCACTAAAATAAAAGTTTATGAACTGAATTTCATGCGATAAAACGTTAAGGGCTGAATTCCATTTTGGGCCAAAGGTTTAGGGCTTATTTGGCTATTAAGCCAATAAAATAATAAACATAATATACTATATATATATATTAAGATTTACATTATAATAAAATATCGTATATGTTAAATTATCAATATCTTAAGAATTGTATCTTAACATATTATGAAAATTCTATTAATTTAATTTTAGTACTTTATGTCTAAAATTTTACAATCTTATTATCTTAAGAATAAATTATTATTATTATTATTATTATTATTATTATTATTCAGTAAACTATTTTTTTGGCCAACAATGTTTCATTAAATTTTAAATTGCAAGTTGTGTTAAAATAAAAATAAAATTTACAACAAATATAAGAAATTCCCAATCTAGCTCACGTGGTTAAACATATAACAGTAAATATAAGAGGTCATGGTTCAAATCTTTATACAAGCATATAATTTTGATTACTTTCATATAATTGATGAACGGGTTTAGATACCATATACTACTTGATCAAAAGTTAATCAGGTATAGCATATCCTAAGAGTACTACCCGAATCCGATACAGGTAATAAGAACACTATCCGAATCCTATAATTACTCGATTATAGTGTCGGGTACCTGATTATATATTACCCATTTACATCATTATATCAAATGTTATTATTTATAATATAATGTCAATTGGTGTATATGACTTGTTTAATTTAACGTTCTAAATTTTTAATGAGATATTTGATTAATTAATGTGTTTGAGTACGATTATATTTAATAAAAATAATGTTATATTATGATTTATATACAAACCAAAAACAAAATAAATATAAAATTGAGATAATTAATCGACCAATTATTCATAATATTAATTATTTTTTTAATGTATACTATAATTTTATTCAACATTATAATTGAAGAATTAGTTAACTAGTTATGCGGTTAAATTTAATTTAATTACTAATTATGTTGGTATTTATAAGACAAAATAAATGTAAAAAAGATTCTTAAAAATTTAAAATTTTATTAAACAAGTTAATTAAACAAAGTTAAAAAAAAAAGAAATTTATTGAACTAAGAGTATCTAAATTCTAATGGCCCAATATTGACAAAAAAAAAATAACCCAATAAGTTATTGTTAAGAGTATAAAGCTATTTATATAAATATTTAATTGTTTAGTGTGATTTATTTATAATTTGTTAGTTATTTATTTGTATAGCTAATACTTTTGGATTTTCACTTTCTTTTAATTTTACTATATATGTTTGGCTCACTTAAAAAATAAATTTTTATATAATTATTAATATATAATTATATATTTTATAACAAATGTGAATATCAAAGGAAATTAAAAAAAATAAATAATAATTATCAAGTAATAAAAACATTAAAATATAAAAATTTATATTTATATAAATTTAGTCAAAACAACAAAAGAAATTAAAAATAATGAATAATAATATTTTATTTATGAGAGTTTCGTGTGAAAGGAGCTTTGTTTGATTTTCATTTTTCAATTCCCTCCAAATAAGCTTTTCCCACATTACAAAAAAATTTCAATTCTTTGGGAATATGTCTTTTCCCTCCTTTGAGAATTAAGTGAAAAAACTTCAAAAGCAAACTTTGAAATATCTTTATCTCAATATACTGTCATGCAGTGTAGATATGATAATTAAAAAAAAATGAACGTGACATTGGATCAAATTTTGATAAAAATTAGAAAAAAAATTGTGTTTGGTATATCAATATAAATTTTAATACAATAAATTTTATATTTTATATGATACAAATATATTTGATGCAATACGAATACAAAATATATATATATACACAAATTATTAAGTCTAATATAATGTAATGTCAACTATAATCATTTTAATTATAATCGGAATTCAAAGATGATTTTTTTTATTACAAGGGAAACATTAAATAATTGGAGATGGGGGTGCTTGGATTCGAACCCAAGACTTACAATATGCCACAACTCATCTTTAACCACTAGGCCAAGAGGTTGTTGGCAATTCAAAGATGATTTTTAGTAGTTGGAGTTTGTGGACAAAAATTAATTAGTACAGAATTCCAGATGCTTCCAAGATAGAAGTTTACAATAGCAGAAGTGCTTTCATTTCTTGCAAATGCAATGCAAGATTTAAAACTTTTTCAATGTCTTTTACGTCTTCAAGTATTTCACTTGTAATTCTTTTTATGACAATTAATCAATTATAATTAAAAATTATGTATTGGTCCATCATTTACAAGTGCGAACTTTATGTATTATTTTGATAGATCTCACGTGACTTTAAATTTTGATTAATTAATTATAATATAATAATTATAGATGATATGTTCTCTTTTATGATTGTAGATAACTATATTCTTCATTGGTCCACTCGCAATGTTTTCAAAATCATCCCAACCAAATTTCTCAATATATATAATACAATTCCCGTTTATTAAATTTTAACTTTAATTTAGCATTTTTATTATATTTTTATTTAACTATATAAAATTAAATTAATTATTACATTAAAAATTATAAAATATTTATAATTTATAAAATTTTTAAATAAATTGACTAAGCCCGCCCGATTAAAACCGAACCGAACCCGAAACCGGACCAAAACTGAGAAAACCCACAACCAAAAAAACCTGAGACCAAAAAAATCCGAGACCGAAAAAACCCACAACCAAAAAAACTCGTAACCGAAAAAACCCGTAACCGAAAAAATTCGAACCTGAAAAAACCCGGACCAAACCCGCCCGTTTGCCACCTCTACTGATAGGTTGGCCCGCCAAATGCGACAGTTTAGCCTGCCACACTCATGGCTCACCAGAGGAAAGCATCTTAATGGCGAACACGAACCTGACAAGCAAAAGCACAAGAATAAGGATGGCGAGTGTGATTAGGTGAGCAATGCGACAGAGCACAGTGCCCCTACGGCACGCCTTTCCTAATAGAGTACACCAAGCGGGCGACGGCTCTATCTATAATAGGGCGAACACAGAAATATGGGTGAGAGAAAAGGTCCATGCAGGAGGAATCTCCCGCGATGGGGCGGCTCCTAGTCTGCTGCGCGCCTGGTTATGATGATAGATTAGCTCACCTACTTGCCCAGGCGGCCAACCAGACTACACCACCCAATGCTTACCTAGTAGATCAAGGGGTCAAGCAGAACACTGTCTTTGGCTACCTTGCTCGCCCCATACAACAACCAAGAATGGCACACGGCAATCCATTTTTTGGAGGATAAATGGCTTGTCCAATCTACCAAAATGAGCTGGCACTGTAGAACAAAGTTGGTGAGCATGGATCTAATGGTCAGCTAGATTGCCACAATCAAGACTCTCGGGCAAAACAATGAAGGTGTGCATAGAATCATGGCAGGTACATTTTCCTTGAGGCATGGCCAGCATACTGCTACACTTGGGGGAACGCACGAGGCTCACCTAGTAAGAGCATTAGTACTGGTATGCAGGCACTCAAACAGCTGAGGGTCGCAATAATTGAGGAGTCGGTCTTAGTCCTGCTCAACCATAGTGAGCTGTCTGAGGTGCACACGAATGCCTCTAACTTTACCATAGGTGATGTGCTAATGCAGGAGGGCCACTTGATCGCCTATGAGAACAGGAAGCCCAAGGAGACAAAGAGGAGGTACACAGTCTAGGAAAAAAAGATGACAACTATGGTACACTATCTCAAGTCATGGCGACAGTACTTGTTGGAGTCTGAGTTCATAATGTTGACAAATAATGTAGCCACTAGCTACTTTTAGACGCAGAAAAAGTTGTCTCCCCAGCGGGCTAGGTATCAGGTTATTACAGTGCCCGAGTTAAGAGTAGGCACACATGGTCTATGCGGGAGTATGTGAAAGTATTTGCTTCGAATGCTTGAAAATCAACAATATGACCGAGGAAGACCGAGTGTTTAACTTCCTATCTGGTCTCCAACCTTGGGCGTAGGCTGAATTGAGACGATTGAAAGGTAACTGACTTACCTTCGACTATTGCTGCTGCGGATAGCCTCAATGGTTTCCAATATGGTACTTTTTTATCCAATACAAAGACAAAGGAAAAAAGAACCAAAGGCGAAATAAAAATGGGACACAAAAAAGAATGGGCGAACACCCAAACAGAAGGGGACTAATCAACCCCAAAGGAAAAAGCTTTTTGCCCTTATCGCCCAAGATGGTTTAGAAACGGAGGCAGAGGAGGCCAATCCTAGACTCAACACAATGCGGTTGTTGAATGCCATTATGGTGGGTAAGTGAGGCCCCCATCATGGGTTAATGTACATGAAGGCAGAGATGAATGGGCAAAGTGTGCGAGCCATGCTAGATACGGAGCTACCAATAATTTCATCTCCCAGTTAGTTGTGTAGTGACTTGGATTGACCGTCTCCAAGTGCTCAAGGCGCAGCCTGTCCCAGGCATGACCACTGTTGTAATGAAGGTAACAGGAGTGCACACTTACAGCATTGTCGCTTGATGATTTTGAGCTGATCATTGGGTTGGAATTCTTTGTTAATGCAAAAGCAACACCTATACCTCATTTGGGCGACCTATGGATTGGTGACAAGGAGTGTCAATGCTTTGTGCCAATGGAGAGTGAGGAACCGAAGGCAGAAAAGTCCTCAATAACATTGAGATCAGAAGGGAAAAAGAGGTAAGACAGTCAAGTTGATGGCCCTTGTGATGTCACGAAAGTGCACGCGGGTGCACCAGGTAAACACAATGAAGGGGTGATGGTCCAGGGAGGACGCCCCATTAGTGTTGATATTGATAACAAGAAACGAGTACTAGTTACTGATGAGTCAGAAAAAGCACATGGGAGACATATGAGCATGGCCATTTGCTTGGATGCAAGGTCAGCAGAGTCCCTTGCACCTTGTTATAGTCTTCATCGACCAAGTAGGGACATGCAGGTGGTAGCCAGATTTGAGGTGTCCAAGGCAAGCACTAGCCACTGTCGTGTAAGGCAGCAAGGTAGGGAGAGCTTGGTTCGATATAGTTGGATCGAAAACAACTTGCAGTATGCTTGTGGGGGCAAATTGCTAGTTCCTATGAGTGGAGAACTAAGGCGCGATTTAGCGCACGATCCATGGTTGACAACAGAACATCCAAGCATAGAAGTGTTCTTTGACTCTATTTTCTGGCTAAACCAATCACTTGTACTTTACAGACTGTACAAAGACAAGAAAATTTCAAAGACTTGAAACACCAACCACTTGGAACTGTACTGGCGGTAAACACTTGATATTATTGTTTTAACATTTGTTGCAATTATGTTATTACTTGCTCCGTTTAATTGAAAATACTACATTATGAAATGGAAGACCAGTTATTTTTATCTGTACTATGATAATCCTCTATGTTTGATAGACATGTTGCAGGAATAGAAGAAGAAAAAACGAAAGCTGGCCAAAGAAAGGGGCTAAAAGCGAAAAATGCGCGAACTAGCTGCCTATTGCAAAAACATAAGTCCCTAAGCACAAAAGGGTGCGAGACGGGCAAACATAAGTCTCTCAGCACAAAAGGGTGCGAGCGGGCAAACATAAGTCCCTAAGCACAAAAGGGTGCGAGACGAGCAAACATAAGTCCCTAAGCACAAAAGGGTGCGAGACGGGCAAACATAAGTCCCTAAGCACAAAAGGGTATGAGACGGGCAAACATAAGTCCCTAAGCACAAAAGGGTGCGAGACGGGCAAATTCAAAGTCCCTAAGTACAAAAGGGTGCAAGACGGGCAAATTCAAAGACCCTAAGCACAAAAAGGTGCGAGACGGGCAAACATAAGACCCTAAGCGCAAAAGGGTGCGAGACGGGCAAATTCAAAGTTCCTAAGAACAAAAGGATGTGAGACGGGCAAATTCAAAAGTCCCTAAGCACAAAAGAGTGCGAGACGGGCAAACCAAATACACAAGTCCTTAAGCAGAGAATACGCGAGACAGGCTCAACGCTCAAGTAAAAGTTCTTCTTCGGACATGAAAAGTCGCAAAGAAAAACTTGGGGAGCACACAGTATGCAGGCTGTGAGGTATGTTACAATTTTATCATTAGATATGTGCTACAACTGGTTGACAAAATACATTTAACATTTTATGTTGGCATTTTGGATATAAACGATGTTATATTCTTATCAATTCTATAAAGTCCCTAAGCGAAAAATGCGCGAGACGGGTAAGTCAAAAGTCCATAAGCACAAAAGGTGCGAGACGAGCAAAACAAAAAGTCCCTAAGCGAAAAATGCGTGAGACGGGCAAATAAAAAATAAAAAAAATCTCTAAGCACAAAAAAAGGTGCGAGATAGGCAAATTCAAAAAGCCTGAAGCGAAAAATGCACGATGTAGGCTATGCATGGACTTGAAGCGAAAAATGCGCAATGTAAGTCATGCGTTAAAGCAAAAAGTGCAAGGGCTTAAAGCGAAAAGTGCGCAAGGTAAGCCACGTACCCAAAGAAACAAAGCTTGAAGCGAAAAATGCGCGATGTAGGCTATGGATGGGCTTGGATGCTTGAGGTAAGTCGTGAATCAAAAATTCCCTAAGAGAAAAAGGCGCGAGATGGGCAACACATGAGCTTGAAGCGAAAAATAAACGAGGTAAGCCGTGAATGAAATAAAAGGACTTTAAGCGAAAAGTGCGCGAAGAAAGTTTGATTATTACGTAAGAATAATATAAGGTAAATGTGTAGTTGCCTCTGTAGATAAGTTTAAAAATGTGTTTGTAAAAGACTAAGCTCTTTCACAAAAAACTAGGGAGCACTCTAGAATAACTTCTGCATCAAAAGGAGTATCGATACTAACAGGCACCCAGGCATGTATGTCCTGAGGAGCTACAATGTCAAGAGCTTGATCCTTAGGAAAATTAGTCTCTGGATTATCTAAATCATTTTCGTCCAAGTCTATGAGAACCTCGACCATCTCGGGTCGACGAAAAGACTCCTAAGGGCTGGTAAGATCAGATAGATCTTTATAAGTGCCTATCCTCAAAAAAGGTTCCAAATCTTCAGCATCTGGGTCAAGCTTCAACCAATCAAGAGCATGCCAAGTACAAATCGCGTCTGATGAAACTAGTTAATAACATATGCATCCTCTTGTGGCACTTCTTGACGATGCGCCCTCATGGCTTTAACCCAGATTTGGTTTTCTTCCTCTTGGCTAATAGAAGGCTTTGGTGGCTCTACAATCTTGTAATTTCTCCTTATAGCTCTTGGTTTCAGTCAGCTAAGACCTTGAATTCGAAAAGAAGGGTGGCATATTCCACTTGAGAAGCATTTAGCTTAGAGGAGGAAAACGTATCCCAGTAGTGTTTTGAAAATGCACTTGACAAAAGAAATAACGACGCGACGCCGTTCCTGTTACAAATAATGATGAAGCCCACCAATTGAGCCTTCAAGTGAAGATGAAAAGACTCTTGTAATAATCCCAGAAAGAGGGTAGCAAAAGAATTTGAAAAGCCCATTTTTCATATACTCTTTTGCAGGGTAAACCCTGCGAAAGAGTGGGGAGCAATTGATGAGGGTCAAACCAAAGATTACTGGGCTTTTTTATAAGTCAAGCTGGAAACCATTAGGCCGAATGATAATCTAAGCCCAAGAGGAAAGAGGCCTAAAAAGGGCCATGAAAGATCCACTAGGTTATAATTTAAGCTATGGGTCTTAACCGTAATTACGCGCTATATTACTCCTATAAATAGGTCACAGGTATCACTTTTAAACCCTAATCTCTATTTTACTTATGAAATCCCTGCCTGGATCCTGTCTGATTTAAGCATCAGAGTGCGCGTGTAGGGGAAAGCCCGTGCACCCTCTGACTTTTCCTATTTTGCAGAATCTTTATAGAGACAGGTGGAGAGGAGAGACAGACTCTTACATCAGCAATCAATCATTGTTGTTTTGTGCAACAACACAATCTATTGAACTTGATGAGTCGAGCTAGGTCTTGAGGAAGTGCTTCAAAGCATGTAAAGATTTGCCGAGAACCTCTTAAACAAATAGTTAAACATGAGTTGCGATATATTATGATGTTTAGTTTTGAATTCCAACAACTCCACCCCCATCTGTAATATCAATATTTCTCTTGTAACCACAAAAAGGCATGTAAAGATTTAATCTAAAGGATTGGTTTAATAGTATAAGACTCTATTGAATTGTTGAGTGAAAAAGATCCATAGTAGGAGGTCCTATGTTTAAATACTTACCAAGTTAAATTTTTTTGGGCCAGCGCCAATCACACAATGCGAGTGAAAATTAATCTTATACTTAATGTGATATGAAAACATTTCATAGTTAAAAAAAATGTAAAGATTTGAGCAGCTTTTCCTCCAATAATAAAACCAACAAAACTGACTTTTCTAAATAACTTTGCAGTCACTAATGAAAGTTTTGAAATATCAGCAGCCCACTGCTTAGTAAAAGAGTTATTTAATTTTTTTTTGATCGGATGGTAAAAGAGTTATTCAAGCAATAACTTATGCCCAGGGACTACTTAGTCGAGGCAAAACACGCACTACATTTTATTATTATTTATTTATTTATGAAAATCCATTACATCTTCCATTGTACACTGAAAACAAAGTAGAACATATTAAAATAGGAACTTCAAATCCTTCATGTTACAGAGTTTCAAAGTCCAGCACACACCAAACTGTTCCGGGAAAAACAAACTACTACGTACACCGTAGGAGGGGCATATGACTCGTGGATCTGATGTCTACAGCTTACAACATGATATGATATAAAATCGATAAAAGAAAAACATAAAAAAGACATTGATTAAAAATTAAAAATATATTTGACTTAATATTCAAACATGTTTTTAACTTTCACTACAAAATTAACATAATTCTTCTACCTTTTATTGCATGCAAATAGAAGCTTATAAACTTATTTGCATGCAATAAAATGTAGACGACTATTTTGTATTAAAAGTTAAAGACATATTTGTATATTAAACTTAACATATTTTAGATTTAATGTATACATATTTTTGCATAACACGAACTTAAACGGATATAACACAAATCCTAAATATAAAATTATTATCATGAAATCCAACTATTGACTACTGTGTCCGCCTTATTGTTCCCATTTTTGGGGAGGGCTGTTTTCTAACTATGGATCTTCTTCATCTTTCACTTCATCCAAGCTTGCATTTGCTGTTTCAATGGCAACAAATTCACTGCAAAATTTAAAAGACAGAAAAGAAAGTAAGGAATCAATGTTAGATAATCGAAAGAAAATCCATTACAGCATAAGAAGGGGTTGGAGAAACGAACCGAAGGAATTGAGTGAGCCTAGTAGCTTGAACTGAATCTCCACTTTCCCGAGCTTTCAAGATTTTGAACATGAGAACGAGCTTAATCTGGGTTCTGGCTGTTTGCTTCATGATCATTTCAGTTTCTTCTTTGAGTTGATCGCATTGGCTTTCAACCTCTCCGAATCTTATTCGTAATCTTCTTTGCTCCTCTCTTATGCGTTGTTGTTCATCTCTTATTTTTCCCATCTCTGCTTTCACTCGTTTGGCTTGGACCCTCACTTCCATATTCTTCACCATTGTCGGTTTCAGAGCCTCCTGCTTCATCTTTCTCGGTGCCATGTTATGTAATGGATTACTTATTGTAGTGCCCTCGATTGAAGCAGATTGAGAAATGATCTTCATTAGTGAACTGCCTCAAGCACGATATAAATAAACAAGTTTCTTGTAACCAAAAGAAAATTTATGAAAATGAAAGGTAGTTGAACAGAACCATCTGCGAAATCAGTCGGCAAGAGGAGGAAGATTTCAAAGTAGACTTACCTAACAGGAAATGAGTTCGAAAAGGTCTTGCAATATTAAATAATAATATTAAATACGACAAAGTAATATAATATGAAAATGGTAAAATTAAAATTTGATAAATATTATATATGAGTTAGAGAAATTAAAAAATATTTCGTGTGATTTGTGTTACTATAAATTTTAATATAAAATTGTATAAAAAACCACATAAGAGAATTGAACTCAAAATTTAATTCTTTTTAAAGAAATTAATTGCCATTAAATCAAATTTTAATTGATAAAAATCCCTCTATTTAATATATTGATATTTTAATTATTTTTTAATATAAATCATAAATATTTTCATACGTTTTAATAATTTAAAATTAATTTTATTCAAAATTTCGCTACAATTAAAAATTTTTTTAAAGCGTTTAGTGGAATCAATCATTCGATTCGCATTTGAAATCGCGCGGTTTCCACCGTGGTCGCGCGATTGAGAGTCAGTCAACAACTGGCGTCTTCCACGCGTTATATCATGTTGAATGAGTGGCTTTGATATTTTAGGCCTGGAATTGGACTGGTAGGCCAACGAAAACTCAGTGCTCGATCGCGCAGTAGCACTTTAAATTTGTGACCATTTGGCCTGCCGGCGAGTGGACGGACAGGCTGAGCCCCGAAACGATTATTGCGATCGGTATAAAAGCAGAAGCAGCCTGCCACTTGTTTTACAGACTGTTTCAATGACTCTGGGATTACATGTTGCATTTGCACAGACAAAGGAGGCCGGAAATGAGTTGTCATGGATATTGCAAATCAAGATAAGCTCTAGCAGTGCCATTTACTTTTTTTCGAATGATTGAAAAAACTTATTACATATTATAATATTTGAATTTAAACTCACACAATTTCGTTTACTTATAAATGTGTAAATTAGTTTAATTTTAGACTATTTCATATATTTTTAATTTGATTATTGAATTTTATATTTTATTCACATAAATCATACATGATAAACACAAATAGATTACTAAATTTAATGATTGATTTGCAAAAATATTATTAATACGTGAAGTAATAAAATGTGTACAAAACAATTTGTTTTATACATGTATCAACTCAAATATATATATATATATATAAATATATAATGTTACAGAATACATAGATAACTAATAAGAAATGGCAAACAGTTATTTGAGTAATTTTAATTTTAATACATAGAATAGTTTATAATATGGATTTATATATGATGCACTGATAGTGTATAGTTTCTATACACTGTCAATACACCAGAGGATCACACCTCATCAATAGGCTCTAATATGCAAATATAAATAAATTTTTTTAATTTGCCTATAAGGACCTATTGATAAGGTGTTAACTACTGATGTATTGACAGTGTATAGAAATTATACATTGTTAGTGTATCATATATAAACTTTTATAATATATTGCTTCAATTTTAGTTATTTACCAAATAATTTATCCAATCAGTTATTCAATTATTTAAAATATCAAATTTAACTTTATTAAACAAAATCTTATATTTATTTTATCATTATATTTTTTATTACAAAAATTTGTATGATTTATTAATTGGATCCTTATTCAAGATTGTTTTTCTTCTTGCTCCATACCTTAAATTTTAAAGATCTAATAAATATATGTATGTGAATAATACAAATTCAGGTGTATACATAAATTTAAATAAATAAAATTAATTCGTATATTGCATGGATCACAAACAAATATATATAAAATCACACTAGTAATAGTTTTTTTTATATTTTAATGTTAAATATTTTAATTTCATGCATAATTTTGTGAAATTACTACTTATTTTATTTTTATGATTTTTAATATTTTTTTTTATTTTTTAATATACTTTAAAAATGTCTATTATCTTGTTAACTACATTGATAAATTTTAAAAATTTCATTGTGATCCTAAACTTTTTAAACTGTTCAAATTGTACTAAGAATTTATTTGGATTACACTAGACTTCCAGTCCAATGCAAATCGACCTTTTTCCGTGCTTGGAATAAAAATCTATGGATAGCATGCTTTTCCATTGGACCCGAAAACTTTAATTCTCATTGGAGTTGGTTTTTACCATTTTACCTTACTTTATTTTTTCTTTTTTAAATTTAACATTATACTATTAGATAAAAATATTTCATATTCAGTTTTTTATTTTTTTCATTCTAATTTTTATTTAAAAATACCAAAATAAGTTTATAAATATATAATAAATTAATATTGCATCTATACATTACATAATAATTTTTAAATATCTAATAACAAAAATATTATAAAAATATTTTTTAATTTATTATCAAAAATATTAGATTATATATAATAATTTTAAAATCTTTTTTATTGTTTATTAATTTTAATATAAAAAATATTTATTATAAATTTCATTTTATACAATTTTTATCCAATATTTTTGATCACTTTCCTCGTTATACTTCACTCAAAATCACTATTACACTTGCATATATACAGACACATATTTCCCCGTTTACTATTGCAATACTTAATCTTATTACAATAGTATTATTCTTACTTCTACCACAAATTTACAGACGACGTTGGCTCGAAGCGAAAGATTTGGAGATTGGAATATGTCCGAAGGCGGACAACCTCAGCATTTTTTAACTTCATTGAAGAATGCTTGTGTTTTTCTTTAGCTTTTTTGCTATCTAGAAAAATGGACGGCGACGAGTATGTGCGACCTCAGAGCATTTCTCACAACTGACTGTGGGCTCCTGCCTCTTTATTGTTTCCCACCTTTGGGGAAGGGCTGTTTTCTAGCCATGGATCTTCATTTTTGACTTCAGCCGAGCTTGCATTCGCTGTTTCAATGGCAACAAATTTATTGCAAAATTTAAAAGACAGAAATCGAAGGAAGGAATCAATGTTAGATAATCGCAAGAAAATCCATTACAGCATTAGAAGGGGTTAGAGATACGAACCGAAGGAATTGAGTGAGCCTAGCAGGAGTTCAACTTTCCCGAGCTTGCAAGATTTTGAACATGAGAACGACCTTAATCTGGGTTCTGGCTGCTTGCTTCATGATCATTTCAGTCTCTTTTTTGAGTTGATCGCATTGCCTTTCAACCTCTCCGAACCTCATTGTTATTCTTCTTTGCTCCTCTCTTATGCGTTCTTGTTCATCGCTTAATTTTTCCATCTCGACTTTCACTTGTTTGGCTTGGACCCTCACTCCCACATTCTTCACCATTCTTGGCAAGGTCACCTGCTTCATCTTTCTCGGTGCCATGATCGGATTATAAGTTGTAGCTGCGAGCCCTCAATTGAACGAAGCAGATTGAGAAATGATCTTGATTAGTGAAATGTCACAAGCACGGTATAAATAACAAGTTTTTAGCGACCCAGGTCATAGCCTCGAAGATCAAAGGAAGGTATTGAGAAGAATCAGCGAAAACATAGGGTAATGACGGGAGGAAATTTTTTATAGGCAACTAGCAAAAAAAGAAATGAGCACGAAGGATCTCTATTTATATGCTGGTCATAGATCAACGTTCTTCTGTCGATCGGAGCTCTGGTCTTGTAATCGCGAGGTCTTTCAAATGTTATCGCGCGATTGAAGTGGACTTTTGGCGTCTCTTGTACGAGTTATTATCTTGACTGGACACAGGCTTTGATAGTTTCAGCCCGGAATTGGACGGACAGGCTTTTGAAAACTGCGAGTATTAAATTAATGACCACTTGGACTGCTGGCGAGCTGGGTGTGAGACATGTCGAGTCGTGAAACGATCATTGCAATCCATTTGATAAAAGTAAAAGTAGAAGCAGGCCCTGGAATCCTCTTGGCCACTTGTTTTACAAAATAGTGGACTTGTCTCAATGACTGTGTCTGTGGGTCTACATGTTGCTAGAGGTGTCAAACAGGTCTAATTAGATCAGCACGATCTATTTAAATATTAATCTATATGTTAATAGATTCATACTGATACGGTATTATTTTTTAATGGATTGTGTTGGCACGGTCCAAAAAATTTAAGGACGTGGCCCAGCACTACACATAGCCCATAGAACTAATAGGTCATGCTGGGACAAGCCTAATATTATTTTTCATGCCTTATCGTGCCGAGCACGACTCATTAATAATTTTTTACATTTTTATTATTTTTAAATATTTATTAATTTAAATAACATGTAAGATAAATAAAAATAAAATAAAAAGACATATAATTCACTTTGATAAAATGCTTATATCTACAAGAAAACACAATAATAAATATTAAATAAAGATATTGAAATTTACAATTCTAAAAGGTAAAATGCTTATCTCCATGAGAAAACATAATAAAATTTACTTAATAAAGATATCGAAATTTACAATCCTATAAAAAAGAGCAACACGATAAAAAAGGCTCCACTTTGTGGGGTCTGGGGAGGGTCATTGTATATAGCATTCTCTTTGCATTAAGAGAGAGTATTTTGCCTTAAACTCGTGATCTCCAAGTTACAAAAGAACAATATTTATTATTGTACCAATGTTTTCCTTTGAAATTTACAATCCTAATAGTTAAAAACACAGACACACACACATACACAAATACAAGACTATAAAACATAAAATATTATTATTTTATTTTTCATTCTCTTCACCTAATTATTTACTTATATAATATGGTTTATCTAGTGCTCCAACTTCTACATTTAACCAATCTTTGAATAAAATAATCTTTAATAATTTATTTTTTGATGAGTTTTTATTAGAAGTGTATTTAATAAAAAGTTATATACAAAATATGTGACATATCATACATTTTATATTCAAAATGAAAATATTATAAACTTATATATTAATAATTGAAATACTTCATAATTAGATTTGTTAAATATAATTTTAATTATATAAATGGGCCAATATGGCACAGCACATAGGCTTGCGTGTCGTGCCTTGCTAACTCGCGTGCTACGTGCTAGCACTGGTCTTTCATGAGCCGTGCTGTGCCAATCCGTATGCTTAAAAATCTCTAGCACAACACAACACACAATTGTATATCGTGCTTAGATCAGTCTGTCCATTTAAATATGAGTCATGCCAAGCATAATTAACACTGTACCGAATCGTATCGTACCATAGGTCACCCAGCACGTTTGACGCCTCTACATGTTGCATTTGCAATTTTGCATAGACTCGTCAGTGGCAGCGAACACTCTGCCGCCGCCGTTCTACAAAATGATCCTCTTGGCCTCTTGTTTTTACAAAATCTTGCATTTCCATTTGTATCGGCGAGCTTAGATAAGTGCGATTGGTTTTTGATAAAATTGACAAAAAAAAAAAACAGTTAATATAATATATATTTTTAATAAAATAATAAAAAATTAAAAGTAATTGTGATAAGATAATTGTATACTTCTTCCTTTTTTTTATCTTATTATTACCCCAAAAGGCCAAAACCCACTGCACTGCACTAGTCCCAAACGGAACCAAATAATATTTGCAAATCAAAGTAAACTTTGACGGTGCCAACAATTTTTTCGTTAAATGGTTAAAAATAAATTATGATATACTATATTATTTAAGTTTAAATTTAAGTAATATCATTAATTTAGTTTTACATTATTTTATATATTTTTATACTATTTATACTTTTCAATTTAACTATTAAATTTTATACTCAATTGACATAAATCATACATATCAAATTTTAAATTAATAAAAAAAAATCTAATTATTTGATTGGTAATAAAAAAATGTTAGGTGTTAATATATATTATATTCAATCGAAATGATAAGAATATCGACCGGACTAAAAAGTTTATGTACATGATAAATATGAATAAGTTATTAAATCTAATTGTTAATTTACAAAAATATTATTCTTACATGAAGATATAAAAAATATGTAAAATAGTTTATTTTACACATGTATGAATCTTACTCATATAACTTATATTAAAGAATAAGTATATAACTGATAAGTTATATCAAGCAGTTGCACTAGTAATTTATATTTTTGATAAATAGATAGTTTAAAATATATTAAATTTATCCAATCAGTTATTCAATTTTTTTAAATTATCAGACTTTTAAAAATTAGAGTTATCCAAATTTGTAAACAACAGACAAAAAATATCTCATAATTCATTTTTATCAATGTAAATGAATTTTAAATTTTAAATAACTTTTAAAGTTAAATTATTATATCTTTGGATACATATTCAAGATTGTTTTTCTTCTTGCTCCATCCCTTAAATTTTAAACATTTGATGAATACAAGTGTAAAGTGTGTGGATAATACAAATTTATGTGTATACACAGATTTAAATAGATAAAATTAATTTGCATATTATACGAATCACAAACTAATATATATATAAAAGTACACTCATATAAGAATTTTTTTTATATATTAATAGTAAATTTTTTAATTTCACACATCAATTTAAGAATTTACTATTTATTTTACATTGATAAAATAAAAAAATTTTCACTTTCATCTTGAACTTTTCAAAAACTGTTCATTTAGATTACATAATTAGACCTTCAATCCAATGCAATCCATGCTCTTTTATTGTCCAAATGCGCTATTGGGGCGTTTGAAATAAAAAGCTACAGCATAATGGAGTGATTTCCACCGTCATGCCATGCTATTTCCCTGGACTGGAAAACTCAAGTCCCACTAGAATAGAGTGGGCTTTTACCATTTTACATAACTTTGTTTTTTTTTTTTTTTGTTGATTGGAAATTACTTTGTTTTTTTTGTTACTTTAGCATTGTGCTGTTTATATTTAGTTTTTTTTAATTGTTATTTAAAAATATTAGAATAATTTTTTAATATATAAAGTTTTATTCAAAACTTCAATTCCCCGTCGGAGTGGGTTTCTACCATTTTAACTTTTTTTTTTATTTTAACATTATACTATTAGATAAAAATATTTTATATTTAGTATTTTATTTTTTATATTATTTTTTTATTTAAAAATATTAGAATAATTTTATTATATATTTTATTAAGTATTAATTTTAAAATATAAAATATATATTATAAATTTAAGGCTTAATAGCCAAATAAGCCCTCAACCTTTAACCCAAAATAGAATTCAGCCCTCAACGTTTTATCGCATGAAATTCAGTCCATAAACTTTTATTTTAGTGGAAATAGACCAAA
The DNA here is from genome assembly GCA_031772115.1 of Heritiera littoralis. Lineage (NCBI taxonomy): Eukaryota > Viridiplantae > Streptophyta > Magnoliopsida > Malvales > Malvaceae > Heritiera > Heritiera littoralis. The sequence goes on from JAPDPK010000186.1 coordinate 813,223, forward strand.
TCTGTTAAATAAACTAACTGTCGTTAGTTTTGCATACGTGGTATGCCACGTGGCAGCTAACTAAGCTATCCACGCACTACTAGAAAATGTACCTTTTACAACGTTTAAAGTCGTTGCAAAATGTAAATTTATCGTTGCTAAAACATTTTCGCAACGACTTTTAGTCATTGCAAGGTTGTTGTGTTAAGCTTCGTTACTAAAAGTATACGTAACGATTTTCATTAAATAATAAGTTGTTGCAAAAATGTATTTATTGCAACGACTTATTCTCGTTACTAATTAAAATTTTGTTTTAGCAACGATTTAATATTGTGTTTACATTTTTTGAGCAACCAAATATATTTAGTTGCAATTACTTTTGGCAACGGGTTTTTGATTGTTGCAATAGTTAATTTTGCAACAACAACTAATAAAAACGAAATAACAATTCAGTCGTATCTAATTTTATTCACAACAACTATAATCGTTGCTACAAATAAATACAAAGCAACAATTTTGTCGTATTTAATTTTATTCACAATGACTATAGTCGTTACAAATAAATACAAAACAATTATAGTAGTTGCAAATAATTTTTTCACTACAATATTGTTATAAATACAAACAATAAATTATAAAAGAATTGATAATTGAAATATTTATTATTAATGAAATTTAGAATTCAATATAATTTCATGAATAAAAAAAATGTCGAATCTATAAACCTAGCACAGATTTCTAGGAATAACTCGCATCCTGGAAAGATGTCTTCAAATCCGTAAGCACTAAGCATAGATGGAAAGATGTCTTCGAATCCATAAGCACTATGCATAGATGTTTAGCTAATTGACTTGATCTTCAAACTCAACGGCTTAGACAATACATCCAAGAGCATCGCATATCCATATGAACTTGGTAAAATGGTTTTTAACTTGATTGCAGCAATATCATAAACCTTAGCAGCTTCTTCTTGGGTGCCTGAAGAAGAAACTAAGAATTAATAAGACAAAAGTAATAGTGGTTAGCAATCTCTACAAACAGTTCCTAAATTTCATTAATAATAAAATTTAGAAAGAAAAATCTAAAATCTATCTTCACTAGAAATTATAAGAAACGAAAGGAAAATTTTTTTGTTGGAGGCAATATATATATAAGAGCTAGATCATGAGTTATCCACCAAGAGCTTAGCATTATCCAACAGGTATAATAACATCAATGTCAAAATGATGTTAGCCATTTAAGATTTACATCCTAACGGAGGAGACAAGGAAGAGGATAGTAAAGCATTCTACCAATCAAACTCTATTTATGATAAAAAAAAAACGATAATTAGTAGCTAAAATCTAATATCTAAAATAGCTAACCAGGATATAACCTCGATATAAACATGGATAAAATCTCTTTCTTTCATCACCCAAAAGTTTGAAGCAGAACAAGTTCTAGAGTCATAAAGAAAGGATTTAAAACTTATAAAAGACAACAAGAATTTACATAAATGCATAATTTTCAAACAGAGATTAAAGAAGGATGAGAAAGAAATGTGCTCGTGCACGGACATACAAGCACTTGAATACAATCACGATATGAGAATTTACCTATAAGCTGTCTATTAGTAAATACCCACAATACATCATGCATGCTATCAATCACAAGAGTGGGGCTAACTTGATTTTCCTCCCAAAATGCAATGTCTTCATCAGAAACATATATTCTACATTCTAGATATAGAAATATTGCAACACAAAGAGAGACAAGCAAATTGTATGTTGTCTGAGTTTCTATAACATAACTCTTCCGTAGGGAGAAATTTACTAAAAAGGGGAAGCATATTAAAATACTTGAAACTAAAAATTGAAAATTCTAATAGTACATACGTGAACAAGTTAAATCAGATGAATATATCTGTCCTAAAAAATTCAGGGGTAAAAGCCAAACTAGTACTGTAGCTTTTTTCCCCTTGGCTATTTTTCACTGAGGATCAACATCCTGGCATTCAATGACATTAAAAGTAGCAAAGAAACAGAAAATTTTAATTTCAATGCTGGCAACTGATCTGCTTCCAAAGACAAGTCATAAACATGAAGCACATATCAATCTATAATTTTACTTATGGAACATGGCAATTTAACATTTATGAAGATGGATCTTATTTTCTTTATCGCCAATGCTACTCTCTGAAACAATCTATTTTGAGATCTCCTTCAAACCAAAAGTTACAAAAATAAAAGAATCAAAGCATGCTCTAAAAATTATAACAAATGATAGGATGCTTCAAAGTGCTATGTAACAAGACCCAAAAAGAAAAAAATAAAATTATGGGAGTCACTGACCTTGAGAATGTAAAGAACAATTCAAGCATTCTCGTTAATTAAGAGTTGCAACCAAAAAACAAAAAGATAACGCGTTAGAGAAGCAAAAAAAAAAAAGCGAAGTGATGGATGTATGGTTTTAATAGAGAAAAGATTACCATCATCGGACATGTTAAAGTTAATCCCTTCGTTGCTCAATAAGGATTTATTTTAAGAGAATAAAAGACAAGAAACAAGGGCTAAAACCCTAGATTGGAGAGAGTGGACAAAAGGGAGAAAGGAAAAGGGGATGGTAGTATTGAAGGTCGTGAGTGAGAGGCATGTAAAAAAGGGGTTGGGAGTTTTTATATAATTTAAAATTTACAAATTTCACAAATAAAATCTGTAAATTTATAATAATAATGATTTCAAATTATAATTTAATTAATAAGATCCAATACAAAAGCTTTATAAATGAATCACTTAAAATAATCATAATAAAAATAATATTTAAATTATAAGAAAATGAATTACATAAGAGATAAAATTGATAAAAATCACATATTCATGTAAGTATAATATAGTTTAGAAGAAAATTAGATTTAGAATAATGAATAAGTTAGCCCATGGAGTTTTGTAACAATTATTTTGATCATTATATAAAATATTAAGAAAGTTTTACTTTAACAACTACAATAGTCACTGCAAATTTAAGTTGATTTCAAAATGAATTTTTTTTATCATTATAAATATTTTAAACAGTGTATAAAATATTTAAAAAGTTAATTAAACAACGACAATGAAAGGTCAGTGTAAACATAATAAGCTATCTCAAGAACCTTTTTGATTGTTATTAATTTGATAAAAATTAGCAACAACAATGAATGTCATTGTATAAAATACAAAGAAAAAATCAAATAAGCAATGACAATTAAAAGTCATTGCAAATATAATAAGATATCGTAACGATTTTATTTTTAGTTGTTAATTTAATAGAAATTTGCAACAACAGTAAGTGTTGTTAGATAAAATATAAAGAAAAATCAAATAAGTAACGACAATTAAAAAGTTGTTGCAAACATAATAAGATATAGTAACGACTTTTTTTATCGTTATCAATTTGATAAGAATTTGCAACTACAATAAGAATCGTTGCATAAAATATAAAAAAAATAAATTACACAACGACTATGAAAGGTCGTTGCAAATGTCATGAGATTTTGCAACGACTATCTTAGTCGTTGTAAATTTTGGTTGTTAAAAACCTATTTTTTAGTAGTGACGTCAGCTGCCACGTATGCAAAACTAACGGCAGTTAGTGTCATTTAACAGTTTTTAACTTAATTGCATAATTGTAAAAGGTTGAGGGTTTATTTCCACTAAACTAAAAGTTTATAGACTGAATTTCATGCGATAAAATGTTGAGGGCTGAATTCCATTTTAGGCTAAAGGTTGAGGACTTATTTGGCTATTAAGCTTAAATTTAATTATATATAACTTTTATCTTATGTTATTGCTCATTGTCTCTTTTTCATTGTACTTCACTCAAAGTTATTATTGCATTCGCATACAAACAGATATCTTACCACTCACTTTTACAATACTCAAGCTCATCACTATAGTATTAATCACACATCTACCACAATTTTACACACGACATTGGCTCCAAAGTGAAAGATCTGCAGATTGGAAGATGTCTGAAGGCGGACAACCTCAGCATTTTTCACTTCATTTAGGAATGCTTAACTTGTGTTCTTGTTTAGCTTTTCAGCTATGAAATCTTTCTTGTAAAATTACCCAGAAAAAGAAACAAAGACAGATAGTTATCCAGAAAAATGGACGGCTACGAGTATGTGCGACCTCAGAGGATTTCTCGCAACTGACTGTGGGCTCCTGCCTCCTTATTGTTTCCCATCTTTCGCAATGGTCTGTTTTCCAACTATGGATCTTCATTTTTGACTTTAGCCAAACTTGCATTTGCTGTTCCAATGGCAACAAACTCACTGCAAAATTTAAAAGACAAAAAACAAAGTAAGAAATCAATGTTAGATAATCGCATGAAAATCCATTACAGCATGAGAAGGGGTTGGAGAAACGAACCGAAGGAATTGAGTGAGCCTAGCAGCTTGAACTGAATCTCCACTTTCCCGAGCTTTCAAGATTTTGAACATGAGAACGACCTTAATCTGGGTTCTGGCTGTTTGCTTCATGATCATTTCAGTCTCTTCTTTGAGTCGATCGCATTGCCTTTCAACCTCTCCGTACCTCACTGTTATTCTTCTTTGCTTCTCTCTTATGCGTTGTTGTTCATCTCTTATTTTTCCTATCTCTGCTTTCACTCGCTTGGCTTGGACCCTCACTCCCATTTTTTTCACCATTCTTGGCAAGGCTACCTGCTTCATCTTCCTCGGTGCCATGGTGGATATCGGATTATAAGTTGTAGCTCCGAGCCCTCAATTGAACGAAGCAGATTGAGAAATGATCTTGATTAGTGAAATGTCTCAAGCACCGTATAAATAACAAGTTTTTAGCAACCCTGGTCATAGCCTTGAAGATCAAAGGAAGGTATTGAGAAGAATCAGCGAAAACATAAGGCAATGACGAGAGGAATATTTTAAGATGCAAATAGCAAAAAAAGAAATGAGCACGAAGGATCTCTATTTATATGCTGGTCATAGATCAACGTTCTTTCTGTCGATCGAAGCTCTGGTCCTGTAATCGCGCGGTCTTTCGACTGTTATCCCGCGATTAAAGTGGACTTTTGGCGTCTCTTGTACGAGGTATTATCTTGACTGGACACAGGTCTTTGACCGTTTCAGCCTGGAATTGGACGGACAGGCTTTTGAAAACAGTGAGTATTAAATTAATTGTTATTTATGTACATAATAGACATGAATAGGTTGTTAAATCTAATTGAAAACAGTGAGTATTAAATTAATTGTTATTTATGTACATAATAGACATGAATAGGTTGTTAAATCTAATTGTTATTTTACAAAAAATATTTTTCCTACATGAAGATATAAAAAATATGTAAAATAATTTATTTTACACATGTATGAATCTTACTCATATAAATTATATTAAAGAATAAGTATATAAATGATAAGTTATATCAAGCACTTGCACTAGTAATTTATATTTTTGATAAATAGATAGTTTAAAATATATTAAATTTATCCAATCAGTTATTCAATTTTTTAAAATTATAAGATTTTTAAAAATTAGAGTTATCCAAATTTTTAAACAACAAACAAAAAATATCTCATATTTCACTTTTATCAATGTAAATGAAATTTAAATTTTAAATAACTTTTAAAGTTAAATTATTATATCTTTGGAACTAAAAAAAATCATATCTCAATATTTCTTCTAAATTTATTTAAATATTTATTAAATAATTAATATAATTATGTATATTATTAATTGAATTCTATACCTAACTCATATTCAAATAGAAAAAAATTTAATTTTATTCAATAAAAAAATATATTTATTTTATCATTATATTTTTGTTACAAAATTTTGTATGATTTATTAATTGGATACATATTCAAGATTATTTTTCTTCTTGCTCCATACCTTAAATTTTAAACATTTGATGAATACAAGCGTAAAGTGTGTGAATAATAGAAATTCATGTGTATAGACATAGATTTAAATAGATAAAATTAATTTGTATATCATACGAATCACAAACTAATATATATATATATAAATACACTCGTATAAGAATTATTTTTTATATATTAATATTAAAATTTTTAATTTCACACATCAATTTAAGAAATTACTATTTATTTTACATTGATAAAATTAAAAATTTTGCACTTTGATCTTGAACTTTTCAAACTGTTCATTTAGATTACATAATTAGACCTCCAATCCAATGCAATCCCTGCTCTTTTTTTGTCCAAATGTGCTATTGGGGCGCTTGAAATAAAAAGCTACGGCATAATGGAGTGATTTCCACCCTGTCATAACATGCTTTTTCCTGGACTGGAAAACTCAAATGCCACTAGAGTGGGCTTTTACCATTTTACTTTACTTTGTTTTTTTGTTACTTTAGCATTGTGCTATTTATATTTAGTTTTTTTTTTATTTAAAAATATTAGAATAATTTTTTAATATATAAAGTTTTATTAATATATAGTATATAAATATTATATGTATGTATATGCATAATATTTTTAAATATTTAATAACAAAAGTATTATAAAATTTTGTAATTTATTAACAGAAATATTATTTGATATAAAATAATTTTAAAATATATTTTTTATTTTTTGTTAATTTTGCAATAAAATATATACTATAAATTTCATTATATACATTTTTTTATCTAATGTCTTCAATAATTATTACTTCTTCTCACTATGCTTCACTTTTTTTATTATTTCGTTATAGCACCACCTTCTATCACCGCTACTAAGAAAATATCGAATGAGATTTTCGATCACCATGGCTGCTATTGCCATTACAAAACGGCTTAATGGAGAATAATGACAATAACAGCATGTTATTGCTGCTATTATGTTTTCCTTCAAAACACAGTTATAAAAGAAGAAAAACATGCCATTTGTTGCAACTTGTAAATAATTGACTGACTGGATTGAAGCTCCAAAAAATTGTCTTCCATTCTGGGTCAAGGGAGGGGCGGAAGATTGGTGAGGCCTGTTTGCTGAGGCTCTGTGAGGTGAGACAGAGGCATAATTATTAACTTTCAACATTTATTATTTCTCAATTATATATTAGAAATAACTTTTTAAATGTGGACGCTTTATTATAATCTAAAAAAATTTGAATTTCATATTTTTTTTACATAAATAATAAACATGCGTTATCACAAATTACTTTAAAAACCATAAAACTAAAATTATGATTACATTTTATAGTAAGTTATGCAAAATTAAAAAAAAAAGATCACAATGGCACATTAACCGTTATAATCTTTTTTATATTTGCAATTGCGACAAGCAATTAAAAATATAATCGTGACTGCAATTTAAATTCCTGGATGGGCTGTCTGTTTTCTAACTACAGAAGTTCTTTTTGAACTTCAATCAAACTTGCATCTGCTCCTTCGGCGGCAACAAACTCACTTTGAATTTTAAAGGATATAAAGCAAAGAAATCAATGCTAAGTAATCACATGAAAATCCATTACAGCATGAGAAGGGGTTGCAGAAACGAACCGAAGGAATTGAGTGAGTCTAGCGGCTTGAATGGAATCTCCACTTTCCTGAGCTTTTAAGATTTTGAACATGAGAACGAGCTTGATCTGGGTCTTGGTTGTTTGCTTCATCATTATTTCAGTCTCTTCTTTGAGTTCATCACATTGCCTTTCAACCTTTCCAAACCTTACTCTTATTCTTCTTTGCACAGCTCTTATGCGTTCTTGTTCATCTCTTATTTTTCCCATCTCCGCTTTCTCTCGTTTGGCTAGGAGCCTCACTCCCATATTCTTCTCCATTGTTGATTTCAGGGCCACCTGCTTCATCTTTCTAGGCGCCATGCTGGGTATCGGATTATAAGTCGTAGCTCCAAGCTTTCAGTTAAAGCAGATTTAGAATGAACTTGATTAGTGAAATGTATCAAGCACGGTATATATAACAAGTTAATTAGCAAGCCAAGTCATAGCATTGAAGATCAAAGAAGTTACCAAGAAGAACCTAGGAAAACGGACGGTAAAAGGGAAGTAAAAGCTCTTGATAAAAAACGAGTGCGAAGATTATTTCGAAGCACTAAACACGAATTTGGACCTATAATGTCCGGGTAAAACACGACAAGAACATGAATCATATAATAAAATTGAATTCCCTGTATTTAATATTCTAAGTCTGATCAATGATAAACATTCGACTCGGTATTGTAATTGCGCGGTCTTTCAAATGTAATCGCGATTAAAGTGGACTTTTGGTGTCTTTTGCACGAAATATTATAATAGTCGATTGATCCTTCGTCCACTTGTTTTTAGAGGTGACAAATAAATGGATGGAATCGAATTTGAATTGAATTATTTTGGATAGATCAATTCGAATTTAAAAAATCGAATCATTTCGAGATCGAATTATTTTAGGATTGAATCATTTCAAGTTCAAGTAGGGTTTAGGTAAAAAAAAATCAATTTATTTCGAATTCAGATCATTTTAAATTCGAATTAAGTCGGATTTAAGTCAATTTGAATTCAAATTAATTTAGATTTAGATCAATTCGAATTTAGATTAACCTGGGTTCAGATCATTAACTCTTTTAATCAATTCAAATTAATCAGATTTGGATTCAAGTCAAACAGACAAATATTTCGAATTAAACCTTGATCTTATAGATGTGATTTATCTGATATAAAAATAAATTGAAACTATATTTCTAAAAGCAGCAAAACTAATGAAATAAAATTTTCTTCTCAGAATATCTATGACTACAATGAAATGGTTCAAGTGTTGAATTATCTCATTAATGTGGACTAATTAAGTATAATTAATATCACATAATTAATTTGTAGTATATTTTATGTATAGTGTATCACATATATATGTAATATATGTATATTATACATGTTTTATGATATAAGGGGTCTCTGCCCTTTGTAAATATATATGGGCAATAGTATGGCCCATTGATACTGTTGCATGAGGAACAAAATTGTGAACAAGGGTAGCACTCACCCTTGCTCTCTCATTCTCCATCTTCCCTCACCATCATCTTCAATTTCTACTTTGCACAAACCACCATGGTTGACCCAACCACTATTGGCGGACCTCCGGCGGAGCACTGGCGGCACCTCCTCCCTATGGTAGCTTCAGTAGTGGCGGTAATGGTTGTGAAAATGGTGGGTTTTGGCTCAACCCACCAAAGGTTAGTTTTCTCCTCTTGATATTGTGCTAATGGGCTTTGGTGGATGTTTTAGTTCCAACAATTGGCATTAGAGCATCTCCAAATTAAAGCCATTAGCCATTTTTTGAAGAAAAATGAGATTTGTGCATTTTATATTTTTTAGGTATTTTTCAGATTTATTTCATACCCAAAATATTTATGCATTTTTGAGCCAAAATAATGCAAGATATTGGTTGAGGATGATTTTTTTTTATTGAAAATGCCATGAAAACGAAATGAAATGGGGCTGTGTAGAGGGAGAATTGATCGGGTCGGGTCGAACAACCCATTTTTCTGCACTTTCACCAGGTTCGGGCAAGGAAGAAGGTCCGGCGTGCGTTAGCTCCTTTTAGGCACCAATTGAGAAGAGGGAACCCACTTTTTGCAAAATTGTAATAAAAAAATAATTTTTTTCTTTTTAGGCATTTTTTCAACCCCACTTTTTGGCATTTTTTAGGCCCAATTTTGAAATTGTGTTGGGCCATTCGATTGAGCTCAATTTTAGTAAGTTTGGGCTGTTTTTTGGTTTGAGTCTTGAGCCAATTTTTTTGTTGGATTATTTATTTATTTATTTATTTATTTATTTTGGATCAAAATATTTTGGTTTTTTGGGCTGTTTCCATTATTTTTTTTGGACTATTTTGTTCTTTGTATTTTTTTTTAATTAGGCCACTAATTATGAAAACAAAATGGGCTATTCATCTTAATCTAGTTAAGCCATATTGTTTAATTAATTTAGGGCCTTAATATTTAATTAATTTTAGGCCAAAATAAATTTTGTAATATTATGGGCATTGCTTATTTAATTATTTTAATTGGTCATTTAAGTATAAAATTAATTTTGGGTGATTAAAATTAATTAATTTTAGGGCCATTTTGCCTAATTAATTTAGGGGCCATATTGATTAATTAATTTTATAGGCTATTAAATTTGGATTAATTATTGGCTATTTGCATAATTAATTTAAAAGGTCATTTTAGATTATGATTTTAAGGGCCATTTTGATTAATTAATTATAGGCCATTCGGTTAATTATTTTTGAACAATTTTGGTCATAAGCCAAATTTTATTTAATAGCCATAATTAGTTGTTAGGCCAAAATTAATGTGATATAAGTGAATTTTGGAGGAATTAATTTTGGAGTAATTTCTAGAAATTTAATTACTTATTTATTTCATAATTCACTTAATTTTGAAATATATACTCATGCCCATAAATTACTAATATTTGGCCTAATTAAATAAGTTTAAATAAATTATTTGGGTATTTTATTTGAGCTATTTTGGATTATGGTCTACCCATTATGTTAATAATTTATTTAAACAAATAAACTCTCTAAAAATGAAATTGTCTTATTATTTGAATATTCACATTTATGTGAAATTAATTTAATTAATTAATGTTGGGCCTGAAATTACTGCATATGCCTCAAGAATTGCATATTTTGGGTGTAGTTAATTCTGGTCAATGAATTTTGTGAATATTCTTAAAATTATAAGTTAATAATTGGATTGACTAGTACTTGTCTGTCGCAGGAATAGTCATGAAGATTTTTTGATGATTTATTTTGATAATTTTAAGGATATAATAATAAGGCAATGCATAGTGATAGTTGCAGTTGCATAATTTACTAAGATCTCTAGAAGTGACTGGTCTCTCCTTGTCGGATTGTTAGTTGCTTTTAAAGATGATTGGGATTGAGAGGATTCTGGTTGGGATATGACACGATCTTCCTACCCTGTCGGTGGGCGATCATTCAGGTTATATTCAACTAGTTTTGTCTTATCCTGGTAGTGTATTATGGAATTTATTGAGTTATTCCACTTGCCTCCATATTGTGCAACTATCACATATAAAATCTCTAATAGGATCAAATTAGATAGATAGTATGAATTATTCTCTACGGTTAGGGACATATTAAACGAGGAAGTAGTCCCGAGAGTTGATCTATCTATTATACCTAATAGTGTGAGCTCTTTGAGGGCAAAGTAATATGGAATTTCGGGAACACTCAAGTGAGAATTCTCTGATTATATAGGGTATACAATAAATGAATACATCAGAGAAAGTGCTCCAGTTAGTGATAACCAAGAAATATTTATGGATGCCATTAAGAGAAGGTTCGCATAAGATAGATAAAGGTTGCTATAGGATTTTGATTCCATATATGGCAGATTTAGTACTACTTCCTTCTGCGGTGGAGAGTGGGAGATCTTCTAAGTTTGCAGATCTCATTTAATGTAGAAGGAAGTATGGCATTTTAATATCAAAATTGATATTGTCATCCAAGAGTGGGGATCTTTCAGGTTAACAGATCTCATTCGACCGTAACGATGACATTTGTCAATATTACTGCCAAAAGAAATATTATTAAGAGGTCTCAATAAAAGGTCACTTTTAGAAAAGATATTTGCCAAATCCAATTCCATTCTGGTTTCACCAACACCTCTAAATATCAATGTGTGCCACTTCTGTCATAAACTTGGGCACAAGAGGTAGTTTACAAGAAGTCTTCTAGATTGGGATGTGTAAAAGGCATTCCGTTAGCTTTTATTTAGAATCCAATCTAGGGGATATGCCCTCTAACTATTGGTGTTTGGATACCAATGCTATTATTGATAAAGCCATAAGCAACCGAAGATAGAATAAGTGAAAATTATTGTGAATTGGGGTTATAGAGTCAGAATCCATATTGAAAATATAGCCAGATTGTTGTTACATTTGGAATACAGTTTTGGAACTACTGTCAGTTTATACTTTTCATTCTGATAATAGAAAAGTATTTTGCTCAGTAACAACATATATATATTGATTCTGGCGTTCTGCGTAATGGATACACAATGGACTTGTACCCCAATATTGAGCAAATTTTCTTCATTTGTGAATGATGTGACTCTATTCTAATTATGATAGAATAATAAGAAATCTATCAAACAGTGGCGTAAGAGTTAGGACATTTTGAGGCACATGTAGGATTGTATTAAGGAAGATCTTGCTGCTAATATTAAGAATATGATTAGCGGATATGGAAATGATTTGGAGCTGATATATATCGACATTTGTAAATCATTTCCACATACTGTATTCAGTGGATATAAGTGTTTCATCTTTCACTAAAGACCATTTTGATGTAGGTCATATGGAGTAAAAAATCTGATCTTGTAAAGGCCTTAGGCATTCTAATTAATTATGCTGCACTACTTAAGGCAATGATCAGACAATAATGATGAATGTTATGTTCGGTACAATGAAGCTAGGCAAAATCATATATCGATTTTCGCTTAAGTGCATTGTAAGATTATGTCTTGACGCCTAGTGTACGATGCTTGGAATATTGAAACAGAATGAGATTGCAGTAGCAGTTATTCATACATTTTGATATAGTATGATTTATGTTGATCACTCCAAATTTTCAAAATTCGGGTGGAGTAAAGTTATGAAAACTACAACTCACATTCAAGTTGATCCAAGCAAAATCATTCCCAGATTCATCCCAAGTTGTAGTGAGACAAGAAGCTGAGTTTAGTGCCGCTTTCTGTGTTTAGGGTTACAAAGTTAGGCAAAAGGCCTATAACCCACAGTCAAGAAAACTTGACGAGAAAACTATCAGCGTAATTCTGTTGATTATTACATCAGCTAGAAAGATTCTAGATTTTGTTTTCTCATTATGTGACACTAGAATCATTAAGCCTGACAATGCAATATATTTAAAGGATGACTTAAAGAGTGGGAGTTGCGAACTCCACAAAGTCATTATTGAAGTATATTTTGTTGTGTCAGTCCCATATATGCATTATCTTTTGATGTTGAAAAGTCACAAACCAAAAGAGACTCTAAAGATTAGGTAAATGATTTAAAGCCAAATTTGGCCAAGGCTTTAAATAATAAGAAGGAATTTGTTTCATGAAAACTTCTTTCCTACTTCTACCTAAGATCCTTTTAGATCATGATGGCAATTTGTAGCTCATTTTGATTAAGAGCTACATCTTGGATAGAAAAATTTTAAGTGAAGCAACCTAAAAGTTTGTAGTTCCTAAAATGGAACATACAGTATGTGAACTCAAGGAGTTCATTTGCGAACATTAAAAGGCATCCAAATTGTATCCAAAGAATGAGATTGTCACTTTGAGGAAACATTATCATTTGATAATTCGATCCATTGCAAGGTCAGTGGGAGTAATTGTGTGTTTATTGTGCTTTAAATTCATGATATCAAATAGTAGCCTATGACACTGACCTATTGTATGAGACATTTCATGTCGTCATGTTATTTTAGGATGAAGAATCTAAGTGAGGCTTTATTTCGTTTTAAGGATTGAGATTCTTCGTGACATATCTATAAGCATATATTATTGGTCTCAAGAAAACCTACATTTTGGTATTAAGTAGGTTTATTGTATATTGTTCTCCTATTAAGGCACCATTTATTGAAAAGTGACATACTGTGAAAATCTCAAAGTCCTCAAAGTAAAAATGAAAGAGCTCATATTGAGTGTTATGTATGTCTTATTGTGGGTAATTAGTGTATGCTCAAGTTTATACACATTTTGATACTGTGTATGTTATAGGTGTATTTCAGAAATACTTGAGCGATCCTGCAAATAGAGAATTGGAAGCTGTAAAGAGAATATTTGGATATTGACAAGTCTGACATTCTGGGTTTGGTCAGATATTCTGATGTTGATTTTGCACGCTATCCAGATATTGAAAATTATTTTGGTTATATATTTGTGGACATAAAGGAGCTATATTTTGAAAGTGTAAAGAAAACACTTACAATGTCTTTAATTATGGAGGCTAAATATGTAGCATGCTGTAAAGCTACTTGATGGGTCATTTAGGCTGCGGAATTTCATCTCATGGCTGATTTTTGTGGTTACCATTTCAAAGTCTTGGAAATGTACTGTGGTAATGCTGCAGCACTTACATTCTCTCTCTAAAAATGCTAGGAGTTCCTCATACTCCAAACATTTAGATATCATCATTTAGTTTGTTAGAAAGAAAATAATGAAATTCATTGCTTGATTGGATTGTAGAGCACATAATTAAAGAGCTTATTCTTGTTAACTAAAGTTTGGCTGCTTAAGTGCTTTGACGACATAGCACTCTTATGAGGCATATAGAGTCATTGCTGTATTAAGTTAGTGGGAGCTCTATAATGAAATCAACTGCAGTTGTGTGGATGGATTCCCATTTGCCATATATGCACATTCTATTTTGCACATATTTTGGTGAATATGGCATTCGGTTGGATGAGGCATTCTGTACTAGTCTCATATGCTTCCGTTAAAGCAATGCATCATTCGGTTTAGATTCATGGACCTAATGGAAATGGAAATGGATATTGATTTTGTTTTTCATATCATTTCCATTTTACACTTTATACTACTATTTTGTCGTAGTCTTTATGAGTTTACGCATTTTACCCTGTCGGTGTGATGCATTTTGAAGCTTGTAAAGGCTTATTGTTGTTAAAGTATTTGTAAGCATACACATTTATACTCTTTCGGTACAATGTATCCAAAGGTCTTATGAATACATATTGACATTATATGATATTTTGTTAATTAATTTAATTGTCCAAGTGGGAGAATGTTGAATTATCTCATTAATGTGAACTAATTAAGTATAATTAATATCATATAATTAAATTGATAGTATATTTTATGTATAGTGTGACCACATATATACGTAATATATGTATATTATACATGTATTTATCTCTAATGGTACGAATATAACATGATTTATGATATAGGGATCCCTACCCTTGGCACATATATATGGACAACAGTATAGCCCATTGATACTGTTGCATGAGAACCAAAATTGTGAACAAGAGCAACACTCACCCTTGCTCTCTCGTTCTCCATCTTCCCTCACCATTATCTTCATTTTCTTCTTTCCACATACCACCATGATTGACCCAACCACTATCGACGAACCTCCGACGAAGCATTGGTGGCATCTCCTCCCCTTGACAGCTTCGGTAGTGGCAGCAATGGTGATGAAAATGGTAGGTTTTGACTCAATCCACTAAAGGTTAGTTTTCTCCTCTTGATATTGTGCTAATAGGCTTTGGTAGATGTTTTAATTCCAACATCAAGCTCAATTCATACTTCTGTTTACAGAGTGAGAAAAGTTGTTTTTTACCAATATTATCTCCGGTGCCACTCCGCCGTTGGGACAGCCATATCAATACCATTGTGACCGGATCTAGCCGCTTAGAGCACCAAGTCGGTGTTCCGATGGCTGGATGTAGCTGCATGGAACGTCAATCGACGCCCTTTGCAGCCATATCCGACAGCCTTGAACGGATCGGAGTTCCCTGCTAAAAAAATAAAACACAACAACATTCCTCACAGATGGTGAGGAAGCATAAAAAAAAAATACCAAAAAAGCATATGAGAAAGATGAAAGTTTTGAGTTTTTAAAATTAGATCTAGGCATTTTCATTGGTTTTTTTGAAAAAACGAATATGGAGAACAGAATCAAGAGGCTGAAAAGAACTAAAATCTGAAGTTTGTGATGAAATTGGTGCTGGCCACCGGCGGAGGATGGCCGTGATCGGTTCCGGTCAACACGATGAACGGTTACTGAAACAATAGGGAGAGATGCTTTGGTTGAGAGAGAGAGAGAGAGTGAAGGTAAACGAAGAAAAAGTTGGAGACAGAAGTCTGCTAGAAAAAAGAAAAGATAAAAATTGCTTTTTATTAATTCATTAATTAACTAAGGAGACAGAAAGAATATATAAAATCTGCTAAAAAAAGATAAAATTGTTTTTTATTAATTAATTATTAATGCAAAAAAATTAATTAAAATTAAATAATTAAAAATAGATAATTAATTTAATTATATATAATTTTTATCGAGAATTTCTACAGTAAGTAGGAAAAAGAATGAGAGTAAGGTTGGAGGGTTGAAAGGCAATGCGATCAACTTAAAGAAAGACTGAAATGATCATGAAACAAACAGCCAGAACCCAGATTAAAACCGTTCTCATGTTTAAAATCTTGAAAGCTCGCAAAATTAGAGATTCCATTCAAGTTGCTAGACTCACTCAATTCTTACTCTTCGTTTCTCCAACCCCTTCTCATGTTGTAATGGATTTCCACGTGATTGCCTAGCATTGATTTCTTACTGTTTTCTACCTTTTAAAATTTGCAGTGAGTTTGTTGATGTTGACAGAGCGGACGCAAGCTTGGTTGAAGTGACAAAAGAACATCCATAGTTGGAAAACAGCCCATTTTTCTTGGTAACTTTAGGAGAAAGATTCCATAGCTAAAAAGCTCAAGAAGAACACAAGTTAAGCATTCTAAAATGAAGTTAAAAAATGCTGAGGTTGTCCGCCTTCGAACATCTTACAATCTTCAAATCTTTCGTTTGGAGCCAATCTCGCCTGTAAAATCTACTGTCTGAAATGAAAATGGCGAAAGAGAAGAAAGATGCTTCTACACTAATTAACTTCTCTAGAAGTTAGGATTGTTTGGATTAGATTGAAAATAAAGGCAGATGTGAGATTAATTTATGTACTAGTGAGAGAGGGCTATTTTCTAACTATGGATCTTCTTCATCTTTCACTTCGTCCAAGCTTGCATTCGCTTTTTCAGGTGCAACAAACTCACTGCAAATTTTAGAAGTTAGAAAACAAAGTAAGAAATCAATGCTAAGTAATAATATAAAAATCCAATACAACGTGAGAGAGGATTGGAGAAACAAAGCGAAGGAATTGAGTGAGCGTAGCAGCTTGAATGAAATCTCCACTTTCCCGAGCTTTCAAGATTTTGAACATGAGAACGACCTTAATCTGGGTCCTGAGTGTTTGCTTCATTATCATTTCAGTTTCTTCTTTGAGTTCATCGCATTGGCTTTCAACCTCTCCGAATCTTATTCGTAATCTTCTTTGCTCCTCTCTTATGCGTTCTTGTTCATCTCTTATCTTTCCCATCTCGGCTTTCACTCGTTTGGTTTGGACTCTTACTCCCATATTCTTCACCATTGTTGGATTCAGAGCCACCTGCTTCATCTTTCTTGGGAACATGTTATGTATAGGATTATATGTTGTAGCTCCCAGCCCTCAATTGAAGCAGCTTGAGTAATGATCTTCATTAGTGAAATGCATCAAGCACCGTATAAATAGGCAAGTTCTAGAAAGTCAGGTCAAATTTAAAATTCAAAAGGAAATTAACGAGAGGAATCTGCAAGGAAGGCAAGAGCGGAGGAAAATTTCGAGATACACTTCGCAATCAAAGAAAAAACGAAAAAGGAGTCTGAAAAGGTCTTGCACTATTAAATATGACTGTGACTGTGGTACATAATATATATTTTTTTAATCTTACAATCAAGTATTTCTAAATCAACTCGTGCGCAAGGAAGAAAACAAAATTAAAACAAGTCGAAAAAAAGATATAAAGATAATAAAATTAAAATTTCGTAAATATTAAAAATGAGTTTGATAAATTAAAAAAATGATTTTATTTGTAATATATGTTGACAAGAATTTTAATATAAATTTTTTACAATTTATATGACACAAATATAATTTATATACATTTAATTATTTTTTTCAAAAAAAATCTTTGTATTTAATGCACGGAGAGCTTGATCATTAATCTACGTTCGACTGGGGTTTGGAGTCTCCGAATCTTATTCGTAATCTTCTTTGCTCCTCTCTTATGCGTTGTTGTTAATCTCTTATTTTTCCCATCTCTGCTTTTACTCGTTTGGCTTGGACCCTCACTCCCATATTCTTCACCATTGTTGGTTTCAGGGCCTCCTGCTAGAAAAGCAAAGGAAGCTAACCAGAACCATCTGCGAAATCTGCGGGCAAGAGAGGAGGAAAATTCAAAGTAGACTTACCTAACAGGAAATGAGTTCGAAAAGGTCTTGCAATATTAAATAATAAATATTAAAGACGACAAAGTAACATAATATAAAAACAGACATAATATGAGTATGGTAAAATTAAAATTTGATAAATATTATGTATGAGCTGCAAAAATTAAAAAATATTTCGTGTGATTTGTGTCACTATAAATTTTAATATAAAATTTTATAAAAAAACAAATAAGAGAATTGAACACAGAATTTAATTCTTTTTAATGAAACTAGCTGCCATTAAATCAAATTTTAATTGATAAAGATCCCTCTGTTTAATGCACTGATAGTTTGATTATTGATCAACATTCGATTCAGTTTTGAAATCGCGCGGTTTCCACCGCTGTCGTCCGATTGAGAGTCAGCGGACATTTGGCGTCTTTCACGCGTTTTATCATCCTGAATGAGTGGCTCTGATCCCATAGCCCTCGTATTGGACGAGCGGGCCAATGAAAACTCGGTGCTTGATCTCGCAGTAGCACTCTAAATTGCAATTCACGTGATAGTTACAAAAGCAGAAGCAGAGCCTCCTCTTGGCCACTTGTTTCACAAAGTAACACTGTTTCAATGACTCTGGAATTACATGTTGCATTTGCACAGGCAAAGAAGCCCGGAAATGAGTTGGGATGGATGTTGCAAATCAAGATAAGCTCTAGCAGTGCCATTTCCTTTTTTTCGAATGATTGAAAAACTTATTACATATTATAATTTGAACTCAAACAATTTCGTTTACTTATAAATGCGTAAATTAATTTAATTTTAGACTATTTCATATATTTTAAATTTGATTATTGAATTTTATATTTTATTCATGTAAATCATACTTGATAAACACAAGTTATTAAATTTAACGATTGATTAGCAAAAATATTATTAATACGTGAAGTTAATAATTTATCCAATCAGTTATTCAATTATTTAAAATATCAAATTTAACTTTATTAAATAAAATCTTATATTTATTTTAGCATTATATTTTTTATTACAGAAATTTGTATGATTTATTAATTGGATACATATTCAAGATTGTTTTTCTTCTTGCTCCATACCTTAAATTTTAAAGATCTAATAATATTAGTATGTGAATCATACAAATTCACGTGTATACATAAATTTAAATAGATAAAAATAAATTCGTATATTGTATGGATCACAAACTAATATATATAAAATCAAGCTAGTAATAGATTTTTTTATATTTTAATGATATATTTTAATTTCACACATAATTTTGTGAAATTACTACTTATTTTATTTTTATGATTTTTAATATTTTTTATTTATTATTTTTTTAGTGTAGATCACAGATATCCTCATCCGTTTTAACGGTCTAAGACTAAACCTGTTCGGTGTTAAGTCACAGTTAAAGCTCTTCATCCCTCTCCAAATATGTGCTTAGTGGGAGTCGAAACTTTTCAAATTACATTGACAAATTTTAAAAATTTTAGTGTGATCCTAAACTTTTCAAACTGTTCAAATTGTGCTAAGGATTTATTTGGATTACGCTAGACTTCCAGTCCAATGCAAATCCACCTTTTTTCCGCGCTTGGAATAAAAGTCTATGGCACGGTGGAGTGACTTCCACCATGCGATAGCATGCTTTTCCATTGGACCCGAAAACTTCAATTCTCATTGGAGTGTTTTTACCATTTTACCTTACTTTATTTTTTTTCTTTTTTAAATTTAACATTATACTATTAGATTAAAATATTTTATAATCACCTATAAGTTGTGGCTCAGTTGATAACACACATTAAGTTTATGGAAAAAACTCTCGTATTCGACTCGTACTAAAAACACTTTTAGAGAGGGATGAAGAGCTTTAAATATGATGAAGCCCTAATCATTATTAGTCTCAGGCTGTTAAAACGAATAAGAATACATGTGGTTTACACAAAAAAATTTTCATATTCAGTTTTTATTTTTTTCATTTTAATTTTTATTTAAAAATATCAAAATAATTTTTATATATATAATAAATTAATATTGCATCTATACATTACATAATAATTTTTAAATATCTAATAACAAAAATATTTTTTAATTTATTATCAAAAAATTAGTTTATATATAATAATTTTAAAATCTTTTTTATTGTTTATTAATTTTAAATTATAAAATATATATTATAAATTTAATTTTATACAATTTTTATCCAATATTTTTTATCACTTTCCTCGTTGTACTTCACTCAAAATCGTTATTACAATTGCATACAGACACATATTTCACCGTTTACTATTGCAATACTTAATCTTATTAAAATAGTATTATTCTTACTTCTACCACAATTTTACAGACGACATTGGCTCCAAAGCGAAAGATTTGGAGATTGGAATATGTCCGAAGGCGGACAACCTCTGCATTTTTTAACTTCATTTAAGAATGCTTAACTTGTGTTTTTCTTTAGCTTTTTAGCTGTCTAGAAAAATGGACGGCGACGAGTATGTGCGACCTCAAAGGATTTCTCGCAACTAACTGTGGGCTCCTGCCTCCTTATTGTTTCCCACCTTTGGGGATGGGCTGTTTTATAGCCATGGATCTTCATTTTTGACTTCAGCCGAACTTGCATTTGCTGTTTCAATGGCAACAAATTTACTGCAAAATTTAAAAGACAGAAAAAAAAGTAAGGAATCAATGTTAGATAATTGCAAGAAAATCCATTACAACATAAGAAGGGGACGTTGGAGAAACAAACCGAAGGAATTGAGTGAGCCTAGCAGCTTGAACTGAATCTCCACTTTCCCGAGCTTTCAAGATTTTGAACATGAGAACGATCTTAATTTGGGTTCTGGCTGCTTGCTTCATGATCATTTCAGTCTCTTCTTTGAGTTGATCACATTGCTTTTCAACCTCTCCGAACCTCACTATTATTCTTCTTTGCTCCTCTCTTATGCGTTGTTGTTCATCTCTTATTTTTCCCATCTCTGCTTTCACTCGCTTGGCTTGGACCCTCACTCCCATATTTTTCACCATTCTTGGCAAGGCTACCTGCTTCATCTTCCTCGGTGCCATGGTGGATATCGGATTATAAGTTGTAGCTCCGAGCCCTCAATTGAACGAAGCAGATTGCGAAATGATCTTGATTAGTGAAATGTCTCAAGCACGGTATAAATAACAAGTTTTTAGCAACCCAGGTCATAGCCTTGAAGATCAAAGGAAGGTATTGAGAAGAATCAGCGAAAACATAAGGCAATGACGAGAGGAATATTTTAAGATGCAAATAGCAAAAAAAGAAATGAGCACGAAGGATCTCTATTTATATGCTGGTCATAGATCAACGTTCTTTCTGTCGATCGAAGCTCTGGTCCTGTAATCGCGCGGTCTTTCGACTGTTATCCCGCGATTAAAGTGGACTTTTGGCGTCTCTTGTACGAGGTATTATCTTGACTGGACACAGGTCTTTGACCGTTTCAGCCTGGAATTGGACAGACAGGCTTTTGAAAACAGTGAGTATTAAATTAATTCTCAGTTGGACTGCCGGCGGGTTGGGTTTGAGACAGGTTGAGTCGTGAAATGATCGCTGCAATCCACTTGATAAAAGTGAAAGCAGAAGCAGGCCCTGCAATCGTTGCTCACTTGATTTACAAAATCTTGCATTTCTATTTGTATAGGAGAGTTTAGATAAGTGCGATTGGCTTTTGATAAAAAAAAAAGGAGTTAATATAATATATTTTTAATAAAATAATAAAAAATTAAAAGTAATTGTGATAAGATAATTGCATCCTTCTACTTTTTTTTATCTTATTACCCCAAAAGGCCAAAACCCACTGCACTGCACTAGTCCCAAAAGGAACCAAATAGTATTTGCAAATCGAGATAAACTTTGACGGTGCCAAGAATTTTTTTGTTGAATGGTTACAAGAATTCTAACATATTATAATATTTAAGTTTAAATTTAAGTAATTTTTTTTAATTTAATTTTACACTATTTCATATATTTTTATATTATTTATACTTTTCAATTTAACTATTAAATTTTATACTCAATTGACGTAAATCATACATGTCAAATTTCAAATTAATAAAAAATATTTAATTATTTGATTGGTAATAAAAAAATGTTAGGTATTAATATATATTATACTCAATCGAAACGACAAGAATACCGACTGGACTAAAAAGTTTATATACATAATAGATATGAATAGGTTGTTAAATTTAATTGTTAGTTTATAAAAATATTATTCTTACATGAAGATATAAAAAATATGTAAAATAATTTATTTTACACATGTATGAATCTTACTCATATAAATTATATTAAAGAATAAGTATATAACTGATAAGTTATATCAAGCACTTGCACTAGTAATTTATATTTTTGATAAATAGATAGTTTAAAATATATTAAATTTATCCAATCAGTTATTCAATTTTTTTAAATTATCAGATTTTTTAAAATTAGAGTTATCCAAATTTTTAAACAACAGACAAAAAAATCTCATAATTCACTTTTATCAATGTAAATGAAATTTAAATTTTAAATAACTTTTAAAGTTAAATTATTATATCTTTGGAACTAAAAAAAATCATATCTCAATACTTCTTATAGATTTATTTATTAAATAATTAATATAATTATGTATTTTATTAATTGAATTCTATACCTAACTCATATACAAATAGAAAAAATTTTAATTTTATTCAATAAAAAATATATATTTATTTTATCATTATATTTTTGTTACAAAATTTTGTGTGATTTATTAATTGGATACATATTCAAGATTGTTTTTCTTCTTGCTCCATACCTTAAATTTTAAACATTTGATGAATACAAGGGTAAAGTGTGTGAATAATACAAATTCATGTGTATACACATAGATTTAAATAGATAAAATTAATTTGTATATCAGACAAATCACAAACTAATATATATATATATAAAAGTACACTCATATAAGAATTATTTGTTATATATTAATTGTAAATTTTTTAATTTCACACATAAATTTAAGAAATTATCATTTATTTTATTTTTTAATATACTTCAGAAGTGTGTATTGTCTTTTACATTGATAAAATTAAAAATTTTCACTTATCTTGAACTTTTCAAACTGTTCATTTAGATTACATAATTAGACCTTCAATCCAATGCAATCCATGCTCTTTTATTGTCCAAATGCGCTATTGGGGCGTTTGAAATAAAAAGCAACAGCATAATGGAGTGATTTCCACCTTGTCATAGCATGCTTTTTCCCTGGACTGGAATACTCAAATCCCACTAGAGTGGGCTTTTACCATTTTGCTTTGGTTTTGTTACTTTAGCATTGTGCTATTTATATTTAGTTTTTTTTATTTTAATTTTATTTAAAAATATTAGAATAATTTTTTAATATATAAAGTTTATTAATATATAGTTTATAAATATTACATGTATACATATGCATAATATTTTTAAATATTTAATAACAAAGGTATTATAAATTTTTGCAAGTTAGTAACAGAAATATTATTTGATATAAAATAATTTTAATACATATTTTTTTATTTTTTGTTAATTTTGCAATAAAACATATACTATAAATTTTATATTCTACATTTTTTTTATCTAATGTCTTTAATAATTATTACTTCTTCTCAATATGCTTCACTTTTCTTATTATTTTCGTTATAGCGTCACCTTCCACCACCGCTATTAAGAAAATATCGGATGCGATTCGATCAGGACGGCTGCTATTGCCGTTACAAAACGGCTTAATAGAGAATAATGACAATAACAGCATGTTATTGCTGCTATTATGTTTTCCTTCAAAACACAGTTATAAAAGAAAAAAAAATGCCATGTGCTGTAACTTGTAAATAATTGACTGATTGGATTGAGGTTCCAAAAAATGTCTTCATCAGGTTGGAATCAGGGTCAGGGGAGGAGCGGAAGATTGGTGAGGCCTGACTGCTGCGGCTCTGTGAGGTGAGACAGAGGCATAATTATTTCTCACAATTTTCAACATTTATTATTTCTCAATTATATATTAGAAATAATTTTTTAAATGTGGATGCTTTATTATAATCTAAAAAATTTTTGAATAATTTTTTTTACATATATAATAAACCTGAGTTACCACAAATTACTTTAAAAACCATAAAACTAGAGTTCTAATTACATTTTATAGTAGGTTATGCAAAATTAAAAAATAAAAAAGATTACAATGGGGACAATGACTCTTATGATTTTTTTATGTCCGCAATTGTGACAAATACAATGCTGACTGAAAATATAATTGTGACTGCAAATTAAATTCCTGGCTGGGCTGTCTGTTTTCCAACTACAGATGTTCTTTTTTAACTTCAATCAAGCTTGCATCTGCTCTTTCAGTGGCAACAAACTCGCTGCGAATTTTAAATGATATAAAACAAAGAAATCAATGCTAAGTAATCACATGAAAATCCATTACAGCATGAGAACTGAGAAGGTGTCGCAGAAACGAACCGAAGGAATTGAGTGAGCCTAGTGGCTTGAATGGAATCTCCACTTGGCTTGAATGGAATCTCCACTTTCTCGAGCTTTCAAGATTTTGAACATGAGAACCAGCTTAATCTGGGTCTTGGCTGTTTGCTTAATCATCATTTCAGTCTCTTCTTTAAGTTCTTCGCATTGCCTTTCAACCTCTCCAAACATTACTCTTATTCTTCTTTGCACCTCTCTTATGCGTTCTTGTTCATCTCTAATTTTTCCCATCTCCGCTTTCACTCGTTTGGCTTGGAGCCTCACTCCCATATTCTTCTCCGTTGTTGGTTTCAGAGCCACCTGCTTCATCTTTCTCGGTGCCATGCTGGGTATCGGTTTATAAGTTGTAGCTCAAAGCTCTCAGCTAAAGCAGATTTAGAATGAACTTGATTAATGAAATGCATCAAGCACGGTATATATAACAAGTTTCTAGCAAGCCAAGTCGTAGCATTGAAGATCAATGAAGTTAGCGAGAAGTATCTAGGAAAACGGACGGCAATAGGGAGCAAAAAAACGAGTGCGAAGAATATTTCTCAGCACTAAACACGAATTTGGACGTATAATGTCAGGGAAAAACACGACAAGAACATGAATCATATAATAAAATTGAATTCCCTGTGTTTAGTATACTGAGTCTTTGATCAATGATAAACATTATCTCGGTATTGTAATCGCACGGTCTTTCAAATGTTATCACGCCATTACACTCATATATATATATAACATTACAGAATACGTAGATACATAGATAACTGATAAGAAATATCAAACAGTTATTTGAGTAATTTTATTTTTAATACATAGAATAGTTTATTATATATTGCTTCAATTTTAGTTATTTACCAAATAATTTATCTAATCAGTTATTCAATTATTTATTAATTGGATACATATTCAAGATTGTTTTTCTTCTTGTTCCATACCTTAAATTTTAAAGATATAATAAATATTAGTATGTGAATAATACAAATTCAGGTGTATATATGAATTTAAATAGATAAAATTAATTCGTATATTGTATGGATCACAAACTAAAATATATAAAATCACGCTAGTAATAGATTTTTTTATATTTTAATGGTAAATATTTTAATTTCACACATAATTTTGTGAAATTACTACTTATTTTATTTTTATGATTTTTTATTTTTTTAATTTTTAATATACTTTAAAAATGTCTATTATGTTATTAACTACAATCATAAATTTTAAAAATCTCACTGTGATCCTAAACTTTTCAAACTGTTCAAATTGTTGTAAGGATTTATTTGGATTACACTAGACTTCCAGGCCAATGCAAATCCACCCTTTTCCCGCGCTTGGAATAAAAATCTATTGCATGCTTTTCCATTGGACCCAAAAACTTCGATTCTCAGTGGAGTGGGTTTTTACCATTTTACCTTACTTTATTTTTTCTTTTTTAAATTTAACATTATACTTGATATGGTAAAGTCCATTCACCTTGGGCTAGGGCCTAAGGACGTCAGATTTTTTCACGATGCGAAGTGTGATTGGGCCACGTGGCCTTCGGCAACAGGGATCCTCTCCCGCCTGTGACAGAACCTCGGTCGCTGGTGGATGACTTTGGAGTCTATCGCCATTGCTCGACATGCGACATGTGACATTGATTCGACCTCTCATTTAGGCGACATACACCTCCCGCCACTATAGGCTGCATCCAGTTTCTCACTGGCAACAGGCTTTCCACTACGCCCGGAATTAATTAAATTTGTGTTATATTTGGAAACAAACTCCAAACAAAATGATGTAATCATCCCTAGGTAATTACCCTAGAATATTCGCCTATAAATAGGTTTCAGATACAATTCTATTCTCTAATTTTTGACTACTAGCTTTTACGTTTCCCAATACTGAGAACTTTTGCTGACTTAAGTATCGGAGTGCCTACGTAGGGAACCACCCCTGCTTTCTTCTGACTTTTCTTGTCTTACAGAAAATTTTTGGAGACATGTGGAGGAAGAATACGAATATCGACGTTAGCACACATTTATTGTTGTTTTGTACAACAACAATACTATTAGACAAAAATATTTCATATTCAGTTTTTTATCTTTTTTCATTTTAATTTTTTATTTAAAAATATCAAAATAATAATTTTATAAATATAAAATAAATTAATATTGCATCTGTACATTACATAATAATTTTTAAATATCTAATAACAAAAATATTATAAAAATATTTTTTAATTTATTATAAAAAAATATTAGTTTATATATAATAATTTTAAAATCTTTTTTTATTGTTTATTAATTTTAAAATATAAATTATATATTATAAATTTCATTTCATACAATTTTTATCCAATATTTTTTTATTACTTCACTCAAATCACAATTACACTTGCATATATACAGACACATATTTGACCGTTTACTATTGCAATACTTAATCTTATTACAATAGTATTATTCTTACTTCTACCACAATTTTACAGACGACATTGGCTCCAAAGCGAAAGATTTGGAGATTGGAATATGTCCGAAGGCGGACAACCTCTGCATTTTTTAACTTCATTTAAGAATGCTTAACTTGTGTTTTTCTTTAGCTTTTTAGCTATCTAGAAAAATGGACGGCGACGAGTATGTGCGACCTCAAAGGATTTCTCGGGCTCCTGCCTCCTTATTGTTTCCCACCTTTGGGGATGGGCTGTTTTATAGCCATGGATCTTCATTTTTGACTTCAGCCGAACTTGCATTTGCTGTTTCAATGGCAACAAATTTACTGCAAAATTTGAAAGACAGAAAACGAAGTAAGGAATCAATGTTAGATAACCGCAAGAAAATCCATTACAGCATTAGAAGGGGTTGGAGATACGAACCGAAGGAATTGAGTGAGCCTAGCAGCTTGAACTGAATTTCCACTTTCCCGAGCTTGCAAGATTTTGAACATGAGAACGATCTTAATTTGAGTTCTGGCTGCTTGCTTCATGATCATTTCAGTCGCTTCTTTGAGTTGATCGCATTGCCTTTCAACCTCTCCGAACCTCATTGTTATTCTTCTTTGCTCCTCTCTTATGCGTTGTTGTTCATCTCTTAATTTTTCCATCT
Source organism: Heritiera littoralis (assembly GCA_031772115.1). Classification (NCBI taxonomy): domain Eukaryota; kingdom Viridiplantae; phylum Streptophyta; class Magnoliopsida; order Malvales; family Malvaceae; genus Heritiera; species Heritiera littoralis. Next base: position 840,765 of record JAPDPK010000186.1, read on the forward strand.
CGACTTTCACTCGTTTGGCTTGGACCCTCACTCCCATATTTTTCACCATTCTTGGCAAGGCTACCTGCTTCATCTTGCTCGGTGCCATGGTGGATATCAGGTTATAAGTTGTAGCTCCGAGCCCTCAATTGAACGAAGCAGATTGAGAAATGATCTTGATTAGTGAAATGTCTCAAGCACGGTATAAATAACAAGTTTTTAGCAACCCAGGTCATAGCCTCGAAGATCAAAGGAAGGTATTGCGAAGAATCAGCGAAAACATAGGGAATGACAGGAGGAAAATTTTTATAGGCAACTAGCAAAAAAAGAAATGAGCACGAAGGATCTCTATTTATATGCTGGTCATAGATCAACGTTCTTCTGCCGATCGTAGCTCTGGTCCTGTAATCGCGAGGTCTCTCAAACGTTATCGCGCGATTGAAGTGGACTTTTGGCGTCTCTTGTACGAGTTATTATCTTGACTGGACACAGGGCTTTGACAGTTTCAGCCCGGAATTGGACGGACAGGCTTTTGAAAACAGCGAGTATTAAATTAATGACCACTAGGACTGCTGGCGAGGTGGGTTTGAGACATGTCGAGTCGTGAAACGATCATTGCAATCCACTTGATAAAAGTGAAAGCAGAAGCAGGCCCTGTAATCCTCTTGGCCACTTGTTTTACAAAATAGTGGACTTGTCTCAATGACTCTGTCTGTGGGTTTACATGTTGGCATGTTGCATTTGCAATTTTGCATAGACTCGTCAGTGGCAGCGAACACTCTGCCGCCGCCGTTCTACAAAATGATCCTCTTGGCCACTTGTTTTACAAAATCTTGCATTTCCATTTGTATCGGCGAGTTTAGATAAGTGCGATTGGTTTTTGATAAAATTGACAAAAAAAAAACAGTTAACATAATATATTTTTAATAAAATAATAAAAAATTAAAAGTAATTGTGATAAGATAATTGTATACTTCTGCTTTTTTTATCTTATTATTATTACCCCAAAAGGCCAAAACCCACTGCACTGCACTAGTCCCAAACGGAACCAAATAATATTTGCAAATCGTGATAAACTTTGACGGTGCCAACAATTTTTTCGTTAAATGGTTAAAATAAAATTATGATATACTATATTATTTAAGTTTAAATTTAAGTAATTTCATTAATTTAGTTTTACATTATTTCATATGTTTTTATACTATTTATACTTTTCAATGTAACTATTAAATTTTATACTCAATTGACGTAAATCATGCATATTAAATTTTAAATTAAAAAAAATCTAATTATTTGATTGGTAATAAAAAAATGTTAGGTATTAATATATATTATATTCAATCGAAATGATAAGAATATCGACCGGACTAAAAAGTTTATGTACATGATAGATATGAATAAGTTATTATATAAATCTAATTGTTAGTTTACAAAAATATTATTCTTACATGAAGTTATATTAAAGAATAAGTATATAACTGATAAGTTAAATCAAGCAGTTGCACTAGTAATTTATATTTTTGATAAATAGATAGTTTAAAATATATTAAATTTATCCAATCAGTTATTCAATTTTTTTTAAATTATCAGATTTTTAAAATTAGAGTTACCCAAATTTGTAAACAACAGACAAAAAATATATCATAATTCATTTTTATCAATGTAAATGAATTTTTAATTTTAAATAACTTTTAAAGTTAAATTATTATATCTTTGGAACTAAAAAAAATCATATCTCAATACTTCTTATAAATTTATTTAAATATTTATTAAATAATTAATATAATTATGTACATTATTAATTGAATTCTATACCTAACTCATATACAAATAGAAAAATTTTTAATTAGACATCCAATCCAATGCAATCCCCGCTCTTTCTCTTGTCCAATTGCGCTGTTGGGGCGTTTGAAGTGGAAAGCTACGGCGTAATGGAGTGATTTCCACCCTGTCATAACATGCTTTTTCCCTGGACTGGAAAACTCAAATCCCACTAGAGTGGGCTTTTACCATTTTACTTTGTTTTTTTTTTTTGGTGGAAAAGGAAATATATAAATCGAACAGAGGAACAGAATTAGTCCCTTGTAGAATTACAACCTAGAGTTCTTGGGACTTTTCGTCCCATACGATCAAACAAAAGTTGAAGTTTAATACAACTAGGTGGGGTCTCCATGAACACAAAAGGAGAATTAAGAGTGGTCTCCAATTTAGCTAAAGCATCTGCACAGCAGTTGGCTTCACGGAAAATATGCGAAATCCTAGCTTGTCCCAGCCTCTGTAACAGAGCCCTGCAATCAGATATAAGAGAACTGTAAGGGTGCGACGAATGAATGCCATCGAAAACAAACCTTACAACACATTGGGAGTCACATTCAATAATCAGGTTATTGAATCCTCTCTCCACCGCGATTTGGAGGCCATCTCTAAGACCCCACAGCTCAGCTACTTTGTTTACTTTGTTTTTTTTTGGTTACTTTAGCATTGTGCTATTTATATTTAGTTTTTTAATTTTAATTTTTATTTAGAAATATTAGATTAATTTTTTAATATATAAAGTTTTATTAATATATAATATATAAATATTACATGTATGCATATACATAATATTTTTAAATATTTAATAACAAAAGTATTATAAATTTTTGTAATTTATTAACAGAAATATTATTTGATATAAAATAATTTTAATATATATTTTTTATTTTTTTTAAATTTTCAATAAAATATATACTATAAATTTAATTATATATTTTTTTATCTTATGTCTTTAATAATTATTACTTTTTCTCACTATGCTTCATTTTTCTTATTATTTAGTTATAGCGGCACCTGCTACCACCGCTATTAAGAAAATATCGAATGCAATTTTCGATCATGACACTATTGCCGTTACAAAACGGCTTAATGGAGAATAATGGCAATAACAGCCTGTTATTGCCGTTATTATGTTTTCCTTCAAAAAACACAGTTATAAAAGAAAAAAAAATGTTAGATATAGTAAATTTAGACACATACGAAAATGATACGAAAAAATAGTTTACGTGTTTGAAAAATTCGTGTTTCGTATTTATCCATATCAACACGAATTTAGACACAGTAATTTTCGTGTTTGGCTGTGTTTAACATGGCTAAACACATGTAAGTTACGAAAACACATTTAAGAAAATCGTGTTACACAAATATACGACACAAAAAACACGTTTAAAGAAAATCATTTTGCATAGATACACATGCAAGACACGATAATCATATATGTTTTTAGTGGGAATTGAATCTTAGCCAAAAGTAAAATACTTAAGTGTTTTACCAAATGAGCAATCGTAATGTATTAATATAATATTTATGAAAATTAATTTATTAAAACAAACTAATGCTCTAATGAATATTGCAATAAAATAAATTAATAAATTTAATTATGAAATTAAATTAATTAATTATGGTTAAGATAATAAATTTTAAAAAATTTTGAAAATAAAGTATTAAGAACTTAAATTAAGAACTTAAGATACAATACTATAATGTATAAATATATATGATATTTTTTATTATAATGTATAAAATATAAATATTATATTATACTAATAAAAGATTGTATAATTAATTAATTATTTTATATTACTAACACTATATCACGTAATATTGATAAGAGATTAAGAGTTTACATTTTACAGAATTACATTATTCAATATACTAAGAGATTTTATAGTTTATTGATTTATTCTATATCAATTATCATATTATAGAAAATAAAATAACATAATATTAACATACAAATTATTATAGAAATAATAATATATTAATATACTTATTAATGATTTATTGATTTATTTTATATACTTAATCTTAAATCATAGTCATATGATGACAATGAATTAATGATATTATACATAACAAGAATAGTAGAATTGATGATATTATTCTATATCAATTATCACATTATAGGAAATTAAAATAACATAAGACTAAAATACAAATTAGTATAATAAGAATAAGATATTAAAACAAAGTAACAAACATAATACTAGTAGTCTAAACAAAAAACATAATACTAGTAGTAACGTACAAATCATAGTCATATGTGTTTTATTTGTATGTTTTTGCAATTATCAATATATAATATATATTATGGATTGAAGATATTATTATTTTGTTAGATTTGTTATTAATATTTAAATGTTAATTAATATAGATGTAAAAAATGTAAATATGATTTTTTTATCATTTTTTTATTATGTTTTATTTTTAATCGTGTCATTTGTATCGTATCTATTCGTGTCGTGTCAATTTCGTATTATTTTATCTAAATCGTGATGTGTCGTGTCAATTCGTATTAATCTTGTCATGTCGTGTTGTGTGACACGATTAATTATTATGTGTCAGTCGTGTCATGTCACATGTTACGCGTAAAAAAAAATATGTGTCGTATTAGTGTTTATAATTCAGACACGTTTTATAATTCATGTCGTGTTCGTATTTTAATAATTCATGTCATATCTTAACTCGTGTCATGTTGTATCGTGATATGGAGACACAGATTGTCAAGTCTAAAAAATGCCATCTGTTGTAACTTGTAAATAACTTACTGACCCGATTGAAGCTCCAAAAAATGTCTTCCATCAGGTTGAATCAGGGTCGGGGGAGGGGCGGAAGATTGGGTGCGGGCATAGTTATCAAATCGAGATATGTATCGTGAATCGAAATTTTATTTTTAAGGATCGAGTATCGAGTATCATATCGTAAGATACGGTAAATAACTTTAAAATTAATTATAAATAATATATACACATGTAAGATAAATAAAATATTAAAAATATTATACATATTAATAGGATTAAGTAAGTATATGATAAAAATAAAAAAGTACGATTTTTTTCAAACACTTAACATCTTCATTAATAGTATATATTTTTAAATAATATTTTTATATATTTTTTATTTTTAATTTTCTAACTAAAATTTTATTTTTTTTCAATATTTCAAGATTAAATTATATAGAAAATATGTTTTTAAGTGTTTTTTAGGTTAAAAAACTATTAAAATTGCATTTTTAGTTAATTGGGCCAAATCAGATTTTTTTGGGCCTGACCCATTGTTACTCTAAAGCGTATCGAAGTGAATCGGTGTATCGTACAATACGTATCGATTCACTTGTGTATCGATAGATATACTACCGATTCTTTGTATAAATACGTATCGAATTTATACTGAATCGAACCGAATCGTATGATACATATTGTGTATCGTACGATTTTGATAACAGAGGGTGCGGGCTGATTGCTGAGGCTCTGTGAGGTGAGACAAAGTCATAATTATTTATCACAATTTTCAACATTTATTGTTTCTCAATTATATATTAGAAATAAATTTTTAAATGTGGATGCTTTATTATAATCTAAAAAATTTTGAATAATTTTTTTACATAAATAATAAACGTGAAATTACTTTAGAAACCACAACACTATAGTTATAATTACATTTTTGATCTTTTTTATGTTCGTAATTGCGACAAATACAAAACAACTAAAAATGTAATCGTGACTGCAATTTAAATTCTTGGATGGGCTGTTTGTTTTCCAACTACAGATGTTCTTTTTTAACTTCAATCAAGCTTGCATCTGCTCTTTCAGCGGCAACAAGCTCACTGCGAATTTTAAAGGATATAAAACAAAGAAATCAATGCTAATTAATCACATGAAAATTCATTACAGCATGAGAAGGGGTTGCAGAAACGAACCGAAGGAATTGAGTGAGCCTAGCGGCTTGAATGGAATCTCCACTTTCTCGAGCTTTCAAGATTTTGAACATGAGAACGAGCTTAATCTGAGTTTTAGCTGTTTGCTTAATCATCATTTCAGTCTCTTCTTTAAATTCTTCGCATTGCCTTTCAACCTCTCCAAACATTACTCTTATTCTTCTTTGCATCTCTCTTATGCGTTTTTGTTCATCTCTTATTTTTCCCATCTCCGCTTTCACTCGTTTGGCTTGAAGCCTCACTCCCATATTCTTCTCCATTGTTGGTTTCAGGGCCACCTGCCTCATCTTTCTCGGCGCCATGCTGGGTATCGGATTATAAGTCGTAGCTCCAAGCTCTCAGTTAAAACAGATTTAGAATGAACTTGATTAGCGAAATGGATCAAGCACGGTATAAATAACAAGTTTCTAGCAAGCCAAGTCATAGCATTGAAGATCAATGAAGTTAACGAGAAGAATCTAGGAAACCAGACGGTAAAAGGGCAGTAAATGTTCTAGAAGCAAATAGCAAGAAAAAACTAGTGCGAAGAATATTTCTCAGCGCTAAACACGTATTTGGACCTATAATGTCGGGGTAAAACACGACAAGAACATGAATCATATAATAAAATTGAATTCCCTGTATTTAATATTCTGAGTCTCCGATCAATGATAAACATTCGTCTCGGTATTGTAAGCGCGCGGTCTTTCAAATGTACTCGCGATTAAAGTGGACTTTTGGCGTCTTTTGCACTAAATATTATCTTGACTGGGCACGAGGCTTCGACATTTTCGGCCTGGAATTGGACTGACGAGCCACTGAAAACTCTGGGTTGGTGCCATTTGGGCTAGTGGCTAGTTGGGTTTGACAGACAGGCTGAGCCCTGAATCCATCCATGCAATTCACGAAGCACTTGCGGAAATAAATTTTGTGATTAAGGCTACAATTTTTGAAAGCAAAAATGAAATTGTTAAATATCTAATCTGTGGAAGTAGTTATGAAGAGCAAATATTCCCATTGCTCCAATTAATGGGTTTTCGTTTTGGGCATCGTTTAATGATGAATGCAGCAGAGTGATGGCAAGTGGGTGAAGCCCATCAAGCATTGCAACATGCCATGTTGTTAGGAGGCCGGTGGCCTCTTTTGACCAAATATATAATACAGAATACATGGATAATTTGTGTTTTTGATACATAAAATAGTTTAAAATATGTTGTCCTTAATTTTAGTTATTTACCAAATAAGTAACTTGATTCAATAAATTATTCATTTTTTTAAATATCAGATTTTTAAAAATTAAAGTTTATTCAAAATTCTAAATCAGACAAAAAATATCTCATAACTCACTTTTGTAAATAAATGAGAAATCTAAATTTCAAATAACTATTAAAATTAAATTCTTATGTCCTAAGAACTAGAAAAATCATATCCATCTAATTTAGTATAATCTTTTATATATATATATATATATATATATATATATATATAAACCAAAGCAGTTGACTCAGAATAAAATATCTTATATGGATATTTTAAAAAATTGACATGTGTAATATCCTAAAATAAAAAAATAATAATTTTATTCAGTTTTCTAAAAGATAAGAATCTATAAACATTAAAATGAAAAAATAAATTAATTATCTTTTTAAATCAATTATTTATTTCAATTTCTAAAGTATAAACATCTATATTTATATATATTAAAATTAAAGAAAATTTCATATCATTTATCAATTTCTTTACTTATCTTTTATCAATATGTACTGCTGTTATATATATTAAAAACATATTTATAGAAATAATTAATTTTGGTATAAATTTTTTACTTGGATGAGCTTTTTTTAAAAAAAAGACATATGTGTTTTATATAAAAACGAGACATGTGTGGTGAGAAAAAATTTTTTTTTATCATTAAAGTATAAAATGTTTATCAAGAACCACCTAATCGTTGATCGAAAGCTACATTTCTAATTTCAATAAGATTTAGTTTTTGATAATAATTTTATATCTTATACAAATATATAAAAGCCAAAATTTTTGGAATAATAAATTAATATTAAATTTTTATAAATAATCTTATTCCATTAATTATTTAATTTTTAAATATATGAAATCTTAAAAAAATTATATTTTAATCGTATTATCTTCACTTAAATCAAATTAAAGTTATATTAGAATTTGAATTTTCTGTTATCACTTATTATGTTATTTTTAAATAAAAAAATATCCATATATTTTTATTAGAGCTACCTTAAAGTTTTAAATCTTTTATCAAAAAATTAATATGGGGTATTTAAGCTATATATTTTAATACTAAATTAAACTTTCACATCTTTTTTTCAATTTTCATTTCATTCATTTTTCAAATTTATTTATTCAATCATTCATTTATTTATTTGTTCAATAAAATTTTTGGTACAAAAATGCATATGGATTATCTATCAATTTGAAACGTGTGTTATTTTAAATATTGTAATTAATTATTTTAAAATAATTTAATTTTTAAAAATTAAATAATATTTTATTTTTATTTACTTTTAATGTTTGAGACTATTATAAATAATTTTTTAAAAAACCCTAAAAGATATAATTTTCAACACTAATTAATTTTATAAGATTAATTTGAAATCATTTAAATGCAAATTTTAAAAGTAAATCAATTTAAAATATACAACATTAACTAATAATTTGTTAATGATTAATGAAGTAAAAATTATTTTCATTAAAATTGTACTAATTTAAATATATTAAAATTTGTGATATTTAATTTTTCTATTAATTTTTAATTAGTATTTAATTTTGACTTTTTTAATTTGTGTATTTTGTATATTTTGATTTTTTTTCTTTGTACCTTAAATTTTAAACATTTAAGGATATATAAGCATTAAATAGTACAAATTCACTAGATTTAGATAGATGAAATTAGCTTGTATATCGCAAGATCACAAACTAATATATATATATATATATATATATATATAGAAACATACCCATATAAGAATTTGTTTTGTATATATTAATATTAAAATTTTTAATTTCACAACCAAATTTAAAACTTTGCTATACATATTTTTAATACCCTTTAAAAATGTATATTTATTATCTTATTAACTTCATTAATAAAATTTTAAAAATTTCTCAGTCAAACACATTAAATCTGTTGTACTTGGGGTTCTGAACCTAGCAAAGTGTTTGGAATTTGGATTGTACTAACCCAGTTGGAGAAGTAAATTAATGTGGAAGCATCAATCTTCATTTCGTCCATTTTCAGACAGCAGATCTTACAGGCGAGATTGGCTCCAAAGCGAAAGATTTGACGATTGGAAGATGTCCGAAGACGGACAACCTTAGCATTTTTTAATTTTATTTAACAATGCTTAACTTATGTTCTTCTTCAGCATTTTAGCTTTGGAATCTTTCCCGTAAAGTTACTGAGAAAAATAAAGAAAGAACAGTTGTCGAGAACAATGGACGGCGACGAGCATGTGCTACCTCGGAGGATTTCTCGCAACTTTCCCTCACTTTCATGTTTTTCATTTTTTTTTAAATTCTTTTCACCGCTTTAATGCGCGTTTCCACCACGTGCCCGTTTAATTTAAGGCCTTCACAAATGGAATTTAGAATTTGTTTTTATACTCCACTAATAGAATTTTTAACTCTGGAAGGATATTGTCACACCTTTTTTTTTTAGTTTTTTTAATATATCTTAATTTTTAAAGGATATGCATTGCTTTGTTAACCTTATTGTAAAATTAAAAACTCCATCTTTGGGATATCAAATAAAATTTTCTTTTATTTATGCATAAATTTACATAACATTAAAAATTGCATATACGAAAAATGATTTAATTCCAGGGTTTGTTTGATTGAATATGAACAATTAAAAAAAATCTACCTTTAACTTCCTATATTATTTTTTGAATTTTATTATTTTGTAAAGTGATTACAAAATTAAAAGTAATTGCTTGTTTTTATAAATTTTATTTCAATTATTTCACAATTTGAAATTTTCAAAATAAATTTTTTTGTTAATCCTTTTATAGAATATGATTTAAAGACTTTATTTTTCTTTTTTTTATTGCAAAAGACTTTAATTTCAAAACATCTCTTAATAGGTTAGTTTATATTAGACTTGTGAATAAGTTTAATTCGACTCACATCGGTTTTCGATAAAATTTTTTAAATTTAAAATCAATTTGATCCATTTTTATTCAATTTGTATAAAAAAACATCTTAACACTTTAAAATAATATCTAATTTAAATAATTTAGTTTTGACAAACCAAATTGAATTCCAATCAAAACCCGATTCGATTTGAACAATGGAACTTTAATTTATATAAAAAACCCACATTTAATTGTCATAACTCAGAAAAAAAAAAAATCATATTTCATAAAAGCAAGAAAAACTTAGGCTAAATGTTAAATTTAGGATCTAATTTTTGCGATATTTTTCAATTAAGGATATCATCTTTAATTTTGATCAATTAAGGACTAAACATTTTCAAATTTGTTCAATATAAGATTTTTTAACGGGGTTTGAGCGTCACATGCCGTTAAGTTATTAACGATGTTAATATGAACATGTGGCAACAATCTATTGGTTCTCAAAATTTTTTAATTGATTTTTATTTAAAAATTTAAAAAATAATAATTTTTTTCTTTTTTCAAGTTTATCTTTTTATTTTTAAAGAAAATACATGTCGATTTTTTCCTCAATTGAATTCTGATAGAACTAAAAAATAGTCCGTTATCTTCTTATCATTGACGCTTGCAATCTCCCGTTTCGTCGTCTCTCTCCCAATCCCTTGTCTTCATTTTGTCATTCTTCTCTCTCAAAGCTCTGTCCAACCGCTTCTCTCTCTGTGCCTTTCGTGTTGCCGCCTCTCTCTCTGTACCTTTCACGTTGTCAGCGTCCCTGGTGGTGTTACCGCCGGCGATTCCTTTCTTCCTTCTTCTTTTTCTTCATTCTTCAGTTCATTGCACTCTCCCTCACTTCTTTTCTATCTCTGGATGCTTCTTTTGCTTTTTACTTTTCCTTATTTTTGTAATTTGTTTATTTCTGATATATGTTGTATATTCTGATCTTTTGAAGCAAGTTGGTTCTGGTTACAGTTCAGGATGTGTAAGTCCTCAAGCTTCTCTTTTATTTATTTATTCATTCAGGGTATTTTAGTTCCAGCAAGAAGGGGCCATATAAAGTGTACACTGCAACAATATGTTTACAATATCTCAAATTTTGTCAAAAATCCAAAGAAATACAATTATATAATGTTTTTCACTTACATAAGTCAATAGATCCTTTCCATTGTTGCGAAAATGATTGACTTTGTTTGATTTTCAAAATCAAGACACAAAAAGAAAACCTGTTGGAGGTGTTAGAGTCATGACTTTATGTTTAGATATAATAATAATATAAGGAAATCGGTAGGTTTTTGAAAAAATCTAGTATGATAGAAGATAAAAAGGAATTTTTAAAAGTTTTTTCGCAATCATTAAGCGATGGTCGGTAGCACGATGTGGTGGTCGGCTGGCAACGGACCACCATTTTCTGGGTTTCTGGAAGAAACCAGTGAGAGAACAGGATTTCAGAGAGAATAAGAAAGGGGAAGAGGGTAGAGAGAAAAAAATAAATGAGTAAATAAATTTTTATAGCTAAAAAAATTTTAGATTTTTTTATTAATTTTCACTTTTTTCAACGAGGAGTGTAATACACTCCCGTTGATAAATCTTTAATTGGCTAATCTGCAAACATTTAATCCTAGATTGATTCAAATTAAAAATTATATCTTTAATTAAAAAATAATTCAAAGATTAGATTCTAAATTGGGCATTTAACCAAAAACTTATAAATATCGATGCCATTAACTTCATGACACTGAGACTGCTGACAAATGCGTGTGAAAGACGCTCCTGAGTGAGAGAGTGAGATTGTATTGCATAATCTTTCATCAGCTCCGAACTCTTTTAACAGTGCGAAAGTGGAAGTCTGAGAAAGGAACAGCGAGCAAATTGCTATCGTAATATCCAACGATCGAGAGCGTACGAGCAACGCAGAATAGGCCGAAGAGAAGAGAGAGGGCGGGAGGGAAGTGAAGGCCAATGGCCACCTCAATTAAAAGGGTATCTGTGTGGTTTAAATTAGTTGGAAAATGAGGGCTTTGGCTTTGCCATGGCATGCACACCACATGTTGTATTTGCATAGTAAAAAAATGCACCTTTTTTTTGGTGAAAAGTCAAAAAAGCACTTCACTTTCTCGTTTATGGAAGTTATTGCCTTTGCCATTTGTATTTTTTTAACATTTCTCCACTCCCTACAATGATATATATATGAATTATAAATTCATACATTATAATAGAAATTTTAGATTTCACATCCGAAATTAAGATATTAACACATACACTGTTAATAACTTTTTGACCAAATAATTAAAAATGAATTGTGACATTTTATAAGATTTGAGTTTAAATCCAAACAATCCTATCTTTATTTCCTTGTAACAAAAAAAACCCTATTTTATTTATTTTTTAATTTTTCAATACCTTTTAAAGGGCATATGTTACCATTTTAAAATTATTTGTGGAGTTTAAAAACTTTATTAATAGTGTATTAAATAATAATTTATATAAATATATATTATAATAAAAGTTTTTGGTTTGAGGACGAAGAATGTAAAAACTTCAAATTCGTAAATTTTTTATATTTTAAAGTAAGAATACGAAGTTTGAGACTTTTAAATGATTCATATGATCATTTTTAAGTTTAGGATTAAAATATAACATTTACCATTTCAGTTTTTATTTTCAGCTTTAATGTCTTTTGCATAACAAAAAATAGGAAATGCGATCATTTTGATCCATGAATTAAAGTCACCATGTATTCTATTTAGCCAAAACATTAGAAATGTTTAATCTAATGATGATTTTTAATAAATTTAAAATTTAAATTTCAATGCTTATAATTTTTTCTTAAATTATGAACCTAATATTTTGTAAAAAAAAAAAAATCCTTTTGTTCATGTTCTTTTGGTTACCTCTAAATTCATTATCTTATTAATACTATTAATTTTTCTTTTTTTTCAGTTAATTAAAAGAGTTTGGATAATTAAGGGATTTGAAATTTTTTTTGAAAGAAAACAATTTATGGTAATTTGAATCAACCAACAATTTCAGATTTCATTTAAGATTGTAAGTTTTAAATTAAACAAAAAAAAATCAAAATGCTTAGATTCAAATTTATGGTAACATCACACATTGACATACCATCATCAAAGGATATGCCTTTCCAAGTGTAACTAAATAAGCTACCGTCTCATACTCCTGTATATGATGCCATCTTTGATTATTGAACTGCCTCTCCCTACAAAAAGAAGAAGAAGCCTATGGTTGGCTAAGCTTAATCGCCTTCTCTTAAGTGTAACTTCCCCTTTTCTTCTTATTTGTAACTCCCGTCTATTTTTGGCATTTCTCTTTCTCTCCCTCGCTTGATGGAACCAAATCTCTGCTAGAAAACAAAAGAAAAATAGAGCAGGCAAGGAAGAATCTTTCCCGTTGCTCTTGCAATTATGTTTCCCATTATTCGTTATTAATTTCTTTATTTGCATTAATTGGATTCAAACCCATGTTATCATATCAAATTTCAGTTACAAAGGTTCTGCTCAATTTTTTTTTGTTGGCATTTTGAAGGATTTAAAGATGTTGGGAAACTTTTCACTGCTTGGTTTTTCTTTCCATTATCCTCATTCTCATGGTTTTTTTTTTTTTACTATTTTCGAATATTTTGCAAGCAGGGTGTTATACTGTATGAATCATACAGCCCAGGAATTGGCATTTAACTTGTAAACTTTGTGTGAAAAGAGGCAACTTTTCGTTGGATTTAGAAGCATATTGGAAGGTTTCATGATTTGGGTAGTTACACAATCTGAGGATCAAGAGCAAATAGAAGAGAACCCGTTTCGTATCTTGGTGTAATCTATAATAAGGTTTGTTTTTAAGAGGATGGTATCTTGTAGATTCTGCAAATTAAGTGAAAAGGTGTGAATTTTTATCTTGGTCTTGGCTGGCAATTTAATGGAGGAGAGGTTGGATTTTAATTCGTGATATGAACATTTGCAAGATGAACTAAAGAAAAGAAGTATTAGAAATGGAAAGCAAGGAAGAAGCTGAAGGGCATGAAGACCGGTCATCATCACCCGGTTCGGATTTGAACCATCATTGTGAGGAGGAGGCTAAGAAAGTGGAGGGAGATGCACGGGATTCCGTGCAGACAGGAAGCTCGGATCCTTCAAGGCTGCCGCCATTGGGGCATAGGCGCAGTCAAAGTGAAGTTCCGGTTACAGCATACCGCCAGAACAATAGTTTCCAGAGGTTGAAAACTCAGATGCAGAAGGCTTGGCGATGGGGTGGCAATTCGCGGGACGAAAGGTACCGTTCGAGCTTCAATCCTGAGGTTTTGGCAAACCAGAAACGCCAGTGGTATCAACTCCACTCCAAAACTATGGTATTTAGACCCAAATTCTTCCCCTTCTTTCTTTTCTTTTTCCAGGTTTTCTGTAACTAGTTACATTGTGTATGCATTATCTGCTTCTCTGACTTCTTTTTACTGTAGATTTGTCTGCTTGATAACTTGCTCTGGAAGAACAAGTATAACCCGCACCGTTACTTACACTGAGGACAAAGTTTCATATGGCTTAATATGCATTAAAAGTTTCCTGCCCTTTTAAAATGACACTTTTACCATTTGCATGTCTCTAATGAACTTGTTGTATGCACTAGATACCACTGAAATGCACTAGATAATGATTTAGCATACCTTAATGTGGGAAGTCAAGTGCATACCTTAAGTTAGTGATTGTGACAAAAATCTACTGTGGATTGAAAGATTTTAGATGTTCGGATAAAACAGCTAGTGTGGATTACTTTGATGGGAAACTGATATATTTCTATTTGCCATTTGGAATTCTAATTCAAGGATGTTCTTGCAGGACCAGATTAAATATGAGGAGCCCAAATCAATCTTTGAGCACTTCATTATTGTTGGGATTGATCCAAATGCTAATCTCGGGGCCATGGAGGAATCCCTTGCTAAGAGGAAGAAGTGGGAGATGGAGATGAAAAAATCTGGAGTCATAGATCTTAAACTGCTACAGCATCGGGGACCTTCACTTCCAACATTTGAACCTCAGGTTGACTACATACTTAAGTATGAGGAAACTCTTATATTTTCGACAATATTTTACCCTGCTCCTTAATTTTCTTTAAGTTTGCATGACCTTCTGGAGATTTAGTTTGTCAACTGTGCATTTAGAGAATTTGTGTTTCTCCACAGAAGCAAGAAATTAGTTTGTTGTGTGTGTGTGTGTGTCTTTTCTTCCAAGATTTCTATTTGCACCCTTTCTAGGGAGTGTGGTTACTTGAATTGTGCTCATAAAAATGTCATCAATAGACAATCAATTTAGAGTACATGCATCTGGATCAATAGTAGTCTATTTTCTTTTTGTATGGGCTGATATCATTATTCTGTCTTTCCCTGATAAACAGATACTTTTTAGATACCCTCCTGGGAAGAGGTTAGCTGTGCGTTCGAAAGACTTAGCCACCTTTTGTTTTCCTGGAGGTGTTCAGGTTTGATCTCACTATTTTTTGGTGATACTCTTGTCTACTGCAATATGAGTTCCTCACTTAGTGTGAACTATATTAAATAATAAGATTTATTGGCTTAATTAGTCTGTATTTCATACCTACATTATAGTTGACTTGTAATAATCATCATTCAAACTCTGTTGCCTTCTGTTTCATATGCTGCATTAAAATTCTGTCTACCATTCTAATATTTAGTATTTCTCTTCTCTTTCTGTAGCTTTATTTCCTTGTTTATTTCACCTGTTTAGGGGGAAAATGGTTATTATAGGTGGAAGTTTGGCCTTTCTATGGCAGTTTAATTTGTACTTTATGATAAAAAAAATTTATAACTCAGTCATTAGGTGAGCATATTGCATGCAATCTATTTGAATTTTCTCCATCTGCTACTGACGCTTTTACCTATGGGAATAGCTAATGACTTTTCACAAGGAGGAAGGGTATTTATAATGTGGAAGAATTTGCAGGATATGTTTTATAGGCCTTTTGAGCACTACATAATCATATACAGTGATTGCATTTAACATTTTATATGTATAAGAAGCATCTTTCCTTTGTCAGATGTATTGTCAAAAAGTTTTTCTGAAGAGACTTCAAAATGTTGCGGCGTAGTCTTCAGCTGAAAATATGATTTTGATGGTTTCTTGCATCTTTGTCAATGTACTACATTTCTTTTTCCTGGTGTTAACACATATGGGCCTACTCACAACATTTATTTTTCTATGAATTAGGCACGTTTGCTGGAAAGAACTCCGTCATTCAGTGATCTAAATGAGCTTCTTTATGGACAGGTAAGTGAAATTAACGTCTCTCTATTGTCCTGTGTCAAAGGATTCCTAAATTGCTCGCACCTTGTAGAGTTCTATCTAACATTTTATTATATTTGACCAACTTATTTTTGCTGAACATGAGTATTACTGGTACTGCTTTGCACACTCTCACATAAAGAAAACATGGTAGAAAAACAAAGTTATGCTGTTTTCGTTTATTCAGTTATATAGGAAAGCAGTGTAAGAAAGATATTGATTTTCAATCACTAGCATCCAAAACCATGTCATGTGCTGGGGATTAACTCAGTCTTTTAAAAATATCTATGTGTAGATGAAGGTCCTCCCTCTAAATCTGTGGTAATCTCTATTTTATCTTTGTCACTGACCGCTTTCTTCTCATTGTTGGGATTTTCTTTGATTTTACTCTGAAAAGTAACTCTTTAATTGAGCATGGTTGAAATTTCTGAGTCCCTAATTTATAAATTTACTTGATTCCTCTTTCATTTTCCTAGGTCCAAAAAGTGATGTTGCAACTGAATAGGACATGAACTACAGAGTTTTGGGTTAACCAACTCAAAACCCTTTTAGAGTTAAGCTAATTATCTGTGATTTTTGGTTTTAAAAAGAATCCTAAGTCTCTTTGGTCATATATAAGGTATTCATTCCAAATAGTTGTCCCTATGTCAAGTCAAAGTATATTAAGTTTTGAATCAGATACTTTTTCTTACATGTTGGTAATTTTGAAAGGTAACAATTTTATTTTACCTTCTCCACAGGAGCATTTGGGCAGAGATGACTTAGCATTTATTTTTTCGCTTAAGGTATGTTTCATATTTGTTCTGAGCCATGTTGTTGCATCTTCGAAACACTTCCATGGATTTGATTGTGTTGAACAGAGTCCACTTATGGTACATTGACTTGTAACATGTAATGTATAACTAATGGAGTCGCTTTTTTCTATCTATTTCATATTCTCTCTCTGTCTTATTTTTTGTCATTCTATTGGATATGGTGAAGAAAAAGAAAGAATACTTTTAGTGGCAGTACCATGGACAATGTTAATATCACATTCGACCATGACATTACTATGGCATCTGAAAGATAGATCTATAATATGGAGTAATTAGTAGTGAAACAGTGGTGAATTAGCTGTGAGGAAGTAACCAGAATGATATGGCTACGATGGAGAGTAGGGATGAAACACTGAGCTCTTTCTCTCATCAATTGCATGGTTAACTTGTCTGGTTAAGTGGTGACTTGTGAGGAGTATCAATGAGTAGGAGAAATGCTTTCTGACTTCTTGCTTTGTCTTTAATCTGTTGTGAGTTATCCTTTCTGAAAAGCAATATGGACTGAAATGCTTTAACTTCATTCTAGAAAAAGGCCACCCAAACTAAGCTGTGCTAGAGGCAGCTGTATTCTGGAAACTCAAATCACCAACTTTGATATACTATCGTTTCTGCATGTGACTTTTTTTAAATGGAGCCATTTATATGCTTTGGGTGTTTATAATTGTGAAAATGACTGCTGAATCCCACTATGGAATGAGAATTTATATCTGTTTTCTTCTTCGCAGTTTTTCACTTCTTGCAGAATTTTTTGTGTGAAACAAGAACTGATGGGTTGTGAAACATTTTATGCTCCCTTGATCAGGTGGCAGGCAATGCTACGGTTTATGGTGTTTGCTTGCATGTACCGGAACTTGTCCAGAGGCCGCCTGGTATTTTGGGTGGTACATCACCTCTTTCCATGCCATCCGGAGCATGCAGCCGGTTTATGGTTTCTGCACCTCGCTGCTATTGTTTGCTAACTAGAGTGCCTTTCTTTGAGTTACACTATGAGATGTTGAACAGGTTAAAAGTTGATTCCTTTTCTCCCATGACCCATGAAAATTGTCACTCAAATTTGAGGGAGATGTTAGCTATAATGTTGCCAATAACTGATTTCTTGATATTTTACTTGTATGCAGCATCATTGCACAGGAGCGCCTGAATCGAATAACAGAATTTGTTAGTGAAATGTCTTTGTCTCTCGATGATTATGTCCCATCTGTCTCCAAACTAGATGAACAAATGAATGGTAACACTGACTCTCCCGATAGGGAGTATGTTAATGATTGGATTGCTTCTGCAATACCTGTTAACAGTTCTGCGGATCTTAGTGCCACTGCTGCGGGAATAGTTGCCGATGATGAGGTTTCATCTGCTTCACTGAAGATAAGTTCACCTTACTCACCTGAAAGTGTAACTGCAAGTGAGGCTTCAGATTTGGGTCACATTAAGGAAATAGAAAAGGATGATAGGAAGAATGTGCTATATTTTGATGATAAAATATTGGAAGCCTCAGAAAATCATTTGGATTCTTCAGAAAGAATAAATGGCAACCACGAAAATGGACAAGTGTCTCCAGAGATTGGAACATTTGTCGGCTTGAGGAAATGTAATTTGGAGCGTCTTGGGAGTTCTCAATCCCTATTCAGGTGGTGAATTATGATTAAATGCATTGTTTAAGTTTGCGTTAGAATAAATAAAAAATTAATTCTTTTATTATAACTAGAAGAAATTCTTATATGAGAAAGTGCTGTAAAAATTCTGCTTTTCTACGAGGCTATACACATTAACCTGGCATCTTATGTTAGATTTTACCTTTTGCCTTTACTTTTGTCAGTTTCCTGTGTTTTTTTGCCAAATTTTTCCTATCACAATTTCAGTAATATGTTGTTATTTTTGGCAGTCCAGCTAGAAGCGTGGCATCGGAGGATGAGGTTGAGGTCCATGAGGATGATGACCTTTTCTCGAACCATGAAAAAGATTTTGGAGATGACTTAATATTGGAGTGGGCCAAGGTTAGTTTTCTACTATTACTGATTTTTCTTCATATCATTGGGATAGTTTGATTTCCATTTGATCTTTGCTTATCTGATCTCTTTGATAGGAAAATAAAAATGATCTTCTACAAATAGTTTGTGCTTATCATGCTTTATTTCTTCCCCCACGAGGAAGTGCAATAGTTTTTCAGCCTCTTGAGCATTTGCAAGCTATTGAGTATGTGAGACCGCCAGTTTCTGCCCTTGGCTTGGATGAAAGTTATTTAAATTTATTTGAAACTGCTGAGGTACTTCTTTGTTACAGTATTTATAGTCAATGCTCCTTTATAACATACATATTCACTTAGATGTCACTGAACTCTGTGAAAGGTTAATGCAAAGTTGGCAGCAGCTGAGGAAGCTCTTGCACTTTCAGTATGGACAACTGCAACAATTTGTCGCGTTCTCTCTCTTGAAAGTGTAATGTTCTATAATGCCTACCTGTTCACTTGATTTAGCTGTTTTTTTAACTTGGAAAATAACTGTTGGCTTAGACATGACATATTTAGGGATTGGTCTATTCAGGTTCATTGTTTGATTATATGAACTTAGCACTTCTTTTTCGGAATTATATATTCGAAGTTAGAGCATGCTAGAGTGGCTTAATGGGGCTTTGAGGTATAGAGGCAGGCATGTAAATATCTAATGGACTGAAATTCAACAAGTTTTATTTTGTAGGACCTTTTCTAGGTTTGAAGTCTATGAGATGATCGAATAACAAGGAAACACTGCTACGTTGGGATTTATATTTTAGAATGCAAACTATACAGACAGATATGTTATAGTCTCATGTCTTTTCCTAAGCTACTTAAACCTGGGCAGAAAGATCCATTCTGATTAACTGATAAGGCTATAAGTAAATAATCCTCTAACAATGTGTGTGTGTGTATTCCATTGTGCTCGGTTTCAGTGGATTTTATTAACTGTACAGCAAAAGAATTAAGTAAGACTGAACTGCTTTTATCCACTGAGGCTTTTGGAAGAAGATGTATAAACATAAACCTTCGATGCTTTATTCTGCAAACATGCGTTCAAAGTCAAAGAAACAGTTCTAACTTCTGATGTCTTCTATCATGGTACTTAATCAACTTTGCATGCCTTCATTTGAGAGAAAATCACCATCCCAATATCTTTAAAGTTCCCATTTGCATTTCCTGCTGATGTAATCTTTGTAATTTTTTTTGGTAGATTTGATTTCACCTTATGATTGTTCTTCCAGATTTTGGCAGTGGTCGCAGGAGTATTACTGGAAAAACAGGTTGTAGTAGTTTGCCCAAATCTGGTAAGTTAAGATGTTAAGAGATTGTATTATCATTCCTATGTGTTTTGCACTTAGTTGTTTTTTATGGCAGCTCTGTACGGGATCCTAGCTTTCTCACTAATTTCCATCAGTGCAGGGTGTTCTATCGGCTGTGGTGTTATCCATTGTTCCTTTGATTCGTCCCTTTCAGTGGCAGAGTTTATTGCTTCCAGTAAGCTCCATATCCTCCATCTCTACTGCTCTTTATTTGAAACACTAAGTAGGCAAGCAGCCTTCTGGATGTAGTTCAAACATTGATGTCAATAATAGGATCTTGTTGTGTAAAAGTGTTCTTAGTTTATAGACAACTTATGAGAATCTCTTTGGAAAAATCAATTTTGTGAAAATTGTCTTTAAATTGCTTTTATATTTTAAAGTTAGTGTTCATGGTTTTATTACAGTTAAACCCCTAACATCTTACATGGTGATAATACAATTCAAGCAATACAAAAGTGCTATAACTTGTTAATTTGATCTTTCCTCTTTCAACTGGAGTCTCTTTTTCTTCATTCTTTCTCATGAGGAAATGAGGCAAAAAAAAAAAAAGAAATTGAGTAGTTTTTTCTCAGTGGCAGATTGCATTTCAGATGTTTAACTTTTAGTTGCAAATTGCATTCAGTTGTTCTTGTAGTTATCGTGCTTTTAATAATATGATATGATCGGCTATTTCTCATTTTGTGAAATTCTCTATTTGCATTCAGGTACTGCCAATGAAGATGCTTGATTTTCTTGATGCGCCTGTCCCTTTTCTTGTGAGTTATAGTATCTTTCTGATGTTACTAAAAAAGATAGTACGATGCATTGAATTCTAAATTGTGCTGACACTTACCATTTAGTAAAGAAGAACTTTATCCTGCATAAGAAAGACAAAAAGAATTTTTTTTTAATGTATATGTGATTGATATCACACACGTGCACAATCACAAAAAGATACTTTTTTCGCGCTTTTAAGCAAGTCAAAGCTCTTCCTTTATTATGTATGAATGAACATACAAATATAAATACATTACATATTTCCATCTGCAAAGAATGTTATGGTAGCATTTTTTTATTGGAAGTAATGGAAATGCCCTGGTTTACCTTTTTGTTCTTTCATTTTGTAGGTTGGCATACAAAATAAACCCACTGATTTGAAAATGAAAACATCTAATCTTGTTCAAGTTAATGTGCTAAAGAACCAGGTACTTATGGTTTCTATACTTCGTTTGCTTGTTTGGTTCCAAGATCTATAGTTCTGGAGTAGAGTTGTTGTAATTTAGTGCCTTATTAATGTCTTTTGTTTATCTCTGTGCTCTCTAACTCTCAAACAAGTTGCACGGAATTTTCATAATTATTGAGGATTGCTTGAAGTGATTCGCTCTAACTCCAAGTGTTCTTAGCTGTTCGCTTAACTTTTATTCAGGTGAAAACATGTTACTTGCCTCCACTTCCTCGATATAAAGAGCTTGTATCTGAACTAGGGCCAATACATGCCAGACTCTCGTTTGAAGGTTCAATTGCTAAAAAGCATCCTACATATAGGTGCAGTGAAGTGCAGGTGTTTACTGATCACTATAACCAAATGCTTAATGCTTAATGTTTTAACCATTCGAAACTTATCTTTCTTAGATTATGTCAAGATCTTAACCGAAGATCTCTCTAGTTGATTCTAATTAATTCACTAAACCAAGCTTTTAACAGGGTTATGTAGGCCCGGGGATAATTCAGATTATTCTAAAATTTTCCATTCATTTGTCACAGACTAGGTGACTGTAAAAATGTCATAGAGAGAAAGAGGGAAGCAGAAAGGAGAATTAGAAAAGAGAGAGAATTAGGAGTGAAAAAGCTGATATTCCATTCATAACTTGCTCTGTACAAGGTCCATTGTTTTCAGCTGCTTTCATGGATTCCAGCTGACTCTGAAGAGCTTGAACTTGCTCTTGTAGTGTATCCAATCTTGTGCCATCAGCCATTGCCTTCAACTGATACTCCTTAGTTTTTCCCAGCTTTCTCCGGTGGAATCTTGACTAGCTCTGATGCCAAATATGTCACAGACTAGGTGACCGTGAAAATGTCATAGAGAGAAAGAGTGAAGCAGAAAGGAGAATTAGAAAAGAGAGAATTAGGAGTGAAAAAACTGATATTCCATTCATAACTTGCTCTGTACAAGGTCCTCATTTTATATGAATAGTACTTTTGCTGAGCTGTAAATAAGACAAGGAATAAAATAAAAGTTGTCTGACATTCTAATGATCAGCTGCCCTCTGTACCAGGTTGTTAGGCCTGTCTTTTGGCTCCTTTCCTAATCCAGCACATATCGAATTCATCGCATCATTTTGTTTTTTTACTCACCTTTACCATCCTTTTATCTGTACTTTCTTTTTTCATCTTTTAGCAGCAACTAATATCAGTTTTACCTGTTCAGGCTGAAGCTGCAACCCAATTTTTAATAGTCATGAGGCACTACCTCGAGTCACTTTGTGCAAATCTGAGGTCTCATACAATTACTAGTGTACAATCAAACTACGACAAGGTCAGTGCTTCTATTCTCATAATTTATGTTGTTCCTCCAGTTTCTTTCCTAGCAAATCACTGCACAACTGCTAGATCTTTCTCAGCTTCTTTTACGCATTTGCTTAACTTCCAGGTTTCCTTACTACTTAAAGATAGCTATATTGACTCTTTTCCTAGTAAGGACCGGCCATTTATCAAGGTAATTTCATCTTTTAGTTTATATGTGGTCTAAACTTATGGTTGCTTCTTGCAAAGTGTACAAGTACAACACATCCATGCTAATGTTAAATTGTGATTTAGCCCCTTGATGGTTGAAATAGAATTACACAACACAGAGTTAATAGGACAATGTACGACTAAAAAAATCCTTGTACATGCTTATTTAGCAAAGCGTATACTATTGCTTTGTCATGTGGGATGAATTGTGATAGCTACAGTTTTGTCCACATTGAGAAAGTACAATGCCTCAACTCCAAAACCCACCATTCTGCCAGTTAAAACGCTGACTGATACTTTGTTATATATTGATGCTAAACTGATTGAAATTTGAAACCATCTTGTGGATGTAGAACAGCTAGCCAAAATAGAAGGGTTATTAAGATTAGCATTTTCAAGAGCTAGTATAGCGAACATGTCAAACTAGAAAGCCATAGAAACAAGTGCTGGGTTGTTGTTTGAAGCTTAGGAGCAAAACTTTATGTTTCCATATAAATGCTCTCCATTATTGTGAACTCTGCAATCTTATGTTACAAAATTGCTATTCTAGATCCTGATGGAACACACACAAATTTTTTTGTTACTTTCTGAATTTCATGTTCAATTAGTGATGTTCATAGCATTTGGTTTCGCTGGTCAATTCAAAGAATGTAACTTAATCTGAGATCTTCATGTTTAAAATGATTGTTTAAACTTGGTAATTTCACAGCTTCCATTGCTTATTCATTGCTGTTTTCTTGTTTGCAGCTACTCGTAGAGACACAACTATTCACCGTTCTATCAGACTCTCGATTGTCAAGCTTCGAGAACGAGCACTAAGTTAATCCTGTTGACAGGTATGTTGCATCAGGTGAAATTTCCTCGATGTAAAAGTCCATCAGACATAAAAGTACTGTAGCCTGAAGGATGATGGCCTAAAGTCTAAGCCATTCGTACTGACCGTAAGCCATGAGACAAATCACATTGGTGCAGAACCATAAAATCTGAACTCACCTGCAGCTGAAGGTTGCAAAAATGAAATTTGTAATATAATAGCAATAAAAATGGGAATGCCACCGCACGTAAGTGATGCGTCTGTTGTATTGCATGGCGCATGCAGCCAATGACCATCGTCATCCTGATCTTTTATGGGGATGTGATGAGAAGGAAATCAGAGATCAGTTTTACTTACAAATGCTTGTAAATGTATAGTTGAACAGTAACTCATTCTTGATCAATATATTTAGCTATGAGTGATCTGGAATCGTTTGTTGCATAAGATCCGCATGCTTTCTTTGTTTTGGATTAGGGGAAGGTGCTCGGGTCACCGCACAATTAGAATTCATCAGCTTTATACTCCTTTAGCATTTGCTGATCTGTGTTGTAGTGTACATAACTAAGGCTGATTGAATTCTAGCTGAGATTCGAATTTCGAGTTTGTTAACTTGAATCTTATACAATTCGTCTTGATTCAAATTATTATAAAATATGCAGGACTCAAAATTCGAGTTAATCATTGGATGATCATAATTTAGAAAAGGAAAAACACTAAAAAAGAAAAAAGCCCCTATCATTTAGCAGAATGAATATTGAAATGCCACCAAAATCATTAATCAGATCGTCTCTCTTCATCCTCATAATCTGACTTTGCAAAAACAGGCTCGGGCTGTGTTTGAGGATATGCCAGAGCAATGAACCTGTAGCTTCTCTAGGATCTTCTTCCATCATGTATCCTTCCCCCTTCTGCAATGGGAGCCAAATAGAAACATAAAAGTAGAGTTTCTACTTGAAATATTTGAAAGAAATTGCCTCTAAATCCTGACATCATCTTCAGTTTACATGTTTCCTCGTTTTGCCTGTTGTTTCCTTTCCTCTTTGAGCTCAAATCATCAGAATTTTCTTTGGCACCTGCTCTAGTTTCGTCAGCCTTCATTTGATTATCATGAATGGTGGCTCACTAATTGCCTCCTGTTCTGCCTCTCCCAAGGTGATTTTATCTGTAAACTTATGTAAAATAATTTTTGTTACACTAACGTACCTTAATTCTCACTTACACACAAATGCATTCGATTAATTCAGTTAATTTTGTATTATATAGCAAACAAATTTGGATTATTTTAAGTCCGATCAAGCTTTGATTTGATTGAGCGGTTGATTGGGAAAGAGTGTAGAGAGCAAATTGTTTGAGACTTCTTGGGCCAACAGCCCATTTATGGGCCCTGATACCACTTAACTACACGCCAGGAGACCCAGAATCTGTTTTGTCCTGGCCTGGGCAAGTTGGCTTTGGCCTTTGGATTTTGCTGCGTTCTCGTTTTCGTTAGCCTTTGAGGCTGCTTCTGGCCTGGAAGGATATTTTCTCTCTTTTATTATGTTATTTTATTTTTTTTTTGTTTCATTCCTCACCTGAGAGCGGCTCGTGTTCCTTTAACGGTTGTTCGGCTCTCAATATTTATTATTACTACACTACTTGTATAGTTATCTACTTTGTTTTCTCAGTAGACTCCTCGACACCCATTTCATTTCTTTGCTTATCGAGGGACCAACAATGGAGGTCTTCCAACTCACTTGATCATCATTTTAATGGCAGTGACATTGATGTTTTCTCATCTCTTTGTGTTTCTTTTTTAATGGGTTTTGCTTTTTGCATTTGACTGAAATGGCAGGGAGAAAACATTGAAGCCAATGGATGCTGAGCAGCTGAGAGAGTATGGTCACAAGATGGTTGATTTCATTGCTGATTATTACAAAACCATTGAGAATTTCCCTGTTCTCAGCCAAGTTCAGGTCTTTATGTATATCTAATCATTTTTTTCCTTTTCGTTTACTTGCTTTTTAGTATGCTTTAGTTGGCAAAAAGAGTTTTATGGAGAATATACTTTTAAATGTAAATCTATTTTAAAGCCTCAGAGGTCAGAATTTTCATTTATCTCTAAAACTGGGTTTGGAACTTTGGATGCTTTTGTCTTTTATATATGGAGTAATATGATTACCTGGTATTGAATTGATTTTTCTTAGTTAGCCTTGTTTATTTGTGGTCATTTCTATGCAGCCTGGATATCTTCATAATTTGTTACCGGATTCTGCTCCTAATCAACCAGACTCGTTTCAGGATGTTCTTGATGGTGAAGTTGCTCTATTGTGTTCTCGAAGTTATTTAATTTCCTAATAAATAATATCAAAAAAAAGTGTAGAAGAAGAAAGTAATGAAAAGAAGTATGACTCTTTGGGTTCATTACGATGTGATTTGGGATGTATTCTCCTAAATAATTGATATAGTTATTTATCAGTTTTCTAGAAGACCTTGAAGCTTTTCTCATGAATAAATATTCTTGTGATTGCAGACATTCAATCAAAGATACTGCCTGGGGTTACTCATTGGCAGAGTCCAAATTATTTTGCATATTATCCTTCCAATAGTAGTGTTGCTGGATTTTTGGGAGAAATGCTCAGTGCTGGTGTTAATATAGTTGGTTTCAGTTGGATTACGTCTCCTGCGGCGACAGAGCTTGAAATGATTGTTTTGGACTGGCTTGCTAAGATGCTTAAGCTACCTGAAGACTTCCTTTCAGCAGGTTAAGACTTGGGACTCTATGTAAATCTTGGATATAGAATGCAATAGTGGGCCTAGGGGATTTTCATTGAAATATTTCTAGCATCAGAGGGTTCAGTCTTCTTCTTGCTGAATAAGAATGGAAGAATAAGATATCTCTAAAACTTATTAAAAGAGGTGGTAACTGTGTTGTAGGACAAGGTGGCGGAGTGATACAGGGCACGGCAAGTGAAGCTGTTCTAGTTGTACTATTGGCAGCTCGCGACAAGGTTTTGAGGAAGGTTGGAAAAGATGCACTTGAAAAGCTTGTAGTTTACGCTTCTGATCAAACACATTCTGCCTTGCAAAAAGCCTGCCAGGTAACCTTGTAAATTGGGGGTTCATATCTAGTTTTATTTCTTTGTCTACTGTTTTGTCTCTTGCAACAAAGAAGTTTCCTGTTTGTGAGATTAATTAAATGCAGATGATGTTCAGATAGTGTCTGATCAATTAAACTATGTATATTACTTAGCTACTGCTGTAAAGCTCATGTTGCCATTATCCATGTATGCTAATTGCTTTACATGTTTGTCATTCAATGGCAGATTGGAGGAATTCATCCTGAGAATATTAGGATGCTAAAAGCAAACTCTTCCACTAACTATGCACTTTCACCAGAGTTGCTGAGTGAAACAATTTCACAGGACCTTGCCATTGGGTTGATTCCTTTCTTTTTATGTGCCACTGTAAGAAGCAAAAAGTTTTTTATGTTAGTTTCTTTCGACCTTTTGCTCTATAATATGTACTTTTTCCTTTTCACTTTCCCTAAAATAACAATTGATAGGGATATTAAGAGATGCTTATCTTTGTAGGCTATTTCCTTTACTTCATTGAGGGTAGAAGCCAGTTAGATCATGTGTCTTATTTATAAATTCAGGCTCCATATTAATAAGTCAGCATGTAATTGATTCCTTTTATTTCTTACTTATAGTTCACAATTTGTGATCATCGAGTGGCATTTGTATTTGCAGGTTGGCACTACTTCATCAACTGCTGTTGATCCTCTGCCTGCACTAGGAAAGATTGCTAAGGTAATTTATCCAATGCGATTGTCTAGAACTATGAGGAGGAAATATGTTCTGTACATATTGAAGGCAATAGAATTTAACTATGCTTGTATGTTTTGCCACTGTGCAGAGTAATGGAATGTGGTTCCATGTGGATGCTGCATATGCTGGAAGTGCTTGTGTATGTCCAGAATTCCGTCATTACATTGATGGTGTTGAAGAGGCTGATTCTTTCAACATGAATGCACATAAGTGGTTTCTAACGAATTTTGATTGTTCAGCACTCTGGGTAAAGGTATGCAATCTCTACTTGTTTGCACGCAGCAAAGACAATAAAGTCCATCTTCATCACACTACGCATTGTGCTTCTATTAAGGTGAAAAATCAGATAAACGCACAATATCATTTTGATAGGTGCTTTTTAAGTTTCTTAAAGATAAAGTTCTACGAAATTGGCTTCCAATTCCATGTAACTACAGACATCAATCTGTATGGGTGGTTTATTTGTCTGACCGAAGGCCTTCTCATTTGAGTTCACTAGAGTTCTGAACTTGCTTGATGCATGTGGTTTGTTAGTGGTTAAATTCATCAGCTGTTTACCTAATAGCTTCTACTAGTTTGGGATAATTGGGGGTTTCTCGTTGACTAACAAAATAACAGATAGGTGTTAGATACATGAACTAGCCAAAATTTGTCATCAATATGCTGTCGTAATTCTCAATTTCATAAACATGTTGTAACAAATTCCTTTTCTGTTAAATGCTCTTATTACTATGTTACTCATTGTGACAGGATAGAAGTGCATTGGTTCAGGCCCTCTCCACAAATCCAGAGTTTCTGAAGAATAAGGTTAAGCTTTCTTCTACATTGAGGAAAATGTGGATTTTGCATGGTTAGATATATAGATGCATTTAGGTTTCTAATTGGCCGACTCCAAACCAGCCAGGACCTGGCTTCTCATGCATACTCGTCAATCTGCATAATCTGCTGGACATGTACATGTTCTGTACTATAACCTTCCAGTGAAGGTAGAAATGGATTGATGGAGTCTGAAAACTAAAAAATGAGTAGCATGAAGCTTTTACTACCATAGAGCTAATCTGGTTCACATGATTTAGACACCGCATGTTGATGGTAAATACATGAATTATATTTTACTGTGCTTTACATATTCCAAGAATTAGCATACCCAAGCCTTTAGTATAGAAAAACAAAACAATCAAAAAAGGTTGTAGCTATAGGTTCAATTGTGTTTTTGGGAAAGAGAGTAGTGGCGAAGGAAAAAAATAGTAGTAGAAGTTAATTTTTCATAGTGTAACTGTTATGTGAAGATAAATTAAGGAGAGGAAAGGTATCTATTAGTGTAGATAAACATTCCTCGAAATGCTTGTGCTTTTCTTTGCAGCTTGATCTTCATTCCATGCTGCAGTTTTTATTATAGTGTCAAGAACTTTAATCAAATTGGTGACTTTTCCTCTTGTTAATTGAGCAATGGATCAAACCTTAAGAAATTCGGAGAATAGTATAATCAATATTAAAAGTAGCTAGTGAGTTTCCTTATGTGTTTCACAATGCAACCAATCTCAGGCCTCTCAAGCAAACATGGTTGTAGATTACAAAGATTGGCAAATTCCTCTTGGACGCCGCTTTAGGTATGCTTTTCTTTTCAACGTTATCGAAGATATGAATTCATTTATATTTCCATTTTCAACAAGCATTTGTGTGCATCTGTGCAAAATTAATTGAAGGAAAGAGTTATGTCATATTGATTGTATTTTGCAATTTTGTTTTTCAATGATGAATGTAAAACTGACAATATTTTCTGTTGTGAGTTCTATACAATATACTGCTAATAAATTATATTTTTTCTCAATAAAATCAATTAAATTAACAGAAAAAAGCTGAAGGAAAATAAGTTTATTTACCAACTTGGGAATTTCCCTTACTAATCCATTGCTTGCCTCCAGATCACTAAAACTATGGATGGTATTACGATTGTATGGCTTGGAAAACCTGCAGTGCTATATAAGAAATCATATCAAGTTGGCCAAACATTTTGAGAACCTGGTTGCTGAAGACCCAAGATTTGAGGTAGTTATGTTCTTTATGAAGTTGATTGATTGGCCATAAAAGCTCTTAAATGTCATAAAAGCACTTTTTCCCCTTTCTTCCATGCAACTAGGAGTCATTTAAACTGCTTGAATTTTCTATTTTCTTTAATATAATTGATAAACATGAGTACGTAAACATTTTGTAGAAGATAGTTATTGCTTACGGAATTTTATGTTGATGTAGATCTTGACAAACCCTTGAGGATGCATGCATGAAAATAGTCACTGTGACTGGAAAGACTATGCCGATGAACAAATTTTAAACGAAATGACCTAACAGTTCATTTTTTATATTCTTTTTAGATGAACCATCCAACATCATTTAAAATATCGAACATTCCCTTGATTGCCTGTCTAGGCCTTTCTTGAATCAGAGTGCCAGAGCATGTGCTTGTAGCATGACTCTATCCCGTATGAGCACCATTTGATATTTAAGCAGGTCTTCATGATGGTAATATTAAGCAGGTACTGGAAATAAAATCAGGCATGTTGGAGCTGTTTAGTTAAAAAAAATAATTAAAAAAAAAAAGTCAATCTTCCTTGATGACTATTCTTCTTAACCTAGGACATAATATGTGATAAATGGAAATGAGAGCTTTAGTTGTATTGCAAGCTAATCGGGTTGCTGTGGACATACAGATGGCTCTGTTCACTTCTGTTGAGGGGTGCTAATTAGCTCCTCTTTATTGGACATTAAGTTCATGAATATTATGCTTAACTATGTAAAGATTAGTTGTCTCAAGATGCCATTGGTCTGACAAACAAAATGCTTTCTCAATGCATCATGGAAATTATAGGACTCTGCCAATCTGGCCGCCTACAAACCGTCTCTATAATGCCAAAATTAGAAACTAGCACTGAATTGATTTTGTCATGATACCCTGGTGGCTTTTCTCCCCCATAAAATCAGATTTGATGCTTGATGCAACAAAAGACAGAAAAGAGCCTTGTAATTAAGAAAGTAATAATTCTCAAGACTTCCTATTATAAGAAAGTTCAATGTGTCCGTGATTTTTTTTCCCATGAAAAAGGTCAATGTCTATGGTTGTCATGTAAATAAATGCAATCTTAGTGATGAATCATCATTTGAGCAGGTTGTCACACCTCGGATATTTTCATTAGTCTGTTTTCGCCTTTTGCCTCCTAACGGTGAGGATCATGGTAACAAATTGAACCATGAACTATTAGATGCTGTAAACTCAACAGGGAATGTCTTCATATCTCACACGGTAAGCTTGGAGCTGTCTACATTACATGTTCCTTTGAAGTGCTGATACATGTCTTGATACTGTGCCTTTTGTCTTATTCCTTCTCCAAGAAAAATTAAAGGAAAAAAAAATGTGGGATTTACTTCCTTGTGAACATTGCTGCACATCATCTAAGAGCATCAGCTGTTATGATTGCAGGTTTTATCAGACAAATACATACTACGATTTGCTGTGGGTGCCCCATTGACCGAAGAGAAGCATGTGAATGCAGCATGGAATGTTTTGCAAGATAAGGCCACCGCCTTGCTAGGGAATCCTTAGGATAAATTGTCTTTAGTGATTTCCATTTGGACCATTTCCTTGCATGATGCATCATATGCAAACTACTTTTCTTTGTCTTGTTTGTCCATCAATAATGCATTGATGATCACCTTTAAGGTTCTTTGGAATGTTATGATGAAAAATGTGGAAATCCAGTCCATAGTCTATGGGATTGGATATGATTGATTTTTTATTTATTTCCTAAGATAAAGGGATTTAGTATCTTGACCAAATATTTCCCTGATTGGTTTCATTTAAAACTTTCCTTTATTTAGCATTCCTTTTCCTTTTCTGAAAATGGTATATAGGATATATAGGGATTTACGTAGATTTCTTAGTTTAGCCTACAACTATTTATATTCTCTGTAAGCTATAGTTTTTTGAGTAGAAAATCAGAAAAACATGTTCGTATCAATTTCTACATTCTTTACAATATCAGTTTCTACATGGTATCAAGAGCATACGACCCATTAAAATTCTCAGTTTGATTATTCTCCCACCATGCTGAGCAGTAGCACAACATCAGAGGTGACTTCAAACTCAGAGAGCATGATCCGCAACATCGCTTGGAAGGCTGTACACGCTAGTGAGAGTTATGGGAAGACACCTACTGATGAGATGCCACATCAGTCCCTTCAGCAAAATAGACCTGAAATTGCGAGTACTTTCACTTTGGCACAAAAAGGTAATTTTCTAAGCGCTCTAAGTGTCAAACGTGATAGCTCAAAGGCATGGATTGTTGACTTAGGCGCATCAGACCATATGACTGGTGATGTATCATTATTTCATGAATACAGCCCATGTTTTGGAAATTTTACAGTTCGTATTGCAGATGACTCACTATCTAAAGTGGTTGGTATCGATTCAGTTGCTAGTTCCAAGGACATAATGCTTAATTCTGTTCTCCATGTTCCTAATTTGGATTGTAATTTCTTATCTATTAGCAAGATTACGAGAGATCTTAACTGTGTTACGAAATTTCTCCCACATATGTGTGAATTTCAGGACTTGGATTCGGGGAAGGAGATTGGCAACGCTAGGATATGTGCGGGGCTCTATCTTCTTAGAGATGAAGAATCTGAGAGGAAAATTCAGAATAATGCTTGCACGGTCTCAACCTCTAGTAGCCATAAAGATAGTGCAATCATGTTGTGGCACTACCGATTAGGTCATCCCAACTTCTTGTACCTCAAATGGTTATTTCCCACATTATTCCAAAAAAAATCCCTCATATCACCAATGTGAAATTTGTCAATTGTCCAAGCATCTTCGTAATACTTACCCACATCATTCATATAAACCATCCCATCCATTCTCCATAATACACGGTGATGTTTATGGACCATCTAGGATAGCAAATATTACTGGTTCTAAATGGTTCGTTAGCTTCATAGATGACCATACTCGAGTGACTTGGTTGTTCCTTATGAAAGACAAATATGAGGTTGGGCAAATATTTTAGAATTTCAACAAAATGGTCCAGACTCAATTCCAAACCAAAATTCAGGTGTTAATAACCGACAATGGAAGGAAATATAACCACTCTATCCTTGGAGCTTATCTACTTGATCAGGGAATTGTCCATCAAAGTTCATGTGTGGATACTCCCCAACAAAACGGAATAGCAGAGAGGAAAAACCAACACCTAATGGAGGTTGCCCGATCACTCATGCTTGCCACTCACGTTCCAAAACATTTTTGGGAGAAGCGGTTTTAACAGCTACTTATCTCATAAATAGAATGTCTTCTCGTGTCCTTCAATTCCAAACACTGTGCCAAAAGCTCCTTACAACCTACCCTCATCTTCAAATTATCTCATTCATCCCTACTAAAGTATTCGGGTGCACCGCATTTGTCCATATACATTAGTAGCATCGAAGTAAATTGGATCCCAAATCAGTCAAGTGCATATTTCTTGGCTACTCTTCAAACCAAAAGGGGTACAAATGTTATTCACCAGTAACCAAAAGATTTTATAAGTCTATGGATGTAACCTTTTTTGAGAATCAGCCATATTACACCAAAGATGACATTCAGGGGGAGAGTGCGAGAGAATATCAACTTTGGGAAACTGTACCTGCTGCTAAACCAGTACCTTTACTACCAGCCCAAATATCTAGTCCACCTCTAATCCTCACAGAAATCCACCACCAACCTCTTGATCATGAGATAACTAACGCTCAACTTAGCCCTCAAAACCTTAAGTCTATGAAAGAAACAGCAACAAAAGACATGATTGTTTACTCAAGGAGACTGAAATCTCAAAAGGAGGTAGAGAGTCGCACATCTCCAAAGCAAAACCAAGATTCAGAACCAAATCCAGAAGTTTTTGAGCTGCGTGCAGGTAACATAATTATTGAACCTATTTCTAGTGTTTTTCCTAGTGATCTTGACCAACCTATTGCAATAAGAAAAGGAGTAAGGACATGCACTCAGCATCCTATCAGTAACTTTGTATCCTATGAGAGCCTATCTCCAGCTTTTCGTGTGTTTGTGTCCACTTTAATAGATGTTCAAGTTCCAAGCAATATTCAAGAAGCTCTCCAACAACCAAAATGGAAGGTTGCTGTTTTGGAAGAAATGAAAGCACTAGAAAACAATGGCACGTGGGTGATTACAGAACTTCCCGAAGGAAAGAGTTCGGTTGGTTGCAAGTGGATATTTTCAGTTAAACACAATGCGGATGGAAGCGTGAACCGATTTAAAGCTCGTCTTGTTGCCAAGGGCTTCACTCAATCTTATGGTGTTGACTATGAGGAGACATTTGCTCTTGTGGCTTAGCTAAACTCAATCCGTGTGCTACTATCTTTGGCAGCTAACCTAGATTGGCCTCTTCAACAACTAGACGTTAAAAATGCATTTTTGAACGGTGACTTAGATGAAGAAGTCTTCATGGAGATTCCACCAGGATTTAACTCTCAAGAGAACAATGGTAAAGTGTGCAAGCTTCGTAAGTCGCTATATGGCCTCAAACAATCACCACAGGCTTGGTTTGATCGCTTAACAAAGGTTGTTAAGAAGTATGGGTTTTCACAATGCCAAACTGATCACACTATGTTTGTTAAGCACTCATCTGATCACAAGATTGCTATCCTTATTGTTTATGTGGATGACATCATTCTTACAGGGGACTACGTGGAGGAGATTGTTAGGGTAAAGACTCTTCTAGCAAGAGAATTTGAGATAAAAGACTTAGGAAAGCTTAAGTATTTCCTTGGCATGGAAGTAGCTCGATCAAGAAATGGGATTTCTGTTTCACAACGAAAATATGTTTTGGATCTTCTTAAGGAAACATGGATGCTTGGATGCAAACCTGCAGATACTCCTATGGATTCAAATGGCAAGTTAGGAGCTGAAGAAGAAAGTCCTTTAGTTGACAAAGGTAGATACCAAAGGCTTGTGGGGAAACTGATTTATTTGACACATACTAGACCAGACATTTGTTTTGCTGTTAGCCTAGTAAGCAAATTTATGAATAACCCTATCGAAGCACACACGGGAGCAGT
The DNA here is from genome assembly GCA_031772115.1 of Heritiera littoralis. Lineage (NCBI taxonomy): Eukaryota > Viridiplantae > Streptophyta > Magnoliopsida > Malvales > Malvaceae > Heritiera > Heritiera littoralis. Next base: position 875,482 of record JAPDPK010000186.1, read on the forward strand.
TTACCGGATTCTTCGATACTTAAAGAAAAGCCCAGGTAGAGGACTACATTTCAAGAAAACCTCAAATAGAGATGTTGAAGTTTTCTCAAATGCAGATTGGGCAGGATCTGTAACGGATCGGAGGTCAACTACCGGATATTGCACATTCATATGGGATAACTTGGTAACGTGGCGAAGCAAGAAGCAGACAGTAGTAGCTCGGAGTAGTGCTGAAGCAGAATTCAGAGCTATGTCTCATAGGATTTGTGAAGGAATTTGGCTTGAAAGGGTGTTGAAGGAATTGAGGATTTCAAAAGGAAGTTCTATGAAAGTGTTTTGTGACAACCAAGCAACCATAAGTATTGCTAAGAACCCAGTTCACCATGATCGGACCAAGCATATCGAGATTGATTACCATTTTATCAAAGAGAAAATTGAAGAAGACCAAGTCAGACTTGTCTACACGCCAACTAGTCTTCAAATCGCAGATATTCTTACCAAGGCCCTTCCTAGAAACAATTTTGAAAGCTTGAAGTCCAAGTTGGATATGATTGACATCTACTACCCAACTTGAGGGGGAGTGTGAAAATCCAGTCCATATTTTATGGGATTGGATATGATTGATTTTTTATTTATTTCCTAAGATAAAGGGATTTAGTATCTTGACCAAATATTTCCCTGATTGGTTTCATTTAAAACTTTCCTTTATTTAGGATTCCTTTTCTTTTTCTGAAAATAGTATATAGGATATATAGGGATTTACGTAGATTTCCTAGTTTAGCCTACAACTATTTATATTCTCTGTAAGCTATAGTTTTTTGAGTAGAAAATCAGAAAAACATGTTCGTATCAATTTCTACATTCTCTACAATATCAGTTTCTACAAAAAACATCATATTTTCCTTAGTTGTTGGATTCTTTTGTGTATTAAATATCTGTCATTAGTTATTTAAAAACCTCAAGACATCAACATCCTGACATGCTTGCTGATTGTTTTACAGTGTTTAGTTATTTAAAAACTTCATAAAGAAATTTTCGTGTAATACACTATACGAAAAATGATATGTTGGACTAAATACAAATTGAGTTCATTTGTACCATTAGCAACAGATTGCTCCCTCTTGCCAATTAAACTTGTTTTCTTCTACTAAGCCCCTCACTCCCACCGACCACCCCCAACCTCCCTTTGAATATTGCAACACCCATCGGGTCACATCCTGTCATCATCCACCTGTTCTTTTTGTGTGGTCACCATTAATCCAAGTCAGAACACACAACGTCTCAAATGCTGATGCTTTGGTGGGTGCTGGGTCAACCTCAACCGTGATGGCGTAGGTCAGTAGTTGCCTAAAATGCCATAAAAAGAGAAGGGTCCTTAATTTTGATTCTCAATTTCAGGATAAACTAGAAGCTATGGTATCTTCTGCATGACTCTGTAATAGACTCAGGAAATTATTTCCAGCTAGATCTGATAAATTCGATATATGATTTGTGTTCGTGTCGTGCAAAGTATGAAAAATTCATGTCACATCTTGTTCTGATTCTCATTTTGAAGATGAACTAGAAGCTATGATATCTTCTACATGACTCTGCAAGGATGCATAGGGAATTACACCCAGCATATCCATAAGCTGGAAATTTCCTTCACAGCATATTCAGAAACCTGGAGTTGTGAAGAGGAATCATTTATCTGCGGACTTGGCAATTTAGTGAGAGGAATCATTATTAACCTTTAAAAGAGATATTCATGTAATAAACCAAACTCTGCCATAACTGAGAAATGGGGGCAGTTTCATGGATTGGATGATGGCTACGGCCCTCGAACCATCCCAAAACACTTTGTCTGCATTGTCACGTAGCAGGACAAACTTGTTTGCATCAGCTTATAGAGTGATGTAAAATCACAATATGGAATTGAGCGGTGGAGAATAAATTGATTGATGTTGAGAATTATTAATTTATCTTTGCGATCAATAATGATGTGACCTTGCTTAACAAAAAAAAAAAGTTAAATTTACTCTCTTGCCAATTAGATTTGGTAACCTAAACATAATTTGAGAAAAAAAAAACAAGAATTAAAATTTAATAAAAATTAAAGAAAATGTTTTGTATTTGACTTATAAACATAAATTTTAATATAATATTTTTATGTATTACACTATACAAACACAATATATGTACTTAAATTGCTAAATTTACTCAAACTTTAGGGAATCCATTAATGTTAATTTCTTCAAACAGAGGAAAAATGTGGTTTTGGCATGACACACACTCTCCTAAGGAATATACTAAAATGGCCCAAAGGTCCTAATTCGATGGTCCCAAAATACAATTACAAGACAAGAGATACTAACATTTTAATCTTTTACAAGCAGTCAATGTCTGAACCCGAAACGAGTTAGTGGATACAGCAGTTCTTGCATGTTTCCCACCCAACTTCTGTAGAATATGAAAGCCTTTCTTTCTGCATGTGTTTAGTCATGGAAGGGTAGAATCTGATTCCAACATTTTTATGGAGATCAGGTTCATTAGGTTTCCTATTGGAATAGACTCCGCCAGAGCTAATATAAATATCTAGTCATTCATGAATCATGATGCTCGAATTGACAGTTGAGATGTTTTTGTCGGTAAATTTTGCATCGGAAATTGACAGAGAAATTGTGATCGCTATTGTCAAAAAGTAAATGCCAACTTAATCAACAACAAATCGAAGCTTATTGTCAAAATAAATGCCAACATTTTTTTTATCTTATAAATTGTGATATTTGAGTTTAAATTCAAATAATCTTGTCTTTTATCTATAATATATATATATATAAATACTATGTTTAAAAGTGGATGAAAATTTTATAAAGGTGGGAAAGTCCCTAGTGGCTAAAACTTGTTTGTGTTTATCCGGATTTGGGAAGTAATATTTGGCAAGCAAGATGAAACATCGCCAATTTGCCAGAATATTTACAAACCTAGCTAGAAAGTGACATTTTTTGGCCGCGGCAATGGAAACGGCTTGGACCTCTGCAAAAATGTTCTCCTGCAAGTGTTTTGCCAAGAACAGTTTGAGAAGAATCTGATTCTGTAGAGAATACCTTAAACGTGGTTGGCAGCTATTAGGTTGAAAAGAAATTGTTAGTATTGAGACTCGAATTTTAAATTGGGAGAACTTTTATGCGTTAAAAATGGAGATCATTCGAACCAATGATCAAAGTCATTCAAAGATTGTCTTTATTCCGACAAATTATAGATAGATTTTTTGATCCATTTGTTTTTGCAGAATTGTGACCCAAACCATGGCTGTTGACCCTGAACATCAATGTGAGAAGAAAACATCGTTTCTTACATGTTCTTTGTTTTCAGTTATCTGCAGTTTTGGCCCTGGACATCTTCACCTTTCACCTCGTTATTTTGGATACAGCCTGGAATATTAAGTGTAGGAAATTACGGCCATCTTTCTCTAGGCCTTGCAAAATCCAGTTCTTGGTCGACGATTGTATGAGCTCGGACAAACAATACTATAAGGGGTCCCTCGTACTGATGACTTTATTTTTAATGAGTCAATGTAATAACAAGCATGTGAACCAACCACCTAAGTTTCTTGTTCCTTGTTATAAGAACAATTAAAAGGCAGAAAATAAGGGATTTAATTGTTTGACAAAAAATCATGTCGCTTGTCAACAGGATTTAGCGTAAATGATTAAAGTTTAAATGTTACGTAAAGTATTTAAGTTTGAATTTTCATAATCATTTATTAGTAGGTAATCTATAAGCTTTAAACATATATATACATAAATTTCGATAATAAATTGATAATTTATCCTAACTTTAAAAATAAAATACTTACATTACACGTGAACTATGTGTAACAAAAAAAATCATATCCCTTTCGAAAAGAGTACACGGTCGGTCTTTTGTTTTTATCTTTAATAATTCTTAAAAATACAACACATACATTTTATAAAATAAATCAAAGCGAACTAATTGTTACCTAATAAAACAAACACCATGTTCATTTGATTTGTGAAGTTTAAATCAAAATTATCAGTTTAACGGAAAAAATTATAAGAAATAGAATTGGATTGAACCATTTAAGAAGAAAATCATTGATTGCTCAGACATCAAAGTCAACGTGATTTAAAGAAACAAAAAAAATTCATTGGAAACGCAAATAAATATTTATTTTAAGATTTAATTATTTTTCTTCAAAAGAAAAGTTGCCCAAAATAATTTTTCAGATGCAATTTTTTCCTTTTGAGAAATCATTGTAATTGTTGTTGTTATAGATTTTTTGCAATTATAAAAATTATTTTTTCTCTGAGTGTTGAAAAATTAAAAAAAAAAATCAAACATAAAGCTGTGATCAAAAACTTCAAAAAGTGAGTAACTATATTAAATTTTGTGCTTCTAACACAAAAAATAAAAAAATAAAAAAACCAAAGTTACCTTTTCTTTGTGTAGGAATATTACAATAATCTTGAATATTAATTTAAATGATTATATTTTTATTTTTAATATTTGAGTCTCATCACTTATATTCTCTCTTTTTCCATGTCAAATAATGCATCTTATGTCTTAAGCATCCCAAATCAAAGAAAAAGAAAGTTATGCTAATTGCTAACACTTGTTGAAGTTTAGGAAAATGTGACAATGCCAAAACAGAGAATCAATAGTCAAATATCTGCCCACTTTTTGAATTTTAAGCTCTTTCTTTGTTCCAAATTCCAACCTTTTGTAACCAAAAAAAAATTCCAACCTTTTTCTTAAAAAAAAAAAAAAGTCATTTATATTCTGCTGATGCTGGCCACTTACAAGCCTACTGCAATTTGAAGAATATTCCAATATTTGAGAATAACAGTAGAGGATTACCTACGTCAAGATTTAAATTTCAAATATGTTAAATATTATTATTTAAGAGTGATTTTACGAACTATTTGAATTAAATCTTAAATTTATATAATATTATTTTATTCTGTAACAACGGCTAATGGAAGAACAAAAGTAACTAAGGATATGAGAAGAATTGTTTAATGATATAATAATTAAATGGATTAAGTTAATATTTACAACTTACATTTTCCCTTTTCATGAGCAAAACCATTTTTTCATTTAGATTTTACAATCTTGTTTTTTTTTTTGTTACAAGAGGAATATTAAATAACTAAAAATTGAGATGCTTGGATTCGAACCCAAGATTTACAATATGTCATAATTCATCCTTAACTACTAGATTTTACAATCTTGTTCGCTCTTTTACCCTAGGAACTATATATAGCTAAAGCTAAAACTTTATAGAATATGTAAACATATATTCAAGTTCTTGCAATTTTTACAATTTTTTTCAAGTTCATTCAATCAAGTTTATTTACATCGAATTTAATAAATTAAAAAAATAACTTTTCACAACTCGGCAAAGAATTGGAGCTCAAGACAATTAAAAGAAACAATTTACTTGTTACATGAACCAACATGTGTTAAAACAAATTAATTGTCCAAAGTTATAGAAGACACTATATATTAATATTAGTATCATTTAACTTTTTTTAAAGTTAACAACTGAATATCCTTTTTACACCAAAAAAAAAAAACAACTGAATATCCTTTTTTTTTCTTAATTGTCGGGTCATACCAATGACAATGTTTGTATTAAGGATTTATATATGATGCACTGACAGTGTATAGTTTCTATACACTGTCAATGCATCAGAGGTTGACACATCATCATTAGGCCCTTATATGCAAATATAAATAAATTTTTTTTATTTGCCCATAAGGGCCTATTGATGAGGTGTCAACCTCTGATGCATTGACAGTGTATAGAAATTATACACTGTCAGTGCATCATATATAAACTCTTGCATTAATATTAGTATATTACTGGAATTATTGATAAAATATTGAATTTTAATTTTAATGATCGAGATTTAATTGTTAATAATTTCAAATACATAAAGGTCATATTTGGTGTATAAGATGATGGATAGAATATAATGATAATCATCCTATCTTGTGTTTGGTGCATATATTAAGAGAAGGATTGGACTGAAAGAAAGATTAGTCTCCTTCTAATATAGGATAATTCAATCATTTTCAAAAGGTGAGGATTATTTTTAATCCTATGGGATTATAAATAAATACTCATAATTTATTTATTTCATCCTTAAAATTTATATTTAAAAATTAACTTAAACATTTAATAATTAATTAACTAATTAATTAATCCAAATTTTTTCTCTTTTTTTATTTTTTACTTCTTTTTTATTTTTTTCTTGTTTTTGATTCAAGAAAAACTATAGTTTTGATAAAATAATATTTTTTAGAACATATTTTTTAAAAATTATTTTACGGAAATAATTAAAAATTGTAAATCAATTTTTAGAAAAAAATCTCAAACATAAAAATATTATAAAATATATTTTTTAACTAGTTTTTTTCTTAAGTTTAAATTTTTATTTTTTTTCTTTCTTAATTTTTTTGCCTGTAAAAAAATGAAAAATAACTATTAACCATAAAATTATTAGAAATTATATCATTTTTTAATTTATAAAATTTGAATAATTAAATTTAACTCGTATTTTTTCTTTTTCTTCGTTTTCTATATTTCCTTTTAATTGACAAAAAAAGAAAGAAGATAAAGAAACCGTAAAAATAAAGAAATATATCTAAGAATTGTCTTTTGAAAAAATTAATGTAATTAAAAACAACTTATTTCCTAGAAAAAATAATTTTCTAAAAATAAATATATTTAATGTACAATCAAAAAATTATTTTAAAATTAAATCATATAAAAGAAAGAAAGAAAAATGAGAAAAAAATACAGAAATTTTGTTTTATAAAAGTTAATTTTTTAACAAAATAAACTTTTTGAAAACATAATATAAATTTTTTAGAAGTAATTTTTTTATTAAAAAATAAACTAATAAATTTGACTATTAATTATAATATTATGAATAATATTTAAAATTTTAAATTTTTATTCATATTTATAACAGAAAATTATAAATTTAAATTATGTTACTTTAAAAAAGAGTACTAAAAAATCATTTTATAATACTCTTAATTCTACTCATAGCAAATATGATGAAAGATATAAAAAAATCATGCTATCTTATTTTTAATCATTGTACATACCAAACATAAGATAGGATGATATAATTTAATCTAATCTTATCCATAATATTATCTTATCTTATCCTTATCCTTATCATATGCACCAAACATGATAAAAAATAATATAATTTGAGGTTAAACAAAAGAATATTTTCCAAAATCTTGTAATAATTACTTTTACTAGGATTTTAATGTCTTCATGGCCACATAACAGTAATATTTTCCTTCAATTTTGGTCAATAAATATTGATTAAAGTGACTGATTTAACCTATACTAGATGTGATTTATGGGACTAGTAAAAAATTAAAGAATGTGAAACTTATCTCAAATTATTCATGCAAATATTTTTAAGAGTTGATATTTATCAAATATAAGATTTAAAGCTTAATAACTACAGTTTTCTTTTCTATCTCAAACTATGACTTCTTTTGAACCAAAAATTTATAAAATGATAATAGTTTCAAGCCAGAATAATAATCACTCAAATTTATCATTTTTTGGGGAAAAAAGAAAAAAGAAAAAGCCAAATTTGCATTTGAATTAAATTCTACTAAAAAAAATAGAATACAACTTTGTCATTTAAAAACAAATAAACAACCAAAATTGCCTTTGTATTAAATTTTACTCAAAATGAGATATTTGACGTTCATACTTTAGCACGGACCGCACGGTGGTCGGTTTGACTTTGACGAATATAATAAATAAAGGAAAGAAATAAAAAAAGAAAACGTGACAATACAACTTTCCTACAATCACAGAATCACTCCATATATTAAGCTTTTTTCTTTCCTCTTTAAACTGGATTTTCAATCTATTATTATAGATTTAATAAAAATCCATTGGAAAGTAAATAAATTCATTGTCAGTTTTTTCATAATTTTATTATTGTTAGAAAGTCTATAAAAAGACAACAATTAAATTTAAAATTATAATTCAATTAATTCATATTATTTTTTTTAGGCTTAATAGCCAAATATACTCTCAACTTTTAGCATAAAATTGAATGAAGCCCTTAACATTTTATCGCGTGAAAATTAGTTCATAAATTTTTATTTTATTATAAATAAACCCTCAAACTTTCAAAATTATACAATTAAGTCCAAATCTGTTAAATGACACTAGCTTTCGTTAGTATTGCATACGTGGCATGCCACGTGGTAGCCAACTAAGCTATCCATGTCAGATTTCACGTTAGATGTCCAAATAGCAGTTAGTGTCATTTAACGGATTTGGACTTAATTGTATAATTTTGAAAGGTTGAAGGTCTATTTATAATAAAATAAAAGTTTATAAATTGATTTCTACGCAATAAAACGTTGATGGTTTCATTTTATTTTATGCTAAAGGTTGAGAGTATTTTTTATTATTAAGCCTTTTTTTTACAAAGAAAGTTGAGACTACGATTGTTAAGATTTAAATTTAAATCTACCAGATGTTGTAAAAAAAAATTTTCGATTCATTCATATCACTTTTTATATCATATTGTTTTTCTTAATGAATAATTTATAATAAATTTGAGATTTAAATTTTAACATTGATAATCCTTTTCATTTATTCTCAATGTGCAATTTTTTTATATAGAAAAAATTAATTATTGGTTAAGAAAATCAGCAAACAACAAAGTCAAAAAAATTAATAAATCACGTGCCTTTGACTGTTGAATTTCCAAAAGTCAACTTATTTAAAACGCCCAATTGACTATCTATTTGGCTGAGTGAAATTCAACCTTTTTTAAACATTATTTTATTAAATACTTTATTATAAATACATATACATAGGAGATTCAATAGGCTTTCATCAACCACGTAAATGAAGATAATTCTCTCTTTTTACTCTCTATTAATTTTTAAGTCCAAAACTTTTTTATTTTTTCTGTTTTTTCATCAATTAAAATTCGAACGTTGTAAAAAATATTAAAAAAAAAAACTAGACTTACGTATTACAAAAATACCGAAGCTGTAACCAAAAAAAATACTGGAGTAATTTTAGATATAAATTTTGTATACGTATACGTAGATGTACGAAGTTTCCAGTAGTTTGGCCGGGCTGATTAGGCTGCTGATTGCGATTGACTTTATTACAGACTATTTACAGTCCACAAATGTTGGCAACAGTCATTATCGAATCAAAATTTTCAAATCTCAGTCACAACGAAGACCGTTAGGTGTTTAATATTTACAAACCGTTTGGTCTAATGTCGGGGCAGACCGTCTTTGACTTGCATGAGTCATAGTAAAACAACATACATTATTCGTATTTGATACATTGATAGTAAATATTAAAAATTTTTTACTTTAGAAACAAAATTAAGAGATTACTACATTTGATTTTTTTATTAATTAATTTTTTATTTTTAATATCTCATATAAAAATGTGTCTAGCTATTAATTATGTTTGTGTAGTACATTTTTATTAGAAGTATTATTACCAATGCGGATCTTGACATTCGAATTTGAGGGGGTCAAGTATAAATCAATCAAGCCATTTGTGAGCTATTTAAGTTCGACATGAGTGGCTTGATTTGATAATTATTCGAATTTGACTCATTTATTTTGAGCTAAACTTAAAATTGAGTTGCTCGAGAAACTAGTCGAGTTAAATTCAAGTATTTTAATATTCAAATCGAACGACTCGTGAGTCTAATCGAATTTTTTTTAATATATATTTTAAATATTTTATTATTAATCTACTATTTTACTGTTATTATATATGATTAAACATTAACAAAGTGAGCCTATCGAATTCAGTTCGAGCTTGAGCGATACAAGTATTTTATCAAGCCGAACTCGAGTTTAAAAAACTCTCGAATTTTCGAGTCAAACTTAACTCAAGTTTGATACTTTTTTTATCTCCACTCAATTACACTTCTAAAGCCAAGTAAAATTTTAAATGACATCAATTTTACTTGAGTTATGTATACCAATTATAAAAAGAGTTTGTATATGATGCACTGACAGTGTATAGTTTCTATACACTGTCAATGCATCAGAGGTTGACACCTCATCAATAGGCCCTTTTGGGCAAATTAAAAAAATTTATTTATATTTGCATATAAGGGCCTATTGATGAGGTGTCAACTTCTTGTGCATTGACAGTGTATAGAAACTATACACTGTCAGTGCATCATATATAAATCCTTATAAAAAATAACAAGTTTGTAAAATTATAAATCTTATAAATTTATAAACAATAGTATAATGAAACAAAATACAACAAATAGATTATAATTTCATCTAAAATTGTGAACGATTTTTTTTTAAATTTTCAAAAATTGAATCTGAACTATGTAATAAGTGAATTATATATGGGTAAACTTTCTTGATCATTTCCTTTGAAAATTTAAAATTAAATATATATAAATAAACTAAATTATATCAAACAAAAAATATATAATATATCTTTAAAATAATAAAATTGAATATGTTTTTCTTACATTTTACAAAGTGATCTCAATCTAATTTTGGTATTGAAAAAAATTGTAAGATTTTTTAAAGAATAATTCTTCATAGGTAATCAAGACAAGTGAATATAATATTATGCTATAAAAAAATAAAAATTTAATTATTCCAATTTTTTATTAAATAAAAATAATTTAAATAGTATCCAGCATATACTTACAAGTATATAAAAAGATAAAATGGCATACAAACCTTGTATAAAGAAATATTCAAATGTTTGGAGAGGCCAAAACTATTTATTATAAATAATATATTTATTAATTTACAATTATATTATATATAAATTTATTTTTCAGAAGTTTTCGCCTCTGATTATTACAATCATCATATTATATTTTATAAACAAGTAATGATGAAAATCACATTACTCAAACTAGTAAATAACTATTAAAAACTAGTAAATAATTAAATTAATTCAAGTTCATACTTAATGAAACTCGAACTTAAGACCTTAAAACCCTTCGTGTATCAAAAATTTTTTTACTTGCACAAGCTCAATCTTAAGAATTGAATAAAAAAAACTAATTTCAATTTGCAATAAAAAAAACTTATTTCAATGATTGGAAATTATAACCTTTAAGTTTTAATAAAAAGCAATTTTAGAAAATCACGAAGTTTAGCCAATAGCTAGAAGTTAGAACTTAAGAGATGATATTAGACTTTTTTTTTACAAGATAATTAGGGGTAATTTAAAGATTTATTCTATTTTTTTCCTTCAAATGATCTGAGAGTGTGAAGTAAGAAGTTAAATGTTTGGAATTTGTTTTAAAAATGAATAAAAAGGTAAATTATCTTATTCATTGTTAACAGAGTTTTTGGATTGTAGTTGTGAGCTTATCAAATTAGTAAGATAATACATATTCTTAAAAGATTAATATCAAATACATCGTCTGTAAAGTTTTTTGATTTTATAAGCGAGATTAAGATGATGACAAATGTTTTGTTTTATTTATTTATTATTTTTTAATATTTTTAAAGGACATGTATCATTATCCAAATTTCGCTTGTAATATTAAAAAATTCTACTAATGGTATATAATGTATTGGACATTAATCTATTCTTAAAACATTTTTTTTAGTTATATTCTTAAAACATGATAAAAAAAAAAACCATGTAACATTCTATTAACTCGATTTCTGAAGTTAAAATCTTTTAGTCACGGATAATGTACAAAAACAAACCTATAAAAAAAATACATTAAAGCAAAATGCATGAAGATTAAATGGAATAATATATATTGATGTAAAATAACATTTTATGTGATATTTTCTTCAATATGATTAATTGTAACTATAATTAGTAAATCAAGCTCATTTACATCAAAATTATTCAGTTGCAACATGAAATAAATGCCATTAAATTATCTTAGAGAAAATGCTCTCATTTTCACTTAGCTAGGTGCAAACTTTTCTTGCTTTTTTTTTCCAGAAAAAAAAATCTTCTTCGACCCATGCAACACTTTTCCCGCGAAACAAACAAGTTATTTTGAATTATCATGAATAATTTTTTTTGACGATAGCGGCCGAAGAAAAAGTGATAAGCGGTGTGGCAGATTGAATTCAACACGGACAAAAACAAACAGCAACAAAAGACCCATAACTTCACTGTTTGGTCCCATTTCTAACCTTTTTTGGTTCGAAATAATTTTTTTGAATTTTCTTCCATAAAAATCAAAAAGGTTACCAAGGTTTTTCCTTTGTAAATCAATTAAGAGAATAGAATAAAAGAATAAAATTAATTTAGATATGATAATTTTAGATACAAAATAATATAAAAAAAACATTACAAATTAAAATTTTAACAAAATTATGTATGAATGTACTTGAACTTAAAAATATATTTCGTTTTCCACGTTTCAATATTAATTATGATATGATAATTTTCATTTTTTACATGATTTGATATAAATTAAATATGATATAAATATAAGAATTACCAAATTTACGATAAAAGATATTGAATAATAGAATCAATAATGAGAATTAAAAGAAAATCATGGCATTACACTCATTTTCTCATTCTTACAACTAAATGAAAGTGAAATCCACCTCCACATCCAACACAACACCACCTCAACGAACTGTAAAGTGAAAACAAACAAGGCCCATTGTTGTTCTGTCTAATGTTTCTTTATAAAGACATTCTATGGAGGATCCCATCTGCATTGTCATGATCTCATCAACATGTAAATTAATAGTATTCCTTTTCTTTTCTCTTGCTTGGGACTCACTTGAATGAAAATGTGATTTTTTTTAATGTGATCAATAAGAGAAATGCTAACGGTAGTCATTTTTACAATCACATTTTAATATTTTCTATTTTATTGAGTCACATCATTTTTTAATTTTACGTGAAGATATGTTACTAATGTGAGAAGTGAAAAATTAAAATATGTGAATGCTAAAAAATATTTTTCAAGTAACCTATAATAGTAGGTAATTAATTTTCATATAAAATAAGAAGTGACAAGACTTAATAAAATAAGAAGTGTTGAAATATGACCTGCCACTAGCATTCCTCAATCAACAAAATAGAGTTTAAGAGTGTTTCGAACAATGAACCACGTTCAAATATGACTACAAATCAATTTAAATCGATTTAATTAATTAAATTCAGTCCAAATTTGATTCATAAAATTAAATCAATTGATTTTAGTGTTTAAAATTATAAATTGAATCTATCAACTAAATAATTTTTTAATATATTTGTTTAGATATCATTGTGTTCGAATAAAAAAAATTCAAAACTTAAAAGCATATTTGTAATAGCAAAAATAAAAAACAAAAGTAAAAATTTCAGTTTTTAAGCAAATCGACCTATTTCAATTTATTTTTTTTATAAATAAAATTAAATCGATCAGCTCGATTATTTTTAAATAAATTAATTCTATTTTTGATTTTTTCAAACGGGATTGATAAAAACATTGACATTTCACTCATGTATGTCCCTCATTTCACGGCACAGGCCACACGGCGGCTGCTGCAAGTGCTACAAAAGCTACTGAAGAAAAAACAGAACAAAATTTTGCAAAGGTTGAAATAAAAACACATTTTTATTTGTTCTTATTTCTTAACATTTTTTTATGTTAATTTAAGTTAATTTAAGCTCCTTCTATCACCAAAAAGATTTCTTAACATTTGTACAGAGAGGGAGAGAAAGAAAAAGCTGAAAAGGGGAACAGACAGACTGTACAGTATTTCCTCTTCCATTTCTCTCTCTTTCTCTTCCTATATATACAAATTTCATAGCCTTTTTCTTCTTTTTTTCTTTTCTTTCTCTGGATTCTACATGTTAATAGGCTTATAGGCTGTAGCCTGCTCAGCATCTAATCCAAAGAATATTCATTTGGAATTTGGAATGCTGGTGTCGGAGTCGTGCTCCCTATATAAATCAGAAAAAGGCTTGGTTTTGGAGAAAGACGAGAACTTGAAGAGAGCCAGCTACCATCTTCTGGTTGATGGTCAGTATCATTAAATTTTCTGTTTTGTAATGTTGTTTCTGATATGGGTTTCATTCGGTTTTTCTTTTGATTTCTAGTCTCCTTCATTTGTCTCCTTCTGTTCTTTCCGATGATATATAGAGAGATAAGAAAGAGAGCGAGAGGCAGTGGAAATGATTTTTTTTTTGCTTTATTTCTTCGTTTTCCGTGATGGTAACAATCCATTTGTTTTCATATGCAATTTGTCTGCAGATTCTATCTCCAAATTTCGTTGTTGTTGTTTGCTTCTTTCATTGCTTCAGATGGTGAGATGTCCTTCTTCACGCGATTTGATCTCTCTTCTTACTTAATTCATCAACAAAGACACCGACTCAGCTTGTTTCTCCGGTCTCTCATCGAAGAACTCGCCTTTTTCAATAATGGGCTTCACTCTTTTGCTCAATAGCATTACAGCTTCTTCTTCTTCATCACCTGCTGGACAACAACCACATTTCTTCTTTCTGAGAGCAATTCAAGGTTTGCCCATTTTGGAATTATCCTCCATTTGCATCAATTTGACACTTTTCCTGGTGTTTCTTTTCATAATATCTGCAAGGCAAATATTTGTCTGTGTTGGTCGGGTTCGGTTTCTTAAGGATGATTCTGTTGCGAATTCAAGCCCGATTAGGAGAAGCATTAGTATTGATGGAGAAGTTCAGGATGTTATAGTCGGGGCTGGGTTTAAATTGTCTGTATTTTGTTGTTTCTATGTGCTGCTTGTGGAAGTTGTGGTGCTAGGATTTGATGGATTTGGTTTGATAGAAGAGGCTGTTGATGGGAAGGTTGTGGGTTGGTCAGTTCTTGCCTTGCCTGCTGCTCAAGGTTTAGCTTGGTTTGTATTGAGTTTTTCAGCTCTCCATTGTAAGTTTAAGGCGTCTGAGAGATTCCCAATTTTGTTGAGGGTATGGTGGTTTATTTCCTTTCTGATTTGCTTGTGTACCTTGTATGTTGATGGGAAATCTTTCTTAATAGATGGTTTAAACCACTTGTCTTCTAATGTTGTGGCCAATTTTGCTGTAACCCCTGCTCTTGCATTTCTTTGCTTTGTTGCAATTAGAGGTGTGACCGGTATCGAAGTGTGTAGAAACTCTGACCTTCAGGAGCCATTGCTTCTTGAAGAAGAGGCTGGGTGTCTTAAGGTTAGTCCTTATAGTGTTGCTGGCTTCTTTAGTTTGGCCACCCTTTCTTGGCTAAATCCGCTTCTCTCAATTGGTGCCAAGAGACCGCTTGAGCTTAAGGACATTCCCCTTCTTGCGCCAAAAGATAGAGCCAAGACTAATTATAAGGTTTTGAATTCAAATTGGGAAAAACTGAAGGCTGAAAACCCATCAAAGCAACCTTCTTTGGCTTGGGCAATTTTGAAGTCCTTCTGGAGGGAAGCAGCTTGTAATGCTGTATTTGCTCTGTTGAACACTCTTGTTTCCTACGTCGGTCCATACATGATTAGTTACTTTGTTGATTATTTGGGAGGACGGGAGACTTTCCCTCATGAAGGTTATGTTCTTGCTGGAATCTTTTTTGCATCCAAGCTCGTAGAGACATTGACAACCCGACAGTGGTATCTAGGGGTTGACATCTTGGGTATGCATGTGAGATCAGCTTTAACGGCAATGGTGTATCGGAAGGGCCTAAAGCTCTCAAGCTTAGCTAAACAAAGTCACACCAGTGGAGAAATTGTTAATTACATGGCAGTTGATGTTCAAAGAGTGGGAGACTATTCTTGGTATCTCCACGACATTTGGATGCTTCCTTTGCAAATAATTCTTGCTCTTGCAATATTATATAAAAATGTTGGAATTGCTTCCATTGCCACATTGGTTGCAACCATTATATCCATCGTTGCTACTGTTCCTTTAGCAAAGGTCCAAGAAGATTATCAAGACAAGTTGATGGCTGCCAAGGATGAAAGAATGCGGAAGACTTCTGAGTGTCTAAGGAACATGAGAATCTTAAAGTTACAAGCTTGGGAGGATAGGTACCGAGTGCAATTAGAGGAGATGCGAGGTGTAGAATTCAAGTGGCTACGGAAAGCACTCTATTCTCAGGCCTTTATTACATTCATTTTCTGGAGCTCCCCCATATTTGTTGCAGCTGTCACATTTGCAACGTCTATATTGTTGGGAGGTCAACTCACAGCAGGCAGTGTTCTTTCTGCACTAGCCACTTTCAGAATCCTTCAAGAACCTCTCAGGAATTTTCCGGACCTGGTGTCTATGATGGCACAGACAAAGGTTTCTCTTGATCGAATTTCTGGTTTCCTACAGGAGGAAGAACTGCAGGAAGATGCCACCACTGTTCTTCCCCGAGGCATGTCAAAGGTGGCTATAGAGATTAAGGATGGTGAGTTTTGCTGGGACCCCTCTTCTTCAAGGCCCACCTTATCTGGTATACAACTGAAAGTAGAAAGGGGGATGCGTGTGGCAGTTTGTGGCATGGTTGGCTCTGGGAAATCAAGCTTTCTCTCTTGCATCCTTGGGGAGATTCCTAAAATCACTGGTGAGGTAAGACTGATTCATAGAACATTAATACTATTTTCTTCCTCAAATTTTACTCTATTAGTTTTACAATTTTTGCTGATTAATGGAAAGGCTTTTAGATAGTTTTACAAATTTTACAATTCTTTTACTTTGATGTTTGAACAGGTTCGAGTGTGTGGTACTGCAGCCTATGTCTCTCAGTCGGCATGGATACAATCTGGAAATATTGAAGAGAACATTCTTTTTGGTAGTCCTATGGATAAAGCAAAATACAAGAATGTTATCCATGCTTGTTCCCTGAAGAAGGATTTTGAGCTCTTTTCGCATGGAGATCAGACCATAATTGGAGATAGAGGTATAAATCTGAGTGGTGGACAGAAACAACGGGTGCAGCTTGCAAGGGCTCTTTATCAGGATGCTGATATTTATTTACTTGATGACCCCTTCAGTGCTGTTGATGCACACACTAGTTCAGAACTGTTCAAGGTTGACTTTGTCAATGTACTGCACATATTGCTGTTCATATCAATAGAAATTGGCTGAACAATTCATTTTGGAACTGCAGGAATACATAATGACAGCACTTGGGAGTAAGACTGTTGTTTTCGTGACCCATCAAGTTGAATTTCTACCTACTGCTGACTTGATACTGGTATGGAATGGTTTCAAATTTAATTCCTGCTAGCAGTTCAGCATGCAACGATGCATGTGTGCTTTAGTTTCTACTCTGATCTGAATACAAATTTTTAGCAGAACCTTTTCTTCCTTTTTTTTTTAATCTAAAGATGGTTATATGATGAGACTGGTTTTTAATAAAGTGTTCTGAATATTTTATTCTCAAATGTCATCAATCCCTTCTGCAGGTTCTTAAGGAAGGCGGCATCATACAGGCAGGAAAATATGATGAACTTTTACAAGCAGGCACTGATTTCAAAACTCTTGTCTCAGCTCACCATGAAGCAATTGAAGCAATGGATATTCCAAGTCACTCATCAGAAGACTCAGATGAAAATTTGCCTCTTGATGGGCCGACCATACTAAATAAAAAATGTGATTCGGCTGGAAACAGTATTGACAGTTTGGCAAAGGAAGCGCAAGATGGTGCATCAGCTTCAGAGCAGAAAGCAATTAAAGAGAAAAAGAAAGCAAAGCGGAGGAAAAAGCAACTTGTTCAAGAAGAGGAAAGGGTAAAAGGAAGAGTCAGCATGAAGGTGTACTTGTCATATATGGTGGCCGCATATAAAGGCATTTTGATACCGCTCATTGTTCTTGCTCAAACTTTATTTCAGTTCCTTCAAATAGCTAGTAATTGGTGGATGGCATGGGCAAACCCCCAAACTGAAGGAGACCAAGCTAAAGTCAGTCCTATGGCCCTCCTTGTTGTTTATATGGCCCTTGCTTTTGGAAGCTCTTGGTTTGTATTTGTTAGGGCTGTTCTGGTGGCCACATTCGGCCTAGCAGCTGCCCAAAAATTGTTTCTCAATATGCTTAGAAGTGTGTTTCGAGCACCAATGTCTTTTTTTGATTCAACTCCGGCCGGGCGGATCTTGAATCGTGTAAGTTTTCTTTCTAATATATTTTTTCTTCTGACAATATGTACTTTAAGTTGCTAAATTTTCTATTTGTCTTTGTTTGGACTCCGTTTTCTTTTATTCAGTTTATATGATGACTGTTATTTATATACTTACAGGTGTCTATTGATCAAAGTGTTGTGGATCTTGATATCCCTTTTAGACTTGGTGGGTTTGCTTCAACAACGATACAGCTTCTTGGGATTGTTGGTGTGATGACAGAAGTTACTTGGCAAGTTCTGCTTCTTGTTGTCCCAATGGCTGTTGCTTGCTTGTGGATGCAGGTAGTTACTTCTATTTTATATCAAATTTCTCTTGTTGAGTTCCATGACTATCATAGACTGAGGGAAATGGAAGCACATTAGTGTTAGTTTATTTCTTTAGGCTTATTCTGCTTTTCTCGTTGTTGCCAAGAACAAACCAGGAGGCTTATCACCAGCTTTTAGGATTAAAACTTGTAATACTTATTCAAATGTAGTCTGCGTCCAGGTGAACAATATTGACAGCATGTGTTAAATGAGATGATTTTATAGCACTAAAATGGCTTATATAAATGCTAAAAGGAATTGGACTATGGTTGCTTGATGTGTGTAGCTGTCTCCTCTATTACCTTGTGGTAAGGTTGCTTCAATCAACTTTCTATTAGCTATTGTTTGTGTTATCTTGATATTGATAAAGAAGATTGATCGGTGATTGATTATTTCTCAAAATTGCTTCAAATACTTGATTTAACTTATGAAAAATGTGGTTCATGAAGCACTTCCAACTACATCCTGTGAATGCAACAATGAGAATTGGTAAATGTTGTCCTCAAAATATCCCTTGTACCATTGTTTATTGGATTATTTTTATATTTGAGATGGTCTAAAACATTAATGGTAAGGTTAAAAGTATGTGACTTTATCTTTCAACTTATGTTCTTGGATTTCCCTCACAACTTTTCCATTGTTTGACAAGTTTTGTTTATCATATTTTATTTGATTTTAGATTCTTGTATTTGGAGTTGAAGTTGAAGTTGCCAGTCCATAGAACCACATTGGTTTCATTTATCTACCTTAAATCCCTTTAACCGTTGTTGATGAATTTAACATACACTTTATGATTTCAAAGTTACTGTAGTGTATTTTTTTTTTTGGGAAACACATTTCTTCTGATGAATTGCTCTCTGATTACTGGTTGCAGAAATACTACATGGCTTCATCGAGGGAACTGGTCCGCATTGTTAGCATCCAGAAATCTCCAATTATTCATCTTTTTGGTGAATCAATTGCTGGAGCAGCCACGATAAGAGGCTTTGGGCAAGAGAAAAGGTTCATGAAGAGGAACGTTTATCTTCTTGATTGTTTTGCTCGTCCATTCTTTTGCAGCCTTGCAGCCATTGAATGGCTTTGCCTGCGCATGGAGTTACTTTCAACCTTTGTATTTGCCTTTTGCATGATTTTGCTCGTGAGTTTTCCGCATGGAAGTATTGATCCAAGTAAGCAAAATCATTTGAATTATTATTTAATTTATCTGCTTGTTTTTGTAAGAAATTTCAAGTGATCAAGACAGATGTGT
Source organism: Heritiera littoralis (assembly GCA_031772115.1). Lineage (NCBI taxonomy): Eukaryota > Viridiplantae > Streptophyta > Magnoliopsida > Malvales > Malvaceae > Heritiera > Heritiera littoralis. Next base: position 895,105 of record JAPDPK010000186.1, read on the forward strand.
ACTGCAAAATTTAAAGTAAATCTGATTGCTGTCATCCTTCTTGAAGTGGAGGCTAGATTGGTGCTGCCAAGTTCGAACAAAGTTTCATTAGTATTGAGACTATGTTAGATATACGATAAAAATGAAAAATTGGAGTTGTTAGTCACAATAATATGCTGATGCTAATAATTCTTGCTTCTTCTAAACAGGTATGGCAGGCCTTGCTGTGACATATGGCCTTAACTTAAACGCACGGCTATCACGGTGGATACTTAGCTTTTGCAAGCTTGAGAATAAAATTATTTCCATAGAGAGGATTTATCAGTACAGTCAAATTCCAAGTGAAGCTCCTGCTGTTATTGACGACTCCCGCCCCCCGCCCTCATGGCCTGAAAGTGGAACAGTTGAATTGCACGATTTAAAGGCATTTTCTTCTCTTTTCTCCCTTGCTTGATGAAGTCTACTTAATTGGGAAATTTCGATTTTGTTTTTATATATATATATATATATTTAATTTTTTAGTTTTAATGATGTTGGAGAAAAAGATGACACGTCCTCTTTTTGAATATTACTGGCACCAAATGCTGACTTTTCTTTCTGTATTCCTATTTTTGAAGGTTCGTTACGGGGAAAATCTTCCTGTGGTGCTTCATGGGGTGACCTGTGCATTTCCTGGTGGCAAAAAGATTGGAATTGTTGGGCGTACTGGAAGTGGTAAATCTACTTTGATCCAAGCATTATTCCGATTGATTGAGCCAGCTGTTGGGAGAATCATTATAGACAACATTGACATATCGACAATTGGGCTCCATGACCTTCGTAGTCGTCTTAGTATCATACCCCAGGACCCTACGTTGTTTGAAGGAACTATCAGAGGCAATCTTGATCCTCTCGAAGAGCATTCAGATCATGAAATTTGGGAGGTATGAGTCTCACTTGTATACCCAGCTCTCTCACTCTCGCCTTTACTTAACGACTATACTTAAGCGGAGAGTTAAATTTATGAATTTCACAGAAGTGCCGGTATTTATTTCATGGGCATAAAGTTATAAATGCATTCTTGATGATCCTTGCCTCCTAAGTAGTTAAAATTTCTAGAAATTTTAAATAAGCCCGAGTTTGTGGTTCTTTTATTGAAGATTTCAGAGTTCTTTTCACTGAGATTACTAGTTCTTAGGGAACATTTTTACAGATAAATTATATCTGATGGTCCATATTAAAAAAATACCACTCGGTTACTTGATTTACTTTCTTTTTCGATCTTTTCATATCACTTTATTCCCAATTTAACACAATTTTTCCATGCCAAAATATGCTCGTTGAACCTTGAAATATGATCATGTCGAAAGATGTGCACCCCATTAAGTACTGAATTTTTATTTGTCACAGGCACTTGATAAAGCTCAGCTCGGAGATATTGTTCGTGAGAAAGACCTAAAGCTTGATACACCAGGTTCGAACTGCCCTATTGGACATCATTAACATGTCATCTGAACTGAAAAAAGAAAAGAAAAAATGCATTGAGAAAGAAGAGGCAAAAGCCCCTTGAAGTTGCATGTGGTTGATAGACCATTTTTTGTTTGATGTCAAATTTGCAGTTCTAGAAAATGGAGATAACTGGAGTGTGGGGCAGCGGCAACTTGTTTCCCTTGGCCGGGCTTTACTTAAACAGGCAAGGATACTTGTACTAGATGAAGCAACAGCATCGGTTGATACTGCCACTGATAATCTCATACAGAAGATCATCCGAATGGAGTTCAAGAACTGCACAGTTTGCACTATTGCACATCGTATTCCAACTGTAATTGACAGTGACTTTGTTTTGGTACTAAATGATGGTACGTAAAACAATATCTTTAGTAGTTCATCTGAAGTTTGAGATGTTTCAGTATTATTTAAAGTTATTGAAAGTCTGACATTTTCCCAATGAATTGAAAATTTTATTTGCAGGTCGAGTTGCTGAGTTTGATACTCCGGCTCGTCTCCTAGAGGATAAATCATCCATGTTTCTGAAGTTGGTAACCGAGTATTCATCAAGATCAAGTGGCATACCAGAATTTTGAAACAGATTGCATGCCCGAAGTTCTTCCACTCCGAGGCATCGGGAGCAGAGGGTCTATCCAAGAAACCAGCTGCTGCTGCTGTATTTTTGCAGCACTCAGCAAACTCGGTGGGAGAGATGTGCATATCAATCCATTATACCAAAACCTCGAGTTGATATTTCTAAACCAACGTAATTTCAAGTTAATTCATCTCCATAAATTGATTTGGGAAATTCCTGCATGGTTAGCAACCTAGCATACCTTGTAACAGAAAATAAGTCAGATTACACGGAAGAAATAAAGTATTTGTTCAGATGCGCAATAGAGTAGAGCTTAGAAAAATGTCTGATTGTAGTTAGGACAAGTTGTAGAGTTGAACCAGTAAAATCCACTCTTCTACGGGCTTAAGTTCAGCTGTTGAGTGAAGAATATAAATTTTGTTTCATCTTTCTAGTGACAATTTCAGTTATAGGCCTTGATGCCATGAATTTTGCTTCATACTTACCTTTTTCCTTCTCTTTCTCTCACTCACTCTTCTGTAAGACCAAATAGACTGCTGCAACTGACAAATTATAAACTTGTACATTCTATTGAGCGGCTTTTACAGAAGATGAAAGCGTAATCCAAAGAAGAAAGAAGCAACAACCTTGAGAACTGTCTGTAAACGACAGCAAATGTTGCATGAAGTTCTTGCAAGTCTTCATGCATTGCTATTGAAAATTGTTCAAACTAGTTCTTCTTAACAAGGTTGTTTCCGAGTAAACAAGTTCCCAACCTATGTTGTAAGGATGAAATAATACTCCCGGATCGATCAAATTCTCTTCGAACCAAAATTTGCAGCCTGTTGGTTTTTGTAAGGAGTACTGCAATGTCTTGAAAGCAACATTCCTGTCATTAGAGTTTAGATTGAAGGTCTCTGAGTTTGAATTTTAAGACATCAAAGTATTTGCAAATGAAACGCCATAGAATGAAATGCGGAGTTAAAACCCAGATTGCTTTCTGTTTGTCAGCTGGTTTCTCTGTATAAATAACAACCGTAGAAAGCTCGTGAAGCAAATAACCGTCTGCCAGTATTAACCAAAATAATAATCATAAGATATGAAAACGTTAAGTTGCAACTAAAATAATAAAGCTTCCTTCGGATCTTCCATGGCCCAAGTCGAGAAACAGGATAAGCCTAGAACATGGCCCAATATTTCCAGATGGCGACAACAATGAACCCAAAGGTCAAATCCAGTACGACCTAGAATTAGACCCAAAATCCAAATCTCCATCTTCGAAGTTGAAATCCAACAAAACCATTTTCCATTCTCCGGAGACTTTAGGCCGAGAAAGATGCAGGCGATTGCGAGACGGTTGGGGCAGCAATCCTTGAGGCCAACGGCTTCAATCTCTTCTATCAAGTCTATTTACCCTCTCTCCGATCACTGTACCTTTTTCTAGCCATCTTTTTTAATTTCTTTCTTCTTCTATTTTAATGTTGCTTCGCATTGATGGCTTTTATCAAAAGTTGAAGCATTTTGTTATCAAAATTTTCAGATTATGGAGTTGATCATTCGCGGTATGGATCTACGCTGGCCGCCCACAAGGGCTTGGGCCACCTCGTTCGAAAGGGCACCGGTGGCCGATCCTCCGTTAGGTCATTGCTGGAATTTATACTTTTTAGCTAAGATTTTCGGTTTGATTGCACCAAATATACCGAATATGGTCTCTCTCTTTTTTTCTTTTAAAACTATAGTAGTATGATTGAGCTTATGAATTAGGGATAATTTTGCATTTTCATGCAGTGGGATTATAGCTACAGTATTTGGAGCTACTGGATTCCTTGGTCGTTATCTTGTGCAACAGCTTGGTAATTTAAATATAATTTTTTTTAGTTATTATTATAACTTTATTTTGATGTTATACTTCTTTTTGTGCTCTAATGTTTCATGTTTCGCCTTAAAATGTGAATGATCGGGAGCTTGGTTTCTTTGATTGTTTTAACCCCACTCGAGAGTGTATTTGCAATGTGTATACTTGCTGATGCTTTCGTTTTATTTTAGCTAAAATGGGATCTCAGGTGTTAGTTCCTTTCCGAGGTTCTGAGGATAACCCTCGTCATCTCAAGTTGATGGGAGATTTGGGACAGGTAGCATACCACATGAAATTGTTTTTATTCAAATTCATATAAAATTGCATATTGTGTTTTTGTTATGGTTTTGATTTCATATTTTTCGTATGCAGATAGTGCCGATGAAATACGATCCAAGGGATGAAAATTCGATCAAGGCTGTGATGGCAAAGGCTAATGTTGTTATCAATCTTATTGGTATACCAGGCTTCCCTTTTTATTTTGCCTATAAAAGATATTTAAATCTTGGATTTGTTTGATCACTATTGCTTATATTGGCAGGAAGAGAGTATGAGACAAGAAACTATAGCTTTGAGGAAGTGAACCATTTCATGGCGGAACAACTGGCAGTGGTATGTTGGAACTTTCATTCACATTGAAACTGGCATCCTTAACGTCTTGAGCAATTGTATTAGCATGATTTTGGATCGATTCTTGTGTATGGGCTAAATTTTATATTCAGTCCTTTGTTGGATGAAGGTATGGGGGCATGGGGAGTCTGAAGTAGAAGGAAATGTATTATGTTCAACCTTTGTTTTTTGGAGAAAGAAGAGATGGGGCATGGACTCCATTTGAGTCTCTATTATATACATCATCTTTGGATTTGAATGTAGGCAGCAAGTTGGTTGACTGCATTCCTTTTCTATCATTGCGCTGATATTTACGACCAAGTTTTCTGTGATGCATCTTTATCAAGTTTTCAACAATGGAATAGTGGATAGTTTGCAACTTTGTGTGTCATATTGAACCATGTCCTACATTTAATTAAGCTTAATTTTCTGAGTTTTTAATACTTAATGTATTAGTTTTTCCTTCTTGATTTCAGATTGCCAAAGAACATGGTGGTATCATGAGATTTATTGAAGTTTCTTGCCTAGGGTCCTCTCTGTCATCTCCATCAAGATTTCTAAGAGCTAAGGCTGCGGGAGAAGAAGCTGTTTTGAAAGAACTTCCTGAGGTAGTTCTACGTTGTTGAAGTCTTAGGCAATGGTTTACTGAAGTTTCCCTATCATCCTTTACACTTTGAGTTCATTCAGTTTTCTATAAGCTTTGTTTTGAGTTAATGGTTATTTTTCACTCTTATTAATGGTTACTCTCAAATTTGTGATAACTTTTCTTTTAGCTGATAGCTATCTACGAAATTCCTCAAAGAAGTGATATGGAAAACATCATGCATTTATAATTGCAATTGGTCAAAGTTGTTGAATTTTGCATTGTGGAAAATTAGATTTGGACTTTGTATGAAGATTTGATGTTACCTCTAGGATCATGAGAATGATGCATCACACAGGTAGTGCAGTCATAATAAGAACCCGAATAGTGCAGAACATAAGTATGTAATAATATTACACGAGCACTTCTCTTTCCTGAAGCTTGAGGGAAGCTAAGTGGGAATGGTAAAAAGGGTAAACTGAGTTGAAAAGGTGTGATTAGCTCATTAGAGGTTGTTCTTCTCCATGCTGTCTCATTTTTTCAGATGTTACCCTATTATTTCAACATCAATTTTTTTAATATATTATTCCTTCTACAGGCTACTGTCATGAAACCTGCTGTGATGATTGGTACTGAGGATAGGATCATGAATCCATGGGCTCAGTTTGCAAAGAAATATGGCTTTCTTCCGCTCATTGGTGATGGATCTACAAAGTAATTTTGGATTATAACCTGAACCTTGTAATTTAAATTTGTAGGGTCCTTTTGTCCTGCGAGCTTTGTGCATCTTTTGCTAAAAACAATTTCATCTCAGAATCCAGCCTGTATATGTTGTTGATGTTGCTTCTGCAATCGTTGCGGCCTTGAAAGATGATGGCAGCAGCATGGGAAAAGTTTATGAGTTGGGTGGGCCAGAGATCTTTACCGTGCATGAACTGGTAATTTTTTTCTCTCTAGTTGATTTATTGCAGCAATGCATCTTGGTGCCACTGAACTGAAAATCCCCTGCAGGCTGAGCTTATGTACGACATGATCCGTGAATGGCCACGCTATGTTCGTGTACCTTTACCCATTGCAAAGGTAAATCTCTGACCTTTTATTTGGACTAGTGCCACAAGCAACCAATGTTAGCTGTGCTAAGCTAGTGCCGCTTTTTATTCTGTTATCTAATTTGTTATCAACTTTATGCATGGTAAGTGATATTTATGCTGGCAGTAGAATATGATCTCTTTAAACTATCAGTGGAATGCATGTTGTGCTTTTCATGCCTGAATTATGACTAATGCTGTTTTAAGTGTTATTGTGCTTCTACTTGCATATTCATGTTTCTGTTGTTCTCCATTGTCACATGCTTATTGCTTAGTACTGTTTGCTGTTGAATTATAATTTAACAGCTCATGGTTTGATGGTTTCAGGCAATTGCTATGCCCAGGGAGGTATTAGTCAAGAAAGTGCCATTTCCACTACCAAGTCCTAACATCTTCAATTTGGATCAAATACTTGCATTTGCAACCGATACCGTTGTCTCAGAAAGTGGTTAGTTGAAGTAGCTTCATGCTATAATATATAATTCTTTGTTATAATTTTTAATGGCATTGCCATTAAGTTCCCTTGTTATGAGATATATTCACCTCTCATTTTCCCCTTATTTTGTTCTGGGTTTTGCAGCTTTAACTTTTATGGATTTGGGTATCGTGCCTCATAAGTTGAAGGGATACCCGGTCGAGTATCTTATCCAATATCGTAAGGGTGGTCCACAATTTGGGTCTACAGTCAGCGAAAAAGTTAATCCAGAATCTTGGCCTTAATTTCATTCGGATCTTTCATTTCCTGATATGTTTTTTTGTTCAAAAATGCCACCAGTCGGAAAAGCCTATACCGGTATGTGATTCCTTCATTTCCCTAAGACGAGAATGACCAAGAGCGCATATTTATAGTTTCTTTTTCAGTCAAGATGAAGAATGTTATTTCTGAGTAAAAAGTTAATAATATTCGTATACTTAGTTAATCAGTATGTACAACATTTGCAACTCTGGCTTTTTCGGCTCCTTAGATAACTAATTAGCGCCATCATAGGTTTGCAGGGAGGGGCTGCCCGGTTTTTGATGGCAGAAAGTGGTAAAGAATAATGAAGGGGAAGGATCATTGAGTTATTTCAGGAATGTATAATTCTGAGAAATATTCATCTCAGTTGTGATTTTTTTTTTAATTCTTGGGGAGTTATCTCCTGCTAAAAGAGACCATTTTATTTGTTTCTGCGGCAATCTTTTCATAATACTTTTGCTTTGGTTTTCCCCAATTCCATGGCGGTGTGAAATGTTGCAACTCGCGGTTCTTGAATCCCATTTCTGGCATTCCTGGGTTTTTGGCCTTTCAATGTTTGGCTCGTAGCCAGCTTGTGATCACATTAAATCATTTATGAAATTCCTTCTCTTTTGGCGTCAGGTTATTGAAACCAAGTGTGTACTGTTTCCTGCAACCAGTCCTGCTAGATGATAAAGAATCATATATAACTACGGTTTTGAATTAGTAGATATCACCCTTTCTTTTAATTGATAATACTGTATAAATTGCATTATTTTCATTGCAGGGGAAAAATTAGCAGCTATTCATATCTGAATGCGATTAATTGGTTATATTATTGATTATTAGAGTGTTATTTTATTTTTGTTATTCGAATTTTACTTTTAGTTATAGAATAAGGAATTCTTGTTAATAATTCCAATCCATAAAATATTTTTTTGTTAAATTAAAATTTGATTTTTAAATTTAATATATATTAATACATATTAAAAAATTAAATTAATAAGTTAATTTTTACATTAAATTAAAGTTAAAGAACGTTTAATACATATTATTTAAATTAAAAATAAGTAATTTAGTTAAGTATTGTAATTCCTAGTGAATAATCTAAAATCCTCACTAAATCTTATTTGAATTCATGATGGATAATAATTTTACTAATTTTATTTGAATTAGTGGTGGACGGTAATTAAACTGTTCGAAATTTGTCTTAATTAGATTATAATAAAATTTGAATTTTATCCTAATTCAATTATAAGATACTTGTTTATAAAATATTCACTTTAATTACACGCCAATCAACGAATAAAGACACTTCGTAAATGTTTAGATGAGTTTTCGTATATACCTTTCAGGGGTTACAAACCATTCCATCCTCACGCCCTTTATAATGTTATTTATATTTTATATATATATATATATATATATTATCGCCGACAATTTGTTTCATTTTTACTGTTATTACTAGAAAAAAAGAATTGACATGGAAGAAGGAAAGAAAAAAATGCAGAAATTTATCCAAAACAAGATTTTTGATGAACTGCTGTTTTATATTGCCATCTGATGAACAACAGGAGAAGAATTCTTTATCTTTTTCTAAGAACAAGAAAATGATAAAGACGAGAAAAAAAAAAAGTGGTTTCAAGTTATTCTAATGGAACATAATCTTTTCTTGTAGCAAGCGGAAAGTGAAAGAAACCACACAACCTCATAGTGCAAGCAAAGAGGCAAAACCACTGGAATCAACTGTGATATACTTGACCCAAAGTTCAAACCAAAAGCTCTCAAAACCCCAACCAAACAATGTCAAGCAGCAGGACACCAGAAATCAGCTTAGGCTCGTTGAATCGTATCAACATAGAAGGGAGCAATGCCGGGGCCACCATGTTCATCCGCCGCGGCGTGTCCGGCGAGCATGAAGGTTGCTGCTGCATCAACATTTACGCCAACAGCAACGTTCAAGGGACTAACGCTTCTGTTCTGCTGGGGAGTGATGTAAAGATGAAGAATGCTGGTGTTCATCTTTACTTCGGAGATCTGAAGTTAGGCGAAGGATCTGCAACTCCGAGATCAAGTTCCAGGATGAGAGGTGGTGGCAGATTAGAGTTTGGTAGCATGTTGTTGTTTGTGTTCATTCCAGTCATTTTGTTTCTGTGGCTGTCTTCTTCGCTACTGTCGTGATACTGGTAAATGGTCATGTTCTTGCAATTGGCTTTGTTAAATTCAATATCAGCGAAATTCAGAATTAGTTGATTACTTGTTGGATGAGAAAAGGTTGTGTAAAACAGTTATTTCACATCAACATATATCTCTTCCATGCATATCATGCCGCGTTATTATATTATTTAAAAAATTCATTTATTACATATCACATATGATAAATATTTATTTCAAGAGACTCATTAATAATTCTGATAACAAATGATTGATTTTTTACAATATTATGATAAAGTAGCATGATTTGAATGAAAGGAATACATGCTGATATAGAATAATCGTTTTATACAATCCTTTCTCCTTATTAAATTAAGTCTCTTGTATAGAAAGCATTGAATGAAACAATTGATATTTAGTTATTTACACATGGAAAAAAGGAATGCAAATATATTTAGATTTGAAAGACTCACACAATTTAAAAGTAAAAACATGATTACTTAAATTGAACTAATGCCTAAAGATTTTTTTATTGGCTTAATAATCAAATATACTCTCAACATTTTCACAAAATAGATATAAATTCTCAATCTATATTTTAATATAAAAGTTCATAAATTTTTATTTTATTATAAAAAAAACTCTTAATTTTTCAAAATAATATAATCGAAACCAAATATGATAAAGGACAAGAACTAAATTTAAATAGTTTTATGAACGGTTACGCAAGTAATATAAACGGAAGTTAATATCATTTAACAAATTTAAATTTATTCATGCTATTTTGAAAAGTTAAAAGTTATATAATAAAATAAAATATTGTTAACTTATATTTATCTTATGTAAAAATTAAGGTTATATTTAGTTATTAAGTATTTTTCATTTAAAAATTTAAATATCATATATTTTTAAAAAATAACCCATAATTTGATAATGATTTTGACCGTGAATGCTTCATTTAATGGTTGTTGGGACAAAGAAATCTGATTCATTAAACAAAAAGCAAAATTCTTGAAAACAGCAGTCCCATCCGATTGCCCATATCTCACAAAACACCTGTTCTGAGGTAGGCCATTTGCAGTTGTTCACCACAGACTGTCAGAAGACAAAACACGTGTCTGAACATCGATGGCTTGTTCGTGGTAAACAAAGGCCTTCTCTTTCCTCGACGCGAGATCTGCGAAGGAGTCCACTGATCTAAATCTGTCGTGCGGTGGTGATGAACAAAGGAATTGAGTGGCTGCCCACTTTCCCTAACGAAACCCAAGTTTCCTTCCGGACAACCTTTCTTAGTCTAACTTGCTGGGGCTTTGGCTTCGGCTTCGGCTTCGGCTTTGGCTTTGGCTTTGGCTTTGTACCTATCATTCATCAATGCTTGGATGTAACTAGACAGGGACAAGGATCGCATTTTGTTAATCGTGAGAGACACTTCCACACGTTTGTGTTTTCTGTTTTCAACTTCATCCCCGTATCTCAAGCACATAATGAATAATATCAGCCAGCTAGGTTTGAAATGGTACCATTGAAACTACTTATTTTGTGGCTAAGATATATATATATATACACACACATAGTTACACCATCCTTGTAGACTGTTTTATGTGTAATTTGCTGCATCAGTGAAAAACATTGTAAAATCAATTTTTTTCAAAGACTTGCTTATTTCAATTTCTCAAGGTTGTGGGTGCATTTGCATCAATTAATTAATTAAAGGGTTTCAATGAAAAGGATGCGATACCTAAACAAAACTCATCAATCTCAATACCTCAGGTCAATTTATGAGCAGACAAATTAAGACGGATGTTTGCTTCCATTCCATGTTCCTATTATAATTTCTTCGGTCAGTAGACCTAGCTATGATTTTTTTCGTATATAGTCATAATACGATACGATCTACGATCTAAATTCGAAAGTAAAAAATGTAAGAATAGTGACTCGCGCTATATAAACTTCAAAAGTGCAAATTTAACTGTTTACACAATTTTTTTTGGATTTGTTAGCATTATTTTAAGGAAATTTAAAGTATTTTATCCTTAAAATAAAATTAGAGTAGTCATCACCAAATCCATGAATATTGTTAGGTCCATAAAGATTATTAAGCTTAGAATACTGAAACTTAGTGATCAAACCCAAGCTCACTCGCGATCCAGTCTTGCAATTGCCCATGATACTGACTTTGGCATTGCTACTACTATTCGACTGCCATGTTGACAAGTTCAGGCATCAAGTTGTACACACAAAAAAATCCATGAATATTGCTAGGTCCGCTTTGTGTGTTTCCAGGGCTCTCTTCTTATACCTATATTCTTGGCTTTTTTTGTCTCTATTTTTTATCATTAAGTTTTTTTCTTATTTTTTTTTCTCCTACTTAGGTAAATACGGATTTGAGCATGAAATGTGTCTCAAAATCTAAACTTCGGCGCTCCGTGATCTTATTCTCTCTTGCAAGAACCAATATTCTTTAAACTCACTCAACTAAATTCAAATATTGAAGATAGACTATTGAGACCCAAAATGATCTCAAAATAGTGAAAGAGAGAGAAAGAGAATGAGGTTATTGACAATTATGTGCCTTATCAACATCAACACATTTTAGATATTTGGGGAATTAGCAAAAGGGATGGGAATCTTATTTTAGGAGCTTTTGATTAGCCAATTACACATTCTAAAGCCTTTTGCATTTGAACTAATTAATCAAACAACACGCCAAATTAAGAATGTTTATGGCCTAAAAGTAAGCTTTAATTAGTGAAAGCACAATAATGGAAGGGGCAAAGAGCAAACAAAATTGGACCCCAATTAGTGATGATACACCTTGGAATCCGTAAAGTTAGTGACCATTCTTTTTCAAATAAAGTTTTCTTGGTGATGTGGTTGATAATTGATTAAACTATTAAATATACCTATAAAGAAGAGGAAAAGAAAGCTAATGGTGAAAGCTTGAGCTTTCATCTTTTGTGAAGACAGCAAGAAAGCACGGAGATGGAAGAAACTCATGGTACATGTATCCTCATTGACAATGGCCTTTGTTCCTTCAATTTGTCTATATTTATAAAAACCTAAATAAACTTATTTATGTAAATGTTGGGCGTGTTGGGGTTCAGGTCGTTTTCACAGCTTTAGTTCGCGTTCAAGCTTTAAGATTTAAAGTAAATAATGTTTGAATTCGATTGAGTTAAAATTTGATCAGAATCAAAATAAAAAGTGAACTTCATCGATTTAGATTAAATGAATTTATTTGTGAATAAAACAAATTAATTTGAAATCTATATAAATTAACGTGTTTTAATGTTTATGAACAATTGATGAATTTGGAAATAATAAGCCAATAATCAAATGAATTTTTTTTAAAAAAAAAATAAACTTGAAATAAAAACATACTAATAAAAGAAAATTAGTTAATAAAAATTATTATTTTATTTTATCAAACCATAAACAAGCTTATTTTAAATGATTTCTCAAAAAAATATAAATAAATAATAAATCAATTTGTTCATAAACAATAAATGAATTAAAAATACACATATGTTTGAGCTCAATTTATTTGTTAAATGAACAATAAAATATTGTCTGGAATTGTAGGTTTACCTTATTAATCGAACCTAACCCAATTTTGTTCAAGAGCAGAGGAGCTAATTGATGAATATATTAATTCACCTACACCCATGTTCAATGAATGAAAAATATATCCTATATAATACTATAATTATAATGTTTTTATTTCCTATTTCCATTCTTTACTTGTATATTTTGTACCATTAATAAATATTTATGAGTAAAAAATGTATTATAAAAAAAATAAAAGTATTTTACATGGGCATTTAGTTCACAGATAAGCATTTGTATTGTTTTTTTAGAATGAATTTGAATATTCTTTCTTCTTAGAATATAAAATTAAAAATTAAAAAAAAAAGTGTGGTTTGTGTCATTGCGTTGTGTGGGGGGGAGAAATGCCCACTCCGGCAGCCTCGAGTCCTCCCCATCACATGCCGACACTCCCAGTCTCAGTCTCGGACACACCTCAAGACGGCGCCAACTAACCATTTGATCGCATCCATGCCACAGCTTCTCCCTCGTTGGCCGTTGATGATTTTGCCTCTAAACCCCCCAAGCATTACTCTTGCAATAACTAGTTTCGATTGCTTTTTAAGTCAAGTTTATTTCTCTTAATTAAAAGATCTTATAATGCTCCTAACTTACGCATATATTTTAAGAGTCTATATATGATGCACTGACAGTGTATAGTTTCTATTCACTGTCAATGCATCAGAGGTTGACACCTCATCAATAGGCTCTTATGGGCAAATAAAAAAATTTATTTATATTTGCATATAAGGGCCTAATGATGAGGTGTCAACCTCTGATGCATTGACAGTGTATAAAAACTATACACTGTCAGTGCATCATATATAAATCTATATTTTAAAGCTCAGAATTTCGATGGACATGAGCTTTTTTTCCATTTTTTTAAAGAGAAAACGTATCGAATGAAACGAATGAAATGTGTTGTAGTATAACTTTGAAGTGTTGAATGCAGTGACATACAGTAGTAAGAAATTGAATAATAAAATAAAGTAGAATAAAACAGAGGAAAAAATTAAAAAGAAGAACAATTTAAGAAGGGTTTGAGAGAATTTGTATTAGATCTCAAGAAAAGTCTATACTTCGAAATTTGTGCGAGCTCTTATATATAATATAGGTTTTTTAAAAGGCAATTACATAACCTGTGTATTAAGTAATATAATGGTACGAATTGATAGTGATTAAAATATAAATATTTTAATCCAAGAGCACGTAGATCAGCTGACAGGGGGCTGTTTTAGCTTAATCAGAGGTCTCGAGTTTGAGTCCTTGGGTATGCAGCTGTGTTAAAACTCTTGATGGAGAGCTTTACCGCCCTTTGGATCCTGCCCGACTCGAATCCGGATTAGTCCTATACCAAAGATATAGGGATACCGGATGGTCTAAAAAAAAGTATAAATATTTTGTCCAATGAAAGTTTAACTTTTAAAAATAGTGAATAGTAAAACAAAAGAGTTCATTGTTTGTATGCGAGAAAAGAAAAGAAAATTCATATTTCAGAAAAAAAATTAAGGCTGAGTTTTGGACAGCCAGTAGCCATCAGTGCGGTCTGTTTGGGGCCTTTGGGCAAATAAAGATAAAATAGCAAGGTAAAATTATCTCTTTGCCTTTACTTTTAATTTTTTTTATTGTTTTATTAAAAAAGATATATCTTCAAGCGTCTTTTTATTATTTTCAATCTCACCAAAATTAATATTACCCTCCATCCAAAGTAGCCTTAAAAGAAAAATTTTTATCTATTTTCATATTTGATCGACCAAAACCAATTTTTTGAAAATATTCTAATGATGAAATTAACCAAAATGTCCTACTATATTTCAAGGTTATTTCCACTTCTTCTCATAAATGTTTTATGAATGTGTTGTTTCGTGAAAATTCTGTGAATGTGTTGTTCACTACAATAACTTTTAGTGAAACAATTTTATTAATTGTCTTGAATTATAGTGTAATTTTCAGTGAAACTTAAAATGATAAAATATTAATAGGATTTATTTATGATACACTTACAATGTATAATTTTTATATACTGTCAATATACTAGAAGTTGACCCTCATCAATAAGCCTTTATGAGCTAATTAAAAAAATTTATTTATATTTACTTTTAAGGACTTGACATATTTTTTAATTTACTAATTGATGAGATGTCAACATCTGATGCATTGACAATGCATAAAAATTATACACTATAAGTGCATCATATACAAACCCATATTAATAACCAATATCAAATTATTATTGTGTGTAAATTCAAACTTCTTACGCAAAACCCATCAATCCAAACAACATATACACTGTATCTTTTAATGCTAAGTTTGGATGGTCGGTTGCCATCAGTGCGGCCCGTTTGACCAAATGAAGACAAAATAGCATAGGGGTAAAATTACCCCCTTGCCTTTATTTTTAATTTTTATTATTATTTTATTAAAAAATATATTTTTATGTGTCTTTTCATTATTTTCAATTTTATCGGAATCAATCTCGCCATCCATACAAATTGATCCTAATATATTAAGCATAAATATAGACATGGACCATTGTCACAAATCAATTCCATACACCATTTGCATTAAAAATTTTATTTTCAAATGCTTTTTCAAAAAAAAAATCCGATATAATAATCATGGAGTGTTTTTTAAAAGTACAAATCCAATAATTTTAGTACAAAAAATTACATATTTTAATTAAAAGTCATGAAATCATGGACTTGGATGCTTATTCATCGATGACCCTTTTTTTGTGTACCTTGCAAAAGCAAAACCTTTGTTTTCCTTTCTCTTAAAAATGGTAATAAAGGATTTTTTTTTAATACAAAGCGAGGCAAAGCAAAAGTTACAAGTAAAATTTAGCCAAAAATAACAAAGAAGCTGCTGATTTTTTTTTTGTTACAAGAAGTTGCTGGTTTGGTTCTCATCTCTTTGTCATATTTCAACCAAAGTTAAATGCTTCATTAATTAGAAGTGCACAATCATAATCTTATTAACTAAATTTAAGAGAATTCCAATTTTTTACCATCAAATTTTGCAATTTTCATTTTTTCCATGCTTATTTTGCTAATTTCCCTAAAAGAAAAGGAGGAATGTTAGTGGAGTTACTTTTACAATCAAATTTTAACATTTTTTATTTTATTGGATCACGTAATTTTTTAATTTTTCGTGAAAATGAATTATTCATGTAAAAAGTAAAAAATTATAATATGTAAATGCTAAAAAATATTTTTTTATAACAAAATTCTTTTTTGAAGTAATCTGTAATAATATCTAATCAATTTTTATATAAAACTAAAAGATGATATGATTTATTAAAATAAAAAAATGTTGAAATATGATTTTAAAAATGATTATAATTAACATTCCTCGAAGAAAAGAAATCTATGTTAGGAGTTCTATCAAGGGAAAATTACTCTAAAGCCCATGGAGGGTCCCACTGTTCTTTTTTTTTTTGTTACAGTCCCACTTTTCTTCAAACTCTTTCTTCCACGTCTTCTTCGTGCCGTTTTGTCAAGTTGTCCACTGTTTTCCTAGTAAATCCTTGAGCAGGCCAGCGGTGCCCTTTCTTCACGTTTTTCACTTTCCGTGCAAACGTAATTTCTGGAATTTGACATCATTCATAATTTCAACACGTAATCTCATCGTCCTACGTGGCGAGATCCCAGCGGCTACCGACAAAAGACAGCCCCTCGGCGCACACTGCTAATTTGTGCCGCTTCCCTGCTCCGCTCTCTTTTATACGCGCTCTCTAGCCTCCCTTTTCTCTTCCAGCTACGGATTCCTGTCAGACTATTTTCCAAGAAAATCCAACCCTTCCTCAGCCCAGGAAGAGAAAACAAGGACAGAAAATTCCGTTTAAATCCTTCTCTCCATACCCAGATTCTCTCTTCAATATTTCAGTTCAATTTTGTTGATAAATCCGTAACCAGACGCCACAATCTGTCATTTGTATCTCGTTATTCTTGCAGATAACTCCCTTTCTCTCTACTCTCAACTCTAAATCTCATTCTTTTATATTCAATTTATAGCATTTTAGTGTATTTATTCAGTTCTAAAGTTCTGTTTTTTTTTTTGGGAACTTGATCCAAGCTTAGGTCCTACTGTAGCTTTAATTCTTAGCAGATGAATTGAGATTTAGGGTTTTGGGGATTCAATTTTTTTCTTGCTTGTTTGATTGTTTGAAATCAAGTGAGAAAGTTGGGTTTTTTTATGCGGGGATCTATTGATTAGCTTGTGATTGAACTCTGATGAGACGCCGCCCTGTGGCGTTGGTTCCGTTAGAAGCAATGGAGAAGGGTTCCCCCAGGAATCAACAAGCCCGGCTCTGCTTCTTAGCTTCATTATCAGCTTTTTTCTGGGTTTTGCTTTTGTATTTCCATTTTGTAGTTCTAGGACATAGCCCTACAGTTGAGGAATCAGTTGCATCAGAACCAGTTAAATTGGGACGTCCTTTTGTTAATCCTGACTCCATCCCTTCTCGGGTGACCAATGCCCCTGTAGAGAAGCAAAAGCCAGCACCTATGCAACCGGTTTCGAATATGGCCGGTGAAAGGGAGGTGACTTACCCGTTTATGAGAGCTTTGAGGACGGTGGAAAACAAGAGTGATCCATGCGGCGGAAGGTATATTTATGTTCATAACCTTCCTCCTAGGTTTAATGAGGATATGCTTAAGGAGTGTAAGAGATTGAGTCTTTGGACTAATATGTGTAAGTTTACAAGTAATGAAGGGCTTGGTCCTCCTCTTGAGAATGTGGAAGGGGTGTTTGAGAATACTGGGTGGTATGCCACAAATCAGTTTGCTGTGGATGTGATATTCAACAATCGGATGAAGCAGTATGACTGCTTGACCAATGATTCTTCGATTGCAGCTGCGATTTTTGTGCCCTTTTACGCCGGATTTGATATTGCAAGGTATCTCTGGGGATATAATACCTCAATGAGGGATGCTGCTTCGCTTGATTTGGTTGATTGGCTGATGAACAGGCCTGAGTGGGGCATAATGGGAGGGAAGGATCATTTTCTGGTGGCTGGGAGGATTACATGGGATTTTAGGAGATTGACTGATAATGAATATGATTGGGGTAATAAACTTCTGTTTTTACCTGCTGCAAGGAATATGTCGATGCTTGTGGTTGAGTCAAGCCCCTGGAATGCAAATGACTTTGGCATTCCATATCCAACCTACTTCCATCCTGCAAAGGATGAGGAAGTGTTTGTGTGGCAAGATCGGATGAGAAATTTGGAGAGAAAGTGGCTGTTCTCTTTTGCAGGTGCACCACGTCCTGATAATCCAAAGTCGATACGAGGGCAGATTATCGATCAGTGTAAGAAGTCGAAAGTGTGCAAGTTGTTGGAATGTGATTTTGGGGAGAGCAAGTGTCATTCACCGAGCAGTATAATGCAGATGTTCCAGAGCTCCCTTTTTTGCCTACAACCTCAAGGAGATTCATACACACGACGATCTGCTTTTGACTCAATGTTGGCTGGTTGTATTCCTGTCTTCTTCCATCCTGGCTCCGCTTACACACAGTATACTTGGCATCTTCCCAAGAATTATACTGCATATTCGGTCTTCATCCCAGAAGATGATATTCGCAAAAGGAATGTTAGCATAGAGGAGAGGCTTAGTCAAATTCCTCCTGAACAAGTGAAGATCATGAGAGAGACAGTCATAAATCTAATTCCGAGGCTGATATATGCAGATCCTCGCTCTAAATTGGAGACACTTCGAGATGCTTTTGATGTCGCTGTACAGGCGGTCATTGACAAAGTTACAAGGTTGAGGAGGAACATTATCCAGGGTCGTACAGAATATGACAACTTTGTGGAGGAAAATAGTTGGAAATATGACTTGTTAGATGAAGGGCAGCGCGAGGTTGGAGCTCATGAATGGGATCCTTTCTTTTCAAAACCAAAGGATGAGCAGAGAGATCAATCTACAGAAGCTGCGAAAAATTCTTGGAAGAATGAGCAGAGAGATCAATCATAACTGGAAGTTGAAGCAGTATATAAGTTGAACCGAAGCTTGAATGTAGTCTCCATGTCTCAAAACAAGAGTTCCTGTTTTGAGTTGGGTAGATAGCAGGTATAACCTGGTAAGGCCCTTCTTGTGCATTAACTATAGTTACTGCTACCAAGCATATCAGGCCAAAAGCCTTGTTTCAAACCAAAACATATACACATATCTCTGCATCAAAAACAGTTCTTCATATAGAATTTTCTCCTTTTCGAGCTATGTATCTGCTTAGTGATTCTTTGTAATGTTTTGTAGCTAAGGTTTTGTCAGTTTGTCTGTTTAATGTACCTGTCATATCAAAGCATACAAGAAATAATAACCAGTTTTTGCTTCATTATGGGGATTTAGGAATCAGCTTTAATGTACTTTGAACTATTTCATTGAATTCGTTTTGTTGCAAAGCTATAAAAATAAACGTTGGCTTACAAGAGTTAATTATCTTAATCTTGTAGTATTTGGTGAACTTTAATTTATCGTAAGGCATCAAGTAAATCAGGAACAACTTTCATTTTGTTCTCACTTCTAATGGAAATAGTGCATTGTTTATGGTTAATATTATTGAGCTTGGGATTCCTCCGTGTAGGACATCTTGCTTTTCCTGAACAAGCATTCATAGTCATTATTATCACCTTGTGTTGGTCTGATTTTTGAAATTTAACGTTTGTTCAAGGGTTAAACTTTACTATAAACCAATTTTGTTGTTGGACAGCACATGTTCAGCTCGATCTTTTCATAAGGCAAAACTAGACATACGGTTTTGTTGTTGTGGCAAGAACGTTTCTTCATGGTATTTCTCGGAACATTCTTGAAAAAACGTGCCTGAAACTAGAAAGGGTTGTTGACTTTTTTTTGGGTAACTGAATTTCATTAACCCGGAAGAGGAGCACGAAATGCATCTGGGTCTGAGCTGGAGTCTGGTTGGCATTGCGTTGTTGTGTGGACAAATAATTAGAGCCAGCAAATACACATATGGGCATTGCCGCTTTGTGCCCCACATTTCCCCAAGTCTTGGAGTTGCTTGAGGCCTTTTTCTTTTCCTGAGTAAGAGAGTTTGCTTGCATCAGCATCTGCCTTGAAGGTTCACTTAAACTTCCCACCGAAAAGAATTGAGAAGAAAAAAACAAAGGAAAATATGTTGGTTTAAGCTGTGATGCAACAACTGTGGATGTCGAAAACTCCCCGTTGCTTCAACTGATCAAATCACAGCCCGAGTTTCTACTTTCTAAGGTCAACGCGGCACTCTGCTCTGCCACATGCTTGGCAATAGGCATAATGTTTTTCTTTTTCTTTTGGTAGAATTAAGATAGATTGGGGTAATCAACCAGCCGAATAAAATAAAAGAAATAAATACAGGGATAAGAAATTAATTAGTCCCGGGCAAAAAGGAGGGAGCCATTGAAGGCGTTTGCATTAATGCTCTTCAGCCAGCATTTAATGGCGTGTATCTACGTTTCTTTAATATTTTGCTATTCAAGAAGGCAAATGGAATGATGTTGAAGAGAGTTGAATGTTTCCTAGTTTCAGAATCTACGGCTACATATGTAATTGTAATGTATTAAAATCAAGCATTACTTCCCGTGAGGCCGAGAGCTGGGATTTCAGCTCCCTCAAGAAACCCAGAGACTCCTCTCCCTGCCAGAGCAAAGGATCCTCGTGATGAAGAGCTCTTATATTTCACGAGTTTCATATTCTTACCCGGAGTTCAAGCATGTCGCGCAAACCAGGTTTGAACTCTCTTCTCCACCTTCAAATACCCTGGAGTTCCTCTGTAGGATCCTTCATCGGATTCCAAGTATCTTTGTCTCAACTTCTCCATGGAAGCGAAAACACAGCTTTTCTTTTCAATTCTTTTTCTCTACTTGGTTTCCGTCTGTGCAAACACTCTTCAGACTTACATAGTTCAGTTGCATCCACAAGGTGTAACCAGCTCACTCTTTCCTACTAAGCTTCATTGGCATCTCTCATTTCTTGAGCAAACTCTTTCCTCCGAGGAAGACCCTTCTTCTCGTCTTCTTTATTCTTACGGTTCCGCAATGGAAGGCTTCTCAGCTCAGCTGAGTGAAACTGAGCTAGAGTCACTGCAAAGTTTGCCTGATGTTGTTGCCATCAGACCTGACCGGCTGCTTCAGGTTCAGACTACTTACTCTTACAAGTTCTTGGGACTTGGCACGACTACAGATGGTGGTTGGGTTAAATCTGGATTCGGTCGTGGAACAATCATTGGGGTGCTTGACACAGGAGTTTGGCCTGAGAGTCCTAGCTTCAATGATCATGGAATGCCGCCTGTTCCCAAGAAATGGAGAGGGATTTGCCAAGAAGGGCAAAGTTTCAATGCCTCGAATTGTAACCTGAAACTCATCGGCGCAAGGTTCTTTATAAAAGGTCACCATGTTTCCTCAGTGTCGCCATCAGCAAACATGGTTGAGGAGTATATATCACCAAGGGATTCCTCTGGACATGGAACTCATACATCGTCCACAGCTGGAGGAGTTTCTGTTCCAATGGCAAGTGTGCTTGGTAATGGCGCTGGTGTGGCCCATGGAATGGCCCCAGGAGCCCACATTGCTGTGTACAAAGTTTGCTGGTTCAATGGCTGTTACAGCTCCGATATCCTAGCTGCAATGGATGTTGCAATTGCCGATAGAGTTGATGTTCTTTCACTATCTCTCGGTGGCTTTCCATTGCCACTTTCCGACGACAGCATAGCCATTGGCAGTTTTCGAGTAGTCGAGCATGGAATATCAGTAATCTGTGCTGCAGGAAACAATGGCCCTATTCAAAGCTCAGTTGCCAACATAGCTCCTTGGATTACCACCATAGGTGCAAGCACACTTGACAGAAAGTTTCCAGCCATAGTTCGGATGGGAAATGGAGAATTCCTTTACGGAGAGTCTCTCTTCCCTGGGAACAAGTTACCGGGTGCCGAAAAGGAACTTGAACTGGTCTACATCACTGGTGGGAACAGAGGAAGTGAATTCTGTTTCAGAGGGTCTCTCCCAAGGGCAAAAGTACGAGGCAAGATGGTTGTATGCGATAGAGGTGCCAATGGAAGGGCAGAAAAAGGCATTGCAGTCAAAGAAGCCGGTGGTGCAGCCATGATATTAGCAAACACAGAGATAAACCTCGAGGAAGACTCGGTTGATGCCCATGTCTTGCAGGCAACAGAGATTGGTTATGCCGAGGCAGTACGACTGAAGACTTACATTAACACTACCAGTCGTCCTACTGCTCGAATCATGTTCGGTGGAACTGTCATTGGAAGATCAAGAGCACCAGCTGTGGCACAGTTTTCAGCCAGAGGGCCTAATTTGTATGATCCTTCAATCCTCAAACCAGATGTTGTTGCTCCAGGGGTTAATATCATTGCAGCTTGGCCTCAAAATCTAGGCCCCACTGGTCTTCCAGAAGATGTTAGAAGAGTTAACTTCACTGTCATGTCCGGAACTTCCATGGCATGTCCCCATGTCAGTGGCATTGCAGCTCTGATTCACTCAGCAAACCCAACATGGACCCCAGCAGCCATTAAATCTGCAATAATGACATCTGCTGATGCAATGACCATGGGGGAAAACCAATAATGGATGGAAAAAAACCAGCCGCAGTTTTTGCCATTGGAGCTGGCCATGTAAACCCTGTAAGGGCCATTGATCCAGGGTTGGTATATGATATCAGGCCAGATGAATATGTCATTCATCTGTGCACTCTTGGATACACAAGATCACAAATTTTTACAATCACACACAGGAACGTGAGTTGCCATGAGATTTTACAGATGAACAGGGGTTTCAGCCTCAATTACCCCTCCATTTCTGTAGCTTTCAAGCAGGGAATTAAGAGCAAGATGATCACCAGGCGACTGACAAATGTGGGAAATCCTAATTCTGTCTATTCAGTGGAAGTGAAGGCTCCTGAGGGAGTGAAACTGATAGTCCAACCTAGGAGGCTAATATTCAAGCATGTTAATCAAAGTTTGAGTTATAGAATATGGGTAATGTCAAGGAAGATAACAGAAACAAAGAGGATAAGCTTTGCAGAAGGGCAACTGACATGGGTGAAAGCTCACAATAACTTCTACAGGGTTCGGAGTCCCATTTCAGTCACTTGGAAGTAGCAGCTGCTCAACACCTGTTTTTTCTAGTTCTTATTCTACTTTCTCATTGAACTAATGCTTTATCAACATTTGAGTTGAAATGGCTTACTTAATATCATCCGGGAAGGTCTAGATGGATTAACAAGGGCTTGGGTTTGTATTGAGTTGAGCTTATATCGAATTTAAGTAGGCAGAAATTCAAAAAATATCAGCAAAAGCCTCTTCATCATCAAAGTGAAGAGTGAAGCAATAGTGATGACTGCAATTTAATTACATGCAATTGGACTTTCAAGCTCTTGGTTACCTAATAAACATCTTCCAATTTTAATTTCCTGTTCAACATTCACATACCAAGAAATATTGTTACTTAGAAACATTCGTACAGTGCATTTGTGTCTGTTATTTCCACATTCAAGGAGAACAAGTAAATCTGTCAGTCAATGTGGGGGAAAAGAGACTGTTATGAAATGCCGGCTGAGCTGCTTGACCAGCAGTTAATCTAACAGCAGCAAGTTTTATTGCTGACCCTCGGAACTTTGTCAGATATCAACATTCAAAGACACAATCAGATTAAGTTATCAAAGGAACTTGCAGTCATCTTGGCACACAAGAAATGAAGTAAACAATTTGAAGATAAAAAAGGAAAAAGCAAAACTTTGTTGGATAGAAGGAAGCAATAAGGTATCTGCATGAAACCTACATGGTATTTAACCCAATATATAGCATCTGCACAAAAGCTACATGAGATTTCATGTTATACTTGAAACAAAAATTACATAACACCAATCAGGAAACCAAACCAGTGGAAGTAATGAGTAAGACAAGAGAAGAATATGCATTGCCTCATTTTTTGATGAATTGCAAACCGTTTTCATTAGAATATCGCTCCATGAATCTCATGAACCTGTCCCACTCTCGGGGAGATCGCATTATATACTTTGCTTCAATTCCTGCAGGCTTCCCATTTACAAATTTGGCATTCACATCAACCGACTGAAGAACTCCTTCCTCATCAATCATGTAAAAGCCAGTAATATCACCAACTTCACCCGATGAGTCGAAGACAGATGGTTGATCAAATCTGAATATAGCAACACCATTTGTACCATCTCTTGACTTGGTTAGCCTGACATCTGGTATTGTCTGTTCATCAGTCCCTTGAATGAACTGAATCGTTGGTTTGACCATCATCATTATGAGCCCATATTTCTGAGAGTTCCATCTTATTGGAGATAGCCGTGAGCGAGCCACATGTAAAGATTGCCCATTGAATAGCGAATTCGCACTCTGGTGAACAACCCAAGCTGGTATTCCTGCAAAACATTAAAAGATACAACACAAATTATACTTCATACATTAAAACTTCATGGATATACACAACTTCTACTACCTTTTACCAGCAAGCTGCTAATAAGCATGTTTAAGAACCTCAGTGTACCCTTAAAGGAATTGTAGCTTATTAATAAATCCAAAGTTCTAAACTAATATCCCTCACACAAAAACTACTCTCTTTTCCTGAACATGAATAAACACTGAGTCAATTTGGAATAAACATAATCTTGTCATTTTCACAAGGAGTCATATCTGCAGCTTCAACTCTGAATTGGCAAATAATGCTACCAATTGTAAATGCGTTGGAAAATTTTTCATAAACATAAAACAAATGTAAATCAGTAAATCAAATGGAATGGTAGAAAAAGATTAAAGATTGCAGCTGAACTGAAAGAATGTATCAAAATTGTAACTGAAAAACAAACAAATAATAAGGAACCAACAGGTGAATTAATCCTTAAATACTCATGCAACCACATTATCAAACCTTCCCAAATGCCGAGTTCTCTACACTGTTGTTCTCTTGAACAGAAGTTGAGAATAAATACCTGAGAGAGAGCGCGGTTGCTTGAGCAAAGAGTGAGAGACAGGAGAGGCCAATGCCAGTGACTGAAGAGTTGCCATTGTGGAGCTGAGAAAGGAAAGCGAAAAGAGGGTTTTAGAAGATAGTAGCTAGTTGGGGTGTTGGTGTGGTGTGTAACAAAGACAGCCATTCACTTGAGAGTTTAGATAAGTGGAAGAGAAACAGGCGTTGTCCGTCTGTCTGCTGGTGTCTTGCCATGTAATAAGCGCCATGCACAAGCGCAACCCGGATAAAATAAATATCCACGGCGCATAGCAGAGCCTTGCCTCATCATGGAAACTAATGGGTATTAATCCACAAAGCCCATTCGTATGTGCCATAGATAACAAAGAAAAGCCTCCAAGTTGCACGCCTCACAAAAATTGGGCTGGCTCGAGGTGAAGGTGTTAGTGTTTGATATGAATGAAAGAAAATAAAGATAGAAAAAAAAATATTTTTCTTACTTTTTGTAGAAAAAATGTGTGGAATTCTAAGTATTGAAATCTATGGTTGAACTTAAGATCAAAGTGAATCCAATATCTAACTCAAATAATTAATGTAATTATTTTTATGAGATCGTGTCATATCGAGAAGTTAAAATTCAAATGTTAAAATTTATAATTTCTTTTATTTTTTTTACAACAAAAAAATGAGATTGTAATAAGTAAAGATGTAAAAGATTGAAAGGGTTGTATCTCAACATTGTCCAAGACACAGGACAACATTTTTCATGCCAACACATTGTATCTTCAACCCTATCAAATAATAAAATTTATAGCTAATTGTCAGTCGTCTGATTTATCTTTTTTGTAAAGAAGTAATGAAAAATTAAATTTTTCATGAATTTGTTAAATTTGACATACATAAAATTATTTGAGTTGGTCCAAGAAAAACTACTGAAAGAAATCTAAAAATCTATTACCACTCAAAAAATTTAATATCTTAAAAATAACGAAATCATCTAAAAATCCAAAAACCTAAATCACTTGTTTAAATTATTACAACAAATCTTGTGAAGAAGTTATTCAAGGATTTGGTTTCTTCAATCTACTACAGCTTCCACCATGTTTTTTTTTTTTATTTTTTCTGATGCGATTTTTTTTAAAGTTGATTTGCTCATTTTTCATGTTTATTTACAAACAAACTAGATTGCCGAAAATTTTGATTGTTCTACAATTATTTTTCATTTGTCATCAACATGATCACGCAATCCTCAACAAAGAAAATGCATTAGCATGCTTTCTTGATGCATCTTGTTTTAAGTACGTATATAAAAAATAATGTTTTTTCTTTTAATTATGAATTTATGATGGTAAATCAATATACATAAAAAAAATGCCTTTAGTTATATAAAACCTAATATGGGTTTTTTTTTAATTTCCAAAAATAAATATATCTTTTATATATCTTATACATATACACATTTGAAGAATAATGTCAGTATAAAATATAAGTATACAAAATTAACGCAATACTACTATTTATCATTTTATTTTTTAATAAAAAATAATCCATTAATCAAGCAAAAGATACAATAATATTCTCTCTTTAAGAGGAATTAAATCAAAAGTTTGAATCTCTCTTCTATTATAACTTTTTTATGAAAAAAAAAAGAACAAATTATAAGCAATGAAATTCGCATTTCAATCAATAATTTTTTGATATAGTGATTAAATAAAAGTTATTAAACATCGTAAGATTTCGTTTAATTTCAAACAATTTCAACCCTTATCTCTTAATTATATAAAAAAAATTCAGACTCTCAAAATTATTGAAAATTTTTTTTTTTGAAAAAAGCATGTTCCAAAAAATTAAATAAATAAAAAAAATGGGGTCAAGGAAAGTGGGCACCTAATTAGTTTTTATCAAGTGGGCCTTACGGCTAAAAGAGAAAACCCAGAAGAAGAATACCACCAAGCCATTCGTGTACAATTCTTGCACGTGCAAGAAAGAACCACCGAAATAAGACCGTGTTTGCCGCATCAAAACCAAATATTGGAAAGAAAAAAGAAGAAAAAAAAAAAACAGGTTAATCTATCTACATTATGTTGAATTTTTTTAGCGGACCGCTAATATGGTAAATGCCAATCTCTACGGCCAAATTTTGGTGCGTCGTCAAATATTATGTGACTTTGTTAAAACGGGTTGAAAGTTTTGATGAAAGTGAAAGGATAAAAGCATGAAAGTTATTATAATTATTAAGTAGTTACAAGTTGCTCTTGTTTGTCGGTATTTTTGACCATTGGTTTCAATGTGTATAATTTTCTTACAAATTATAGAATAATACTAGTGGAAAGTATTTTTTTAAAATCTCATTTTACATTTTATTTTATTTTCAAGTCAATATTTTTAAAATCAATGGTGTTATAAATTGAGTCTAAGAGATTCGATGTCATATTTAAGTTTGACTTAGAATTTAAAATTCGATTAAATTTAATTTTTGAAATTTGAACTTAAACTTGACTCGACAAAAATACTCAAATCGTTTGATTTTGACTCGCTAGGTTAAACTTGACTCGACAAAAATACTCAAATCGTTTGATTTTGACCCGCTAGGTTAATGTTAAACTAATAATCAAATACTAAAAATATAAATTAAAAAAAAGTTTGATTGGCTTTGTGAGCTGTTCAAACCAAATATTAAAGATACTTGAACTTAGCTCCACTTGTTACTTTAGTAGCTCAAGTTTGAGTTTTGCTAAAAAAATAAACGACTCAAATTTAAATAATCATTCAAATAACTTACAAGTAACTTGATCATTTATATCCCTACTTCAAACAACATAATTTGTATTTCTAAATTAGATTTTAAGATTGAACAAAAAAATCAAAATGCTAGTTTTATCTTTAAACAATAGGCATGTTTAAGTTTCTCAATAAAATTGTCTATAATAAAGAAATTCTAAATGCTAGAACTATAGATATTAAAAAGTGAGAAAAATGTGTATATCATTGTTTTGAAATTATTTGTTACATGAAAAGTTACAATAATAATAAAGTATTAATTTCAGAACTTGTAATCTTCTTCTTCTTCCTAAAGCTTTAGGCCTCACTCATTTTCTATATGGTATTAATTAATTAATTAATGTTTTATTAAATAATAAATTCTTAATTGATTAAATTGTTAATGCTAGTGGTAAGAGTTCTATTTCCTTTTCTAATTCTTTCTTTATTCATTACTTTTTGGGTTTTTTTATTGATTTGAGTGTTAGAGTACGTATTAAAGATTCAATTTTGACATTTTCCTCACCAATGCTAATTTTTGAATTTGACTAGATTCGTTCATACGATCAGAATCGCTAGTTATCTTTATTTTTGGAAACCTCAACAATATGAAAATCACTTAATTCAATTAAATAAACTAATAAATAATTAGATTTAATTATTAAAAATCTAAACTCAAGTTTATACATGATAAAAAGTAAACATGAAACTTTAAAATTTCAAAGTTTCATTGGTATGTATAACCTTTTTCTTTCTACAAAAAGAAGAATTATATATAAAAAAAAATGGGTCCTTAGAGATGGTGGTGAACTTGGTGTTCTTAATAACACAAACGAGTCATTAAAAATCAGACAATGACCATTTCCTTTCCTTCGTGCCAAAGATTAAGCAGGGAAGGCCGTTGCGACACATTCTCCTCGCGGGGGGAGAACGAACAACGGGATTGATGGCCTGGAAGGCTGGAACCGTGGACGGTGGATCCCACATTTCTTTTTCATATTCAAAAATGGGCCCTGGCGGACCAACTTTAATCCTACGTGTCTTAAAAACTGCCGACGTGGCATACTTTACCTCTTTTCTCCCCTCCCTTCCAAGCAAACACACTGTTTGGCAGAGAGAAGAAATCAGAGGAAAGTAAGAAACGGATCAGACTCAGTCTCTCTTTCTCACGAGACCTCCGTGTTTCCTTTCGAGTTCCCGTTGAGTTGACGGCCTGCCTCTAATCAAATTCTCCTCTTTCTACACTTTGCAGACTTTTTTTTTAAATATTAGTTTTTTAAATCAAATCAAACGTATAAATTAATCAATTCACCAACTCTTTCTTTTCGTTTCTGTTGTTACTCGGTCGAAATCTCGAAACATCTGCCGCTTCCATTCTTTACTTCGAAACAATCTTTTCCGATCCGATCATCCGTGTTTCATCTAAGCGACGGCGTGGCGGAGGAATGAATGGGAATGATGGACGTTGAAGGAGGAATCGCGAGGAAGTTATGGACAAAATTTCGCAGCGAATCGGTTTTTGTTAATTACACTCCTTTCTTCGTTTGCTTAGCCGCCGGCAATTTAAGCGCCGACGTTTTTCTACAGTATACTGCGCAATATGTTCATTTACTCAATGCCTTTGCTCACGCGTGAGAGTCCTTCGAATCAGTCTTTTCCAATTTTCAGAAAGTTTAATTTATAAGCTAAATATTTTCTTACTCTTTTTTTTTCTCTTTTACTAATTATTTATTTGGGAGTTTTCAGGTATGAATTGGCGGAAGAGTGTGCGGACGATGGGGATGACAAGAAGGCTATACGAAAGTTAAGGAAACATGTTAAGCACAAGCGTAAATCTCACAACTCTCTTGTCCGAGTAAGCTATATTTTCTCTTGTATATTAGTATTTCTATAAATTAAAAAAAAAATTAGGCATTATATTTTCTAAATAAATAAATGGCGTATTTTTTTTTTATGATCTTATAATTAGCGGAGCTCGTGATCAATTACTATTTGCCTTGGAATTAAACTAGCAAAAAAATAAAAAGCAACATGAATATCATATTAATTAGTGTTTGTGACAAACAAACACGTTCTTTGTCTCCAATTGATTACTAATTAGTTAATTTTTTTATAATATATATATTTTTAAAACCTTCTAATCTCATGTTAGGGGAAGATTTTTAGGTTTATTAGTTTTATTTGGTGCTACTTAATGATATGTCATTGAAGGAAAATTTATAACTTGCTTAAGATTGAAGGAAAATTTATAACTTGCTTAAGATTATAACATTACAATTATACATCGGTGGTGAAGTAAGTGGGTTTGATTAATTGCCACATTTTCTTTAATTATATACATGAACTTAAGTAATTCAATCTTGACTAGTTTAATGGACGTGTAAATGTTGCAAGCATAGAAATTCGCTTGTGGAGGTTTTTTTTTTCTCTATAGATGCTTGTGGAGTTTTTGAACTTTAGAACTGGTGTATGGATCATAATCCTCTGCCTAAATTCCATGCTACCTCAGCTCTGATCCCCCGATATAAGATTTCGTAATTTAAGATTAGATTTTGAACTGGCTTATTATTGTTCAGCCAGCAACCTTTTGGACAGATATGTAACTGCAATTTCTTTGTCTTCTTCATTTCATGTGCCTAGTGGTGGTTGCTTTAAGTATCTACTTTGATGAAGAACTGTACTGCAGGAATGGGGCTTTGAACTCCCAGAAGAGAGCACCTCAACAAATGCTACAGTAAAGTTTACAGACTTCCTGTTGGCAACAGCCTCAGGTAGAATTGGGGGAGAAAAGGTTCCTGGTAAAATTGCAACCCCTTTTGAGAAGACAAAAGTTGCTGCTTATACGCTTGGCGCTATTGCACCTTGTGTGAGGCTCTTTGCCTTTATAAGTAAAGAGATCCAAGCTCTTCTAGATCCTAATGATAGCAGCCATATTTACAAGAAGTGGATTGACCATTATTGCTCTCAAAATTTTGAGGTTCATCAGATTATTGATTACTAATTGTCTTCCATGGCGTTTATTGATACTTTTGCTGATCAAACAAGATATTTGTTTGGGTTGTTAGGAAATGAATTTCACTTTGCTCAAATCTGATTTCAGGCTTATGCTTTTCAAATTGAAGAGTTGCTGGATACGCTAAGCATATCGTTGACAGGTGAAGAGCTGGATGTGATAGAAAAGATCTACCATCAATCTATGAGACTTGAAGTAGATTTTTTCTCTTCTCAACCAATTGTACAGGAAGCAGTGGTCCCTTTGTATCAGATGCTAGACCCTGCTGTGGGTGGCCAACTCACCGTATTTTGTGACTTTGACTTGACTTGCGCTGCTTTTGATTCCTCTGCTATATTAGCTGAGATTGCAATCATAACCATGCAGAAGGCTGACCATGATGTATCTGAAACCCAACTTGCTCAAATGTCATCAGCTAATTTGAGAAGCACATGGCATGCTCTTTCCACTCAGTATACTGAACAATTTGTAAAGTGTGCAGAAAGCATCACACCAACTGAGACAGGTTTGATAAAAGGATTTACAGTCTTCTTGATTTTTATACCTTGTTAGTATAGGAATGGTTGTGGCAAGAATTGTTAATGACAATGTTATCAAGAGGAAATATTGGTAGAAGTAACGAGCCTTTTCATGTTCCCTACTTGTGCAGTGAAAAGTTTCAGTTATGAAGGTCTGTGTGAAGCCCTAGAGCAATTTGCAAATTTTGAGAAGGCGGCAAATTCAAGAGTGGTTCAGTCAGGAGTACTAAGGGGTTTAAATCAAGAGGATATAAAAAGAGCAGGCCAAGCTCTGATCCTTCAAGATGGTTGTAAAGGGTTTTTTCAGAAAATCTTGAAAAATGAAAATCTCACCGCTGCTGTGCATATACTCTCTTATTGTTGGTGTGGGGATCTCATCCGTTCAGCTTTTTCATCAGGTAATACCTGTAACACAGACAAAGTTATGCTATTATTCATAACATGTACAGATGCGCAAACACCCCAAATAACTTTAATAATTTGTCGTAATATGGAAATGTGGATAAAAGATCTAAAGTCTGGAGTCTAGACATAACATAAAGGATGACTAGATCTATCCTTCACCCAATTGTTGGAGAAAAATTAGAAGCCAAATCGGGAATTTGGATGTTGTAGCATACAATGCAATACAATTTATCAGGAACCATATCCAAAGTATACTGATTTTTTGTTATGCTTGCATGCTATCTATAATAGTAAGGACTTGGATTACTTCAATACAAAGACCATCAGTTGCTAAGTAAGACATTTTCGAAATTAATACTTTTTTTGCCTCCTATTTCTCTTAGCAGGGGATCTAAAAGCTTTGAATGTGCACTCCAATGAGTTAGCTTGTGATGAGTCCATCACCACAGGGGAGATCATTAAGAAGTTAGAGTCTCCCATGGAAAAGCTTCAAGCATTCAATGACATATTAAACAACAGAGACAAAGATTGCCAACACTTGACGGTTTATATTGGGGGCTCAGTTGGTGATTTGCTCTGCTTGCTTGAAGCAGACATAGGTATTGTGATGGGATCAAGTCCCACCCTGAGAAGATTGGGAGAACAGTTTGGTGTTTCTTTTATGCCATTGTTCTCTGGTCTGGTTGCGAAACAAAGAGAAGTGATTGAAGTCGGCTCTTCTAATTGGAAAAAGCTTTCTGGCACTTTATATACAGTCTCTAGCTGGGATGAGATACATGCATTTATTCTCGGTTCATAATCATAAAGCCCTCTCTCCATATCAGATGGTAGTTAAGGGAACCATTTTGCTGTAGGATATATAGAATCTCAATTGTGGCTAATTTTTCTCAAGGGTCACAGGTCAGCCCTGATTATTTTTTCTTTCTTTAGGGACTGCCATATCGAAATTCATAGACAGAGCCTGCTATCACACAAGTACAATTGTGTAGTTACTGAAACAAGTTCTTTATCTAATGTTTTTGCCTCTATCTCTGCTTTCAGTTTTATTTTGAGTTGCATGTAAGGAAAATACGTTAGCATTTGTTGAAATATCAAGTTTCTTTACAAGAATCTGCATGAATTATGATGTTGATTTTTTTTGCCATGGTATCTGCATTCTTAAAGCACCAAGCAATTGAAAATAAGATTAAAATAATAATAATAGAAGAAGAAGCTAGATCCAAAAGGAGCTAGGACTAGGGCTAGGCCTATTTTGTCTATCCATGGTCAGCAATTGATAATAATAATAATACTACTTTTTTTTTTAATTAAAAATTAATTTAAAAACTGTTAAAACCACTCTATTCAGAGAAATCTTTACATTTTCAATAATATGTGCTTTAATATGCACGTGTATATATACAAATATATATGTTTATATTTATCAAATATAAATGTTGGATTGATAACTATAAAACATGTTCCATATTATATATGATAAATAATATATATTTTTTGAAATGATGTATTTCATCTTTGTTAAGTATAATATTCAATATAGAACATTACATTTAGGGAGAAAAACAACTATCTCTCTTTCTGCCTTGTTCACTCTCTTTTATTAATTTGCACAACTGTCATGGGCAACTAGCTAGAATTAGAACTACATGGCTAGAGCAATAAAGATTATGCTATCTAGTAGTTTAATTTGAGATGATAAAAACAAGTCAAGAATGTGCCACATGTTTAAATCACAAACTTGAATAGTCTGAGCCATGCTTTCTTGAGTTCCTTCTCTTTTCTGTCAAGCCTGGTTTAGGTGAAGTTTCCATGTGAGTAGCACCTCTGCTTCCAATTTCCCTCGTAAATTCCCAAACACCCTTACAATAGTAAAGGAATTATATTATATCTTGTAATAATAGGGAAGGAAGGAAGGAGTACTTGTTCTCCCTGGGAAGCTGCTCAGCTGCCTGCTGGTTCACATGGCACCCATGTCTACTTTAGCAATCACTGATAGGGAATGCACCGTTTCACCCATTAGGAAAGCAAGAAACTGAATCAGCCCACATGATGGCATGTGGGGTTTAGTCTCTTTTCTTTTTCTGATTGATTGTTTAATCGTTTTTTATCTCAAGAAGAAATGGCGGTTGGCGGAGAATTGGACTCCTCAGGCCATGATTGATGATGTGCATCACTTTCTTCCCATTTTCTCCTACTTTTTTTTCTTAATTATCACGTCTTTTGGTGGTGTTTTAGAACATTCTTTTTCTTTAATAATGCAATTGGGAGCTTCCTCTTTCTAAAAGGACAAATCTGTCCACATGCTAATGTCTCTCCAATAATCTGTTTTGATCATAAAACGAAACAGAAATACTTCCACTCCCTTTTAGGATGCAAAAGCTCTTCCCATTACTCTTCAAAGTTAGATCCTCATGTACTTAGGATACCATATTAGGTAATTTTTTTTTGTACTTTTAGATATACCTTATCAAGGATTAACTCCATAATTATTTTTGGTAAGATAGAGGTCTTTTATATGGAAAAGAGAACTAAACAATCATTTGAATTAGAAATCAAAGTCATTAAAGCTAACTTAAGATGATCATCATTTGGCGAAATATTGTTAGTTTTGATTAGGGAAGGGTAAGTTTGATTTTTCATTAACATAGCAACATTTGCCATTGGGGTGTAGAAACAAGAATGGATAACCAAAATGAGAAAAGAATAAAAATGCAAGAACAAAAACCTGGCCATTTTACTTTTTGTCTTTCTTTCTCTGTTTAGTTCGTCCATAACATGGAAAGATTCCTTCTTACTCAATCATAACCAATAACTAACCCACTCACAGTGTTTAATTTATTAGGACATGATGGGCCCTGCTGATCTGCTTGTCTTTAAAATAACCCAAAAACAATTATGATTGTTAGATCAAAATTAGGGTTACCATTATTTAGGGGTTTTTTGGATTTATTAGAGCATAATAACTCAAGAGAATGGGTTTATTTTTTATTATTAAAGCAGTGAAGTACAAATTCCCACTATTATTTTGGGTTGATGCCTAGGAGGAATCACATGGACAGCACTATCATATTCATGATTCCTAAATCCTTGTCATACTTAGAAGTTACACTACCCTTCTTCAACTTCACCTGAAATGATTTCAGCATACGCAGGTTTCATTTATTAAGGTTCTGAAGAAGCTGTTTGACAGACAATATTCTACTGAAATGTACTTGGTAAAAAGAGTTTCGGGTTCTTTGGAAAAGGCAACATTACTATATCAGAGGATGGCAAATCCCAAATGCCCTCTGGAATTGTGCATGATCTACAACCTAGTAGGTCAAAACTAGAAATATTAACCATAAATTTTATTAGATCTCAAGCTCATTCTGTTTGTTTATTTGTTGATCCTAAGAAAATTCTTTGATGGTTGAGATTGAGAATTTGACCTTTTAGCTTGACACCTCCTTAATTTTGATTTGAGAAGTGTGATTATGTATGGAACAAATCAAAATGGTAACTATAGATATGATACGGTAACATAACACAAAAACGATATAAAAAAATACGAAAATGACATGAGTTAACATTTGATAAAATTGTATATGAATATAACAAAAAGATAAAAAAAATTGTATTTAATGTGCTGACACAAAATTTATCACAAAATTTTTATGTTTCATATTATACGAACACCAATTTTATATGACATGATCATATATTAACAAACTAGTTGTATTGGCATAATAGTATGGGATTTTAGCTGAATTTTTCTGCAAAGAATAGAATTTTATGCTGTTTTAAACAGTCGAATCATGTAATCAGCTGTAATTTTCTTGACAGATAAAGAATATGGGATGAAATATCAATCATTACTCTTAAGTTGACTATCAAATAGAAGAAATGGAAGAAAAAACACATTCTTTCCTATCTTTAATGTAGGAGAAACTTCCAATAAGTCCAAAAGCTTCCCCGTCATTACTTGCTGATTAACAGCTGTTGCAGAACCCAAGATCTCACGAGCTCTCCAAAAATTAAACTAATCAACCATTTTTTTAATATTTATATACCAACACTTATACATCAACCAGTCTTCTTTCCCATCACTTCTCATCAAAGTTCAAACATATGCACTAGTTTGCCCCATACTAACCAGCCCGTTTTGCCCAATTCTCCTTGAATGTGAAAATGTTGTAAGAAATTGATGGCCAACATGCAGTTGAAAATCCAGTTCTTTTGTTCTTCTGCTATGGCATTGGTTTTTGTTCTTTTGGTCTTGCCAGGGTGGCTGAAATAACCAGCCTGAATGAGGAAGTGTCGGCTTTGCTATCGATAAAGGCTGGTCTTATTGATCCATTGAATAGCCTTCACGATTGGAAATTGCCAGACGATGTGGCTCTGAAGCATTCAGCTCACTGTAACTGGACTGGAGTATGGTGCAATTCTGACCGGGCAGTTGAAAAGCTTGATCTCTCTCGTATGAATCTCAGTGGACGAGTTTCAGATGATATCCAACGGCTGAGCAGTCTTAGGTCTCTCAATTTGTGCTGCAATGAGCTGTCTTCGATTTTTCCAAAATCTATATCCAATCTCACATCACTCAGCAGCATTGATGTGAGCCAGAATTTATTCACTGGCAGCTTTCCTGTGGGTTTTGGAAGGGCTTCAGGACTAACTTTGCTGAATGCTTCCAGCAACGATTTCTCGGAATGCTTCCTGAGGATCTTGGCAATGCAAGTTCATTGGAGACTCTAGACCTGAGAGGAAATTTCTTCCAGAGTCAGTTCCAATGTCTTTTAAGAACTTGCAGAAGCTGAAATTTCTTGGCCTTTCTGGAAATAATCTCACTGGCCAGATACCAAGAGAGCTCGGGCAGCTTTCATCACTGGAGACTATAATTCTGGGGTACAACGAATTTGAAGGTGGAATGCCAGTTGAGTTTGGTAACCTCTCCAGTCTAAAGTACCTTGATTTGGCAGTTGGCAAGCTTAGTGGTGAGATTCCAGCTGAACTAGGGAGGCTCAAGCTGCTAGAAACAGTTTTCTTTTACAATAATAATTTCGAAGGCAAGATTCCACCATCAATTGGCAACATCACTTCGTTGCAGCTGCTGGATTTGTCTGATAATAATTTATCAGGAGAGATTCCTGCTGAGATTGCCGAGCTTAAGAACTTAAAACTCCTGAACTTAATGTG
Source organism: Heritiera littoralis (assembly GCA_031772115.1). Classification (NCBI taxonomy): domain Eukaryota; kingdom Viridiplantae; phylum Streptophyta; class Magnoliopsida; order Malvales; family Malvaceae; genus Heritiera; species Heritiera littoralis. The sequence continues at coordinate 931,535 of JAPDPK010000186.1, forward strand.
CAATCAATTATCAGGCTCGGTTCCCGCTGGACTTGGAGGTTTGACACAATTGCAGGTGCTTGAGTTGTGGAACAATTCCTTGTCAGGGCCACTGCCGACTGATCTTGGCAAGAATTCAGCATTGCTGTGGTTGGACATTTCGTCCAATTCGTTCTCTGGTGAAATCCCAGCAACCTTGTGCAATGGAGGCAATCTCACCAAGCTCATATTGTTCAACAATGCTTTCTCAGGTCCCGTACCAGTCAGCTTATCAAAGTGTCTGTCACTCGTTCGTGTCCGGATGCAGAATAATCTTGTGTCCGGGACAATTCCAGTTGGACTTGGCAAACTTGGGAGGCTTCAGAGGTTAGAATTGGCAAATAACAGTCTGACTGGGGAAATCCCGGCTGATATTGCTTCTTCTACGTCACTTTCTTTTATTGATCTTTCTAGTAATCACCTTCGATCGTCTCTCCCTTCTACTATTCTTTCCATCCCAAGTCTGCAGACATTTATTGCCTCGAAAAATAGCTTGGTTGGTGAAATCCCAGATCAATTTCAGGATTATCCTTCACTTTCTGTGCTTGATCTCTCAACAAACCATTTTACAGGAAGTATTCCAGCTAGCATTGCTTCATGTGAGAAATTGGTCACTTTGAATCTAAGGAATAACCAATTGACTGGAGATATTCCGAAATCAATTGGTATGATGCCCACTTTGGCTGTTCTTGATTTATCTAACAATTCTCTAACAGGTGGGATACCTGATAATTTTGGAACTTCTCCAGCTCTAGAAATGTTCAATGTTTCATATAACAAACTGGAGGGTCCAGTTCCTGTAAATGGTTTGCTAAGAACAATCAATCCAGATGACCTCGTTGGCAATGCTGGTCTCTGTGGTGGTGTTCTCCCACCATGTAACCGGTATTCACCAAATTCGTCGAGGCAGAGAAGCTTGCGGGCAAAGCATATTGTTGTTGGGTGGCTCATTGGGATTTCATCAGTTTTAGCAGCTGGAATCTTACTAATCGGTGGGCGATTTGCATATAAGAAGTGGTATTCAAAAGGTGGTTGCTTTGAAGAAAGGTTTGAAGCAGGAAATGGAGAATGGCCATGGAGATTAATGGCATTCCAAAGACTTGGTTTCACTGCTGCTGACATCCTAGCCTGTATCAAAGAATCAAACGTGGTTGGACTGGGAGCCACCGGGGTTGTATACAAGGCTGAGATGCCACAGTCGAATGCAGTTGTGGCAGTTAAAAAGCTGTGGAGATCAGGAACCGATCTCGAGACAGGAAGCAGTGGGGATTTTGTCGGAGAGGTGAATCTCCTTGGAAAGCTAAGGCATCGAAACATAGTTCGGTTGCTAGGATTTCTTCAAATGACACAAGCATGATGATATTATACGAGTATATGCAAAATGGTAGCTTAGGAGAAGCCTTGCATGGCAAGCAAGCAGGAAGGTTGCTGGTAGATTGGGTTTCTCGGTATAACATAGCACTAGGAGTTGCACAAGGGCTTGCTTACCTCCACCATGATTGTCATCCACCTGTTATCCATCGAGACATCAAGTCAAACAACATCCTGCTCGATGCACATCTCGAGGCAAGAATTGCTGACTTTGGCTTGGCCAGGATGATGGTCAGAAAGAATGAAACAGTGTCAATGGTGGCAGGGTCTTACGGGTACATAGCTCCTGGTAAGTTAACAATTAAATTTCAATTCTATAGATTTCTTCTCCGTTTATATGATAATGCTAATTTACACAATGGACTCTGTGACAGAGTATGGTTACACCTTGAAGGTTGATGAAAAGATTGACATTTACAGCTTTGGGGTGGTTTTACTGGAACTTCTAACTGGAAAGCGGCCTTTAGATCCCAAGTTCGGGGAATCTGTAGACATTGTTGAATGGATTAGGAGAAAGGTTGGAGACAACAAAGCTTTAGAAGAGGCATTAGATCCCAACTTAGGAAACTGTAAGCATATTCAAGAAGAGATGCTCTTGGTTGTTAGGATAGCGCTTCTTTGCACCGCCAAGCTCCCCAAGGACAGACCGTCCATGAGGGATGTGATTACGATGCTTGGCGAGGCGAAGCCTCGGAGGAAAAGCAGTAGCAACGATAGCGGAAATGCATTTACAAAAGAGCAGCCAGTCTTCAGCACATCTCCCGTAAATGACCTTGTGTAGGAACAGAATCACGTTCAAACTGGCACCTTTTTTTTGTCTGTCAAATCTATTTTCTTCTTTGTATGTAGCATTGTATTTTTTAATGCATGTAAACTCTGGTTCATATTGTTGTCCAGAAAATTAACAGGTACAGCATGCTGGCTTTCTCCTGCAAATAAAGTTCCATTTTCTGGGGAAGTCATGCAGGAAGATAAATCCATTGTACCTGAAATTGTTAGTTCTCATTGTCAATGTATTTGTAATGGTACAGATCTACAGATCAATTACTGGAAAATCCATCTCCTTTGCTTTTAGAAATTCTACATAAGCCAAACATAATAGTTATGAATTTTTTTTTATAGTAGCTTTCCTAGTTCTTCAGATTATTGAGGGGTGAATTCTGCCCAGAGCTACTGATGCTATCGAGTGCAACTCGTTTCCACTGAGTTCAAACTTCAAACTTTTCGGTATGCGTACTTCTAAAAACTTCTTAAGATTGACAAAATGGCAAATCCTGGCAAGAATTGGCTTGTTCAGCAGAGTTATCCAGATAATATTATACTTGAAAACCTTTCAGAAACCCTTTACATCGATAAGCTATTACGCCCTACAAATCATCGTCTAAGATACAACTGAGGATTTCACTATTTGATCCGATGTTTGCATATGATATTTCTCAATCATGCTACCACAATTAACATGGTTCTTATGGTATACAACGGGTGAAAATTTTCAGTTTGGCTAAAAGAAGTAACCGTTAAGTGCAGAAGTTGAAGACAAAAACAACAAACTTGCCATTGATCATAAGGAAAGCAATCTCATTTTGAGGTTCCAAAAATTAAAAAATACAGTAAAACAGCTCTGTTATTTACAGCAGCAACAAAAAAATAACACTTGGTGTTTCTGTATAATATTACATTGAAAACTACGACATTGGTGCCTTTCAAAAAGTATGATGACTGCTCCTCAAGACTGTAAATGAGATTGAAGAAAACATGGAACAAAATAATACAGCAACTGGAAACAAACAGCGAGCCACAGAGGTTCAAACTTTACTCAGTCAAAATGCTTTAACTATTGTGTATTTCTTTTTTGCTTTGTATACTGCTAGCATGCGTTATTCATCTTATTGTTGGTTTGAGAGCATAATATTCTAGATAGGCTTGCTTCTTTGTCTCTGGTTGCTCTCTTGTAATCTTGGAGCTGTAAATTATGAATTAAAAACCTTAGTGATGAATGGAGAAGCAACATAAACAGGATCAGAAGAGAATAAGAATATGCGTACCCAATCCAGTAGCCTCAGACGTCCTCATGATTCTAAGCCTCTTCACAGAACTGAGGAACATCCTGAATCAAACCAGAGAATGTTCAATGAGTGTTAAGTGAAGACAAGTTTCAATCCATAATACATCTTGTCTACGTCCATTTCTTTACTACTCTGCAAATAAGTTTAGCTTCAGCCTCTTCAAGTTGTTCACTTCGTTGTCATGAAGTTTGTAGTCAACCCCCTTCCTTGTATATTTAAATCTTTCACAAACACACGCATCAAGTTTTCCATATTATGGTGTCCCTAGCTGAAGCCCTCCATTACAAGCCAGACAAGGTGACCACCGAGATAACATACAGCAATTTTTCAAAGGAATGTATTAACATCAGGGGCACTAGAGGAAAGGCACATGCATTAAGGTTTTAAGTTTTTCCTTCAACTCTCCCAAGCTTTTATTCTGAATTAATTGACAATTTATGCTCAAAAACTACTTTAATAATCATATCGTACATCTTATAAATGCAACTAATAAAGCTTAAAAGAGAATACACACTTTAATAGTTTAATAAAAATTATATAAATATATACGCAGTGAAACTCCTGGAAGATCTACATTTTGGTTTTCAGTCCAGGCAATAAAGACAGATGTTCATTGTAAAAATGTCCTGTGAGCGAGGCCATAGAAAAATTTACAACGTAAAGTGACAAATATAATTGAAATTATATGTACCCCCAAGGAACATCTCCAACAAGCATCCAGTCACCCTCCTTGTCCTTGTAAGTAAGCACAAAATCAGATGATCCATCCAGCAGTTTTGAAGGTCTTGTTATTTCCTTCTTCATACCATGCTCCAGCGCCCTTGATCCTATTCACAAAAATCATGACAACATTAGTAAAAGAGAAACATGCTTCGATAATCATCTAATAGAACAATAGTCTTTCACCTTGTTTGATTCAGGAAATTCTTTTACAGAGGAATTTCAAAGGCTTTCAACCTCAGATCTTCCTATGATTACATTAGGTTTAACATTTCTTTACTTAAAATGGTCTAAAAGTTCCTAGTCTGATATTTCCTATTTCAACACAACACTTGAAGAACACAAGGGAAGCTTGTTAAATTTGCTTGGCATGAGGAAAGTCTTAAGCGCACACAATGGTTTTAGTTAAATTCCATATATAAGTTAAGATGTGATCATCATGCAGCCTAGGACATCCCTAAAATCAATACCTAAATGGGCGCTAAATCATCTTTTGAAAGTCAAACAAAACATATTAGGAAATCTCACCTACACTTGGGGTGGTTTTGAGAAACATATCTTCCAAAGTCATTGCCAACTTTTCATAGGATTCATGGGCATTCAGATCAACCTTCCTTCCAATTGGAATTCCATCCATATTCACCTTCACAAACAGGGATTTTCTGAGCTTAGCATTAATTGTACTCTTCTTAACGATAGAGGTCTCATTTTTATGGTTCTCCATTGTTGAGTTAAATCCATCCGCGGCCGGCACTTTGGTTTGGTTAACCATGCTATTCATTCTATAAGCTCTGATAGGAGGCCACCCCACAACTTGACTGCTACAAATTCAAGAAAAAAAAATAAAAGAAGTTAACAAGGGGAAATTCAACAAAGAAAAGGTTAAATCCAGCCACCAAAACTAATGCCTAACTAGAGGATTCTAGTTTTGTTTCCTTTCTTAATTCTCTTTCCCCTGATCTTGCATTTATTGTACAAAAGTTCTGTAATTGATAATACCAAACCCTATGAAGGTAAGTGTTACAACAGAATTAAGAGAGCAGATAAATTCAGAAATAATACCAATTAAAACCAAGAACATAAGCATACTCAGGATATAAAATTCATGGCAGGGACCTAACAAGGTAATTACTTGGAATTACGAATCAGTCTGAAATTAGAGCATACCTGGAGCCATTAGGGGAAGCCATAGAATCAGCAGTCCTCTTGGTCCCAGCTGTGATGTTAGCTCTACTTAAAGAAGATGAAGAAGAAGATGATGAAGAAGCAGCAGCAGAAACCGCAGAAGGGAAATCCTTAGCAGTCAAAATCCTAGCATATTGACCAGCCCTTGAAACTTGGTGCATCTTAAAACCACCACCTTTGCCGCCACCACCCAGGCTCAAGCCAAGACCCAACTCCAACTCAGACTCATCAGGACTTGAAGAATCCTCGGAGGACACCACCATGTTGTCCTCCCTTGACACCGTGGACATTGACCCACTGTCACAACCACCACCACCAACAACACCTCCTTGCATTGAAAATCCAACCTCCTACTTTCAACCAAAGTTTCGAACTTTAAAGTCTAGAAGATAAAAGGAGATTAATTAGAAGTAAAGTTTCTAACTTTGTAGGCAGATAAAAATGGGCAAAAAGCGAGAAAGAAAGGGAACAAAGAAGGAGATTTTGGGAGGGTGTTAAGCTAATTCTTGGTGGGTATTAGGAAACGGGGAAAGATAGCTAAATGATAATAATAAATTATAAATATAAAATAAACCCAAACAGAGAGAGAGGGGGAAGAAAAAGGACAGGTTAGGTCAGGAAGGTGTTGGGATTGGTGGTGGTGGTGATGGTGTTTGTAGTGATGAGTTGGGCCCCTACTCTGTCTGGTTTTATGCGCCTCCATCAATGATTTTTCTTCTTCTTTTCAATCTAAACCTTCTTTTTTTAGTTTTTTTTTTTTCATTTTTCACTTTGATTTTTCCCCCTCTTTTGCTTTGCTTGCTTTTCCGGACTTCATTTCACTGTTCTTCATATGATATAATTATTTTCAATTTCTCTGCAAGGGAGAAAACAAAAGAAGACAAGATTTTGGATTTTATTTTTTTATAATTTAGCTGCAAAGAAATTCCTTTAGCAAAACAAGAAAACATCATACATGAAAACAAAATGCTAATAAATGATCCCATCCTTTGTCGGTATTGTCATGTTATAAATGGGATAATCTTCTTGGGAAATGGGAATTTGTCTGTGCCGTATGCTAATGAATGTTTGGATAAGGTTAGCAAAATGCCAAAACTAAACTGTTAAATTTTTATCTCCCTTTTTTCTTTCCTTTTTCTTATATTCAAATGTAAAGTATTTTCATTTTGAAAATTTTAGAAAAATTAAAAAGAAATTATTGCATAAAATCTGTCTTATTTATAGACCCAACCACTAATATCATGCCACATTAATAATTTTGCCTGCATCAAATATAATTATTCTAAGTGTGAGATAGACTTCTCAAATGCATTAAATACAAAAAGGTTTACAATAAAAAATAAAATTCAGAATTTTAAATTTTTTTTTATTTGATGATGTAACACCTTTGAAGAACTTGTCTTAAAATTTAACCGGGTTGAATTAATTGATGTTAAAGATACTAGTGGATGAGATATAAATGACATGGTGGGAATGATCATATGATAAAATTAAAAAAATATTCTTAATCTAAAATGATTATGAAAAAGTAAAATTTAAATATTAAGTATGCAATAATTTTATCTAATTATTTTTTATTTGAGTTGAATGACTTAAAATATCTCTCTTTGAAAAATTTGATTTATAATTTCTTTTGATAGAGAAAAAGAAACATAACATTATGTGACTTATTAAGATAAAAGATTTTAGATTTGTTAAAAAATTATAAATATATTTTATTTTCGGAGGAATAAGTTCCTTATTCAAACATTTTAGTAGTACTTTTCTTGTTTTAAAAATTAAAAAAAAAAAAAAAGACCCAATATCTTATTCTTCCCATATCGCGAGAAATAAAAAGGAGAAATCGATAGAGTAGAGTCCACGGATGAGCATCGAGAAGATTGGCCCATTCCCCACAACACCCAACAATGATCCGACAAGGTGGGCCCAAACATCACAAGGCTCGACACGTCGGAATCTGGGCCCCATCCCATATTAATCACGACAACTCTATCTAAGCAGAGAACACGGATTTTGAATGAAACGAAATTAAAAAACAGAAAAACAGTGACAGCTCATCAAATCATCAACAAAGATCACATCATCAACCGTCCACTGATATCAACGAGGTTTCAGTTCCGGATTAATAGAACAATTTGATGTCCGAAATAAAAAAATAAAAAGCAGAACCAGAAACGGTTTGGTTTTGCTTTTCGTTTGTTTTGAAGGATTGAGTCATAGTTTTTGTCTGATATCGACGGCGTACGGTCGTGTCATGGCGGCAGGGGACAGAGTCCACGCTTGCCTATATTTTGTTTCCAATATTAACTCTTTCTTTTTCTTGTTTTTTCGAAGGGTGGGAGCCACGGGGGCCTGATTATATACAGTCGATCGTTTTGTGTTTCCACGCCAGGCATGCTGGATAGCGGACACGTGACAGCTTTTAACTCTGTGATTGTGACACCTGGAGTTGGTATTGGTTACATCCGGGATTTTATTGATTGCAGTAGAGGTGAAGTGTTGATGAAGGTGGCTTCTGTCATTATGAAAGTTGAAATGATGCTGAATTGAAAGATGATATAAATGGTTAATTTATGTTCAAGTGAAAATCATATTTTATATGGCCCACAATTTAAGAATGAATTATAAGTATAGTATTTTTATAATAATCATAAAATATTTAAAATTGTGTACCTAAAACACCATAAAAAATATAATTTGAAATAACATTTATAAATAATTTTGTAAGATTTTTATTCAACATACTATTTGTAAATTTTTTTAAAGCGAAATTAAAATAATAACATATTCGTTTAATAAAATATTAAAAAATAAAAATAAATTAAATAATATATGTTCTATCATCTTAATTTTTGTTAAGTTTAAAAATTTATTAATAATGTATTAGATAATAACAGTTTTTTTAAATGATTAAAAGGCTTTGTTTAAAATCTAATCTCTTTCCAAGTAATTTTAAAAGTTAATTTTTTATATTAATATAATACTTTAGAAATTTTATTTTCAATTTTTTTTATAAGAATCGAACCAAATTATATATAAAAAACAATATCCTGCCAATTATTTAATTGGTACTGTGCAAATATATTATACAACCAAATGACATCAACAATGCTATAATAGAAATAAGTTTATTACGATCAATTCAAATTCACAGTTATTATAGAAAATCCTTCGCATATTCTCTGGTATTTACACTATTTTATACATGATTAACATGCATAGAATTTAAAAGAAAGGATGATGCACACCATTTTATTTTATTTCATTTTTTATGATTCTATGAGAGATTCGAAAATATTTATTTTTTACAAATAAAAAAGTTGATTTATTAAAGAGAGTAAAACTTGTGATTTGTTTTGCCAACAACCTCTTGACCTAGTGACTAAAGATGAGTTGTGACATATTATAAATCTTGAGTTCGAATCCAAGCACTTCCATCTCCCGTTATTTAATATTCCTCTTGTAACAAAAAAAAATAAAAACTTGTGGTTTGCATGACAAACGTGAAATAATGAGTAAACATTTTATGAACTCAGAAAATGAGAGGAAAAGAGAATGAACCCTTTAGCAAATATACTTTGACGCTTGAACAATGGAGTTTCAATATCACAAGAATGAACCCTAGCCTTTAGGGACGTGTCACCCCGGTACTGCAACTTCAACAAACAGAACAAACCTTTGAAAGAATGCTGATTCCAACAAAGAATCGTTATTGGAATTCTACCTGCCTAAAAATGAAAATCAGTCGTTCTTTTACCACATTTTATGCTACAAAATATCGCAAAATTTTCACAATTTTTTTTTTCAGTGGAACATCAGATATGGAGGTCTGTCCTTACTTATCTCCCAACTGATACTAACATGAGAACAGATGGAACTCCGAAGGAAAGAAAAGATTCACCATTTTCTTGAGTTTGGGTTCTCATTTCTTCTCTTGATTCTCAGATTGCTGAGGCCTGCATTCAGTGCATGCTGTACAAGCTGGAGGAGGAACGTTTTGTAAGAGACTAATTCGTAATGCTTGCCGCTTCTCTTCATTCCCAGGAACATGAAGGAGAGCTTCCATGATTAGGATTTCCCAGTCTCGAGGCAGGAAAAAGGAATACCAATTATCATCTGTAATCGAACCCATTTAAAAATGGCATCAGGTTGAAACAAAAATAGTACTCCCAACTTATGAATTGATTGGAAAAAAGACAGCTTATCACTGAGAATTGCTCAAAAAAGCACAAAGTGCTAATAAAACACTTTCAAGATGAAAGTTATTTACAAACAAGGCTTCCTCTTAAGAATTGAGTAATGGATTATGGATGTTAGAGAAGATTTGCAAGCCAACCAAATGATATATCAAAGGTGAGTAATTTTGGAGATTATGCTTTTGGCCATGTAGCTAATGAGTGGATTGAGAACTTGAACGAGAAAAAGACAGAAGATGTGCACAAGAACATAAAGCAGATGATACTTACCTCCATTACGAACTGCCTTAAATTGCAAGACTCCATTGCCTTGTGGCCCAGATACGGGAAATGTGCAAGATACAGATTGCCTCTTGTGAGCTACTGCAAGAGAAGCATTATACCATGGGCCCTTCGCTATAGGTTCCCCAATAGCATCTATAATTGCCTGATTCTTACTGGCTTTCTCCATGGCCTTGCTGAAAAATTATAGAATGATTATAAGGATAATATATCATTACAAATGAAAGATGGAGAATGAGAACAAAATGTATTATAAGACATCTATTTACTGAAAATTAATAATAAGACATGTAAACTTTGGGGTTGCTAAACAAAGAAAAAGCGGTCCATACTTGGAAAAAAGAACTTTTTATTACTAGTTAAAGAACAAAAGGAAAAAAGCAGTTATTTCTGTTAGAAACTAGAAGTAAAAAGACAACAAAAACTGTCCCTTTGCTTAATTTGCTTGTAACAATATTTAGTCCACCAAACCTATGTTGCAGGGACTATTGTGCATAATGAGGCCATATATACTAAGAATACAATTAACAATGCAATCAAATTCTAAGATTCCACAGATGTTATGTTCTGCAATATAAAGTAATATACAAGCAGGTATCTCCATCCAAGGCATCAGGATTGCTCAATCCCCTAATTCAAGATACAGATACAGCATTCAAGCACTTAAGCAATCCATGAATATTTTCTAAATCCTAAAAGAAATCCAAGGGACACTTAAACATTCCTATCAAATTTTAAAATCTGAGTGACAAGAAAGAAAGAATTTCCTCTCTTCTCTGTTTAAACCAGAAGAGAATCAAAAGTTACCGTGTTGAACACACATATTCCAATCCTCCGTCATAAGTGCATTAGACATTTCTAATCCTCCATGCAATTTGAAATAAATACCACCATTATTGTACAACTTGGGTTGTTCAACTTATTCCAGTAGCAAATTGAACAGAGAATTTTGAAAGTTCCATATCCATAATATATCACGGATTCTACTAGTCTCAGCAAAATTCTTTATGAACCTAAAGTAGAAGTCTATTGCTGAAAGTTATAATTCAAAAAGTTCAGTATGGGGAAGTTTAGAACCTATTTGATAAGAAAACTTAAGATATACCTCCATCTATATCAACCAATACTCTGCCACAAATGACTCGGTAGGGTACTATGTTATGTACGGTTCACAACCTATGTTCAGCCAAACGTGTAAAGCCTAATATGCACGATCCAAGTTTGCAGTTTCACAACAAAGATGGTATCAAGGGCAAAAACACAAGGCAAAATCGAATATAAATTCCGTAACATCTCATCGTGACTTCTAGAAGCTCATAGTTTTTGCACAGATCAACTGACTCACAGTGGCACATCATTTGATTATTCTACATGACTAAAATTAGCAAAAATACAGTAAGCAACCAAGAAAACATAGTAAAAGAACATTGTTTCCTGCTCAGGCAAATGCAACGATCTCGTTTTCCATCTTTGGAATCCTTAAACTAATCAAACTCAATAGCAGTTCGATATGCAATAGAACATACCTGCTACAACCATGGTAGATAGCAAGGTCATCAAGAGCACTCAAGGCAACACCACCTGTTACAGTAATCAAGACAAAAGACACTGCTTTTCGAGCAAATGACTTGCTATTTTCTTCATTCACAGAATTTCCAGTGCTGCATAAAACAATCAAATAATAAAAATAATGAAGTTTACCTCATCTTTTGGAGGAGCCTAAAAACACAACAATAGAATTATGGCCATTTGGACAAAAAATTTAACTTGTATGGACAAAGAACCAGTGTGACAACTCAAATGGAACTATCTGAACATTGAAATTCTAATTCTCTGTCTGGGATTTGACACTGAGCCTAAAAAGCAACTTGGGCAAGCTTTTCAAATTTTCATCAACAAACCAAAGTGTAAACAAATCAAATTCCCTTTATTTTTTCCTGTTTTGGGTACTAACCTACTTTCAATGGCTAATTCCATCGCAAGGAACGAAATGCTAAAACTTGAAACTCAAAAAAGAAAGAAAAGTGGGTGAAAAAGCAAGGCAAGAAGCGTACCTGCAAACTTTCGAAGATGGGGAACTCTTGAAGAAAGAAACCAACCTTCTCGCCAACATATCCCTCTTTGATATGCCTCCAAAGGCTGTTCCCAAGCCCTTCAACTTCAAAGCTTTTCCTGCTTTTTTTGCTCTCCTTCGCGCAACTCGAACCTCAAGCTCGACTCGGTTGGAACTCGGATAAGCTTTGGGCTTCTGACATTTTTTTAATAAAGTTCTTGCAAGGAGCTGTTAAAGGCCCAATTTTCATTACTTCTGACATTTTCTTTTTTGGGGTTTTGACTCAAAGAGTCAAAGTCTCCATTGGTCAAGGGTAAAAGTTAGAGGAATATATTTATTAAATATTTGTTGTGGATTATTATCCAATCTGTCAAATAGAGTTTGTAGACCATATATACGAGTTTAAAAAACTAAATTGGTTGTATATTAGATTATTGATAATAATCCATTTTTTTATTAATAATAATCTAGGAGGAGAGATAAAGTTACAATACTGTAAAATAAATTATTTTATATCTTTTTTAATAATTTTACATAGAATTAATATTTTTATAAATACCGTTAGATTTAACAATCTATTTGCATCCGTCATAAAATTTCGTGTTGATTTGATATCTATCATTTCAATCGATAATAACATTTTTTTCAATATATATTAATGATTAAAATTTTATTATTATCTAATTAAGATAAACTTTTTCGATTAAGTTGAACTTTAACATGCATGAGTTATTTAAAATATATATAAATCATATAATGAGATATAAAAGGACGGAAGACTAAATCAGTTTTGTAATTATGTATTTAGATCCATCTTCCGATAACAATCACTGCTCTAACTTGGTTGAAACTGAAGTGTTGGAATTGTGAGTATGCAGGGGAAGGCTTGCGGATGTTTTAAGCCTTACAGATGTAGATATTCCAGAATGCAATCTTAAATAAACGACAAGATAGACAAAATCACTCGGAGAAATTGGAGCAATCCTGTAGAATTTCAAAGTCTATACATATATAGTATATATATACTTTTCGTAGGCCTTGTTTAACTAGTATATAACAACTGGCAATAGATTTGCCTTTCCAGTTTCCACACACCTTAGAGGAAATAGTATGTGAACATTCTGATAATCCTACTTCTATAAGATTTGAACAAACTCTTCCAAATTTCAACACATCATCGTACTCAAAAAGGAAATCTGCAGAATCCCGCAGTTTTTCTTTCTTTCATCTGGATTACCGGTATTTGAAGAGAAGCCCTATACAATCATCTCAAGTGTTTATACAAGAATGACAAAAATACAAATCATAATACCTGCTATGAACTTGTAATTTACCATTTGTTGTAGTATGAACACAACAGCAGCAGCAGCAGATGAGCAACAAACAACACTCTATTGAGATCAGCGGCTTCTACAAAACTAGCCTCTTTCATCTCCTACCCAATAATTCTTCTCCTTAGGCCCAGTAGGGCCTTCCTCTCCATACAGCTCGACTGGAAGCTTATCAAAAATGTTCTCCACTGAATATCGAAGCATCACGGGCAAAAGTTTGATAATTTTATCCAATTCAGTTCTAGAATCGTAGACAATAGTTGGACCCCATTCTCTCATAAACTGCAACCAGCCAGGCTCGGCAACAACCCCATCTCCGAGATACTCAGCTGCAACAAGTTCAAAATGAGAACTAGAATCTACGTAGAAATTACTACTAGCAGTATCGTTTCTAATCCCGATTCCTAGTTTCGCAGAACCCTGAATGTAATTCCCAGGGTGAGGAAAGCTAGCATGTCCATTTTTTGATGAGTAAACAATGGCTTTATTCCCTTGTATGTACTCCAAATCATAAGCATTCACCCATACACCACCACTGTGTTGAGAGAAGTATATGCTCCAGAGCTCTCCTGTAAAGTTGCATATTCGGAGAGTAAAATGCTCCCAATCACCTACATGCTGTCCAATCTTGCTAAGAGCAATATTCATAATACCAACTTTAAGAGTTGCAGGCCCATTAAAGGGGCAGAAAATCCACATAGCAATATCAGTGAAAGTCCCACCAAGTGCTGGCTTCACATGTACATAAAGTTTAGCACTTGCCAAATTTCCTCGTTTGACAATATTTTTCCGATCACCACTCGGCAAGTCTATCCAATATTCCCCATCATTTCTTCCGCCCCTTGGTAGATTTGAGCCATCAACGTCAATTGACTCACCTATCGAGTCCCCCTTTTTGAACAGAAGTGCTCCATTCTCGAAAAACCATGAAACAGAAGAAGGTAAATAGATCTCGTCAGGATGAAAGAAGACAGTAGGCCCATAGTGGTTTATTAGTGCATGAATCTGATCACAGTTGGGCATTGCATGTAGCGCAGGATCTAAATTCTTCAAGCATGTGATAGGCAGTTCTTGTCCGGAGGTCCAATAGGTACTGCAAGAAAAAGTCCCCACAGAAACACCTCTCCCCAGCATCCCACGATGAGAAGGTCTTGACTCCAAATTTGGAATGGAACTTCTGAAAATCTAGCACTGGAATTAAGTATAACTCGATAATTTTCACATCTATCTGTCAGGTCAGCTCGAACACATCTCACTTTACCTAATTGGGGTTTTTTAGGAGAGTTAGTGACCAAATAACCGATTGACTTATAACCCTCGGGAGGCTGAGGCAACCAGAAGAAACCACTCCCTTCAAGACTTTCCTCACTCCCGTCATTCGAACTCCAAACTAAAGTATAATCAAGAGGCTCCCTAAGGGCTGGTAAGGCAACACAGGTAGAGAAATCAGCAGCTTCTGATTCCAAAGGCTTTTCTCGGGCAACCAGAACAAAGCCTCTTAAAGGCTGGTCATTAGATTGACAATAGTGCCCAAGCCTATAAAATCCATCAGGTATTCCAACTGGTTTATAAAATGTGACACCTTTTTTCTTGTCATCTATGTTGCTGCTCCAAATGAACTTAAATCTTGAGATTTTAACAACTTCGAGTTCTCCAAGATTTATTTTTCCAGAAGCAAATCCTTGACCTAAAAATGGAGGCAGGCAATTAAAACATTTACATGATAAATCAAATTCAAAATGATAACAAAAGACTGAACCATATCAGCCCAAGTGAACTTTGACTTGAATAGCAAAGTCTTCTCACAGTCTCTACTCTGAAGAATGCAGCATTCAAACAACACGTCAAAACTGAAATCTAATAATGGACCCTTCAAATATATGTAGCGGACATGCTAAAAGAAAGAGAGTGAAGTCAAGAATGATGATACAAGGAAATGCTACTAAAACATAAGAGGAAAGTTCAAAAATAATAATGGATTTTTTTGTTTTATTTGGGGGAAGGGGGATTTGAATTCTGCTCTTTGAGTAAAAGATCATGCAATATGTCAACAACCACCGAGCCAAGTGGTTGGATGCGTCGAAAAACAAATTGACGTATAATATTTGTTTACTCTTAATGTAAAAGAAAAAAGAGAAGCCACTGGAGTGACAATCACCCAAAGCAAGAAAATCTTAAAAAAGACAAAACAAAAGTAGACAATGAATCAGGATTACAAAAGTCAAGATATTTTATAAACAGAGACAATTCATTCAAGCTTAGTCTATTAAAATAGAAATAAATGAAAAGAAAATAGAAACAACAGATGAAGACAAGGAAAAGTAACAAAATTACAAATGAAACAGCTCTAGGAAATCAGATCTTGTTCAACCACAATTGAAGTAGAATACCAGTGAAGACTTAAATGACATAAACAGATTTATTTCCAGCACCAAATTATTAAACATTTTATTACTTCTTGGAGCTGTATAACCATATTTTATAGACTTCCTACACTTCACAGGTTTTATAATTGGATTTTTTCTGCAGCAATTCTAAAGAGAGTAGAAATCATTTATGCTTTTCTTGCCCTTGCTCAAAAGACGCACAGTTTAGGGCTATTTCAGCCACAAAGATCAGTAGGGGTTGGGATGGGGCTGAAATTTAAAAGCGAGATCTTTCAAAGCTGTGGTTCTCAAGATTTCTTGGTCTCAAAAACTTGCATCATTTGAAAGGAGAACTGGAGATGCATAAGAACATATGCATGCATGGAAAGACTCCTCATTTAGATTCAACAGTCTTTCTCTCCATAACTGATATAATTAGAACAAAACTCATTTGCCTCTCAAATGTAGTAAATTAGCCTATCTTGGTAGAGCTAGATCCTAAATGAATTATTACTTACTCTGGCATAGTTGCTTCTGCTTTCTTTTAAATGAATCACATCAATCAAGTATTAAAGGAAAAAAAAAAACTATAACTGAGCGCCACAGTATACTCAAAATTCCTAAGTAGAAGCTGAGTTTTGCATTCATTCTAGAAGCGGAAACAGCGTTTCCACCTTTGCAGCTCCCAACTGATAAACAGAACCATCCACTCAAATCAATTGGCAAATTTACCAAAATAAATATAAGGACCCTGTAGCTGGTCAAGTTTTTTTTTTAATTATTCATTCTTAAAATGAGTAAAACGTTAGCGAATGAATCACCCATCAAACAGAAAAGAACAAAAAAAATTTTTTTTTAAAAATTAAAAAACCAAAAGGACAACTTGATCCCAGAAATCCAATCAACCAAAAAGAAACCAAAACAAAGAAAAAAAAGAAGCAAACCCATTAACAAAATACGCGAAGCGAAGAAACCCCATAATTCAAAATGCAAAATTGCTTTGAAATCAAAACTGCAATACCTTCAGGCCACTGGGGAAGAGGGGCTGGAAGCGAGAAGGTTTCAGGCTCTGGAGGCACCAATTGGTCCATTCTTTTCCAGTAAAAACATTTGCATCCAAACATTTCTCTTTCGATCTCAAAAGCTCTGCCAACTGAAAATTTTGATGCTCCTGTGCGGCTGCTGCTGATCTCCAAACGCGTTGGCATTATTTGATATTCCCAAATTCTTTGAGAAGAGAGATCGAATGTCAAATTTCGTGGGTCCCATTCTTTACGATATACCTGCATGCTATTATTTTGGAAAATAAACGGATTAGTGTTTGAACATGTGTCTGTGTCTTTTTTTTTTTTTGAGAGAGAGAGAGAGAGAATCCTGTCTCGTGTCTCTCTAAAGTCTTCACGCTTCTGACCTCTCGACACTCAGCCCTCCTTCATTCGGTTTATATACACACGCACACACGCAATACATTTTTTTTTTCAGTGAAGCAGCATATCACTTAATAAAACTATGGTAATTTTGTTAAATACAGTTTTTTACTATTCAAGCGATATTAAAACAATGATACATATTTTTTAAAAGTATTAAGAAATAAAAAATAAATAAAACATATATCATCATCTTAATTTTATTTGTGAAAGTCAAAAAATTTCACTGTCAGTATATTTAATAATTATTCTTATACAAATGTATATATTCTTTGTGGCTTGGGTTTGCTTTTTCTTTTCATTTTGAATTTTTTGTTCAATTTTTATTATATTTCTTTTTTTAATTTAAGTTAAATTTGATATTTCCCGTGCTTCTTGCATTAAATTCTATTTGTATAATATCAAAAATAAAAATTATTATATCATAATTTAAATTTCCTAATAAATACAAAATATTCTTTTGAATTTTTATCAAATTTATTTATAAGTTTTATTTCATTTTAACTCTTATCATTTTATATTATTTTCATATCATATCATTTACCATATAATTTAGTGAATAAATTTGAACTATACCCACCAAAATAAAGAACCATAAAAATTCATAAATAATTGAATTGTGAAAGTTTTAATACGGTTGAGGAGAAGGCCAATCCAGTTATCCATCCCTCTCAATAATAAATACTTTTCAACTATTGCTTAATATGTTAGCAAAAGAATTTTTAGTAATAAATCTTCATTTAATTTATGTTTAATTTGTTTATGATGCATTATCTATGTGCTCGAACAAAATCCATACTAGCTTATTACAACTATACTAAATAAAAAAATTTATTTTCACGACTAAACATATAATGAAGATATTGAATACTTTTATTATAATTTGACTTATAAATTTTAAAAAAATTAAAGATAAAATCATAAAATTGTTTTCTCAGAATCATAAAATCAACCATGATAATATTGCCTCATTAATCATAAAGCAGCTCAAAAAACATCAAAAATTCTCCACTCGAACTGCACAATAAAAAGCATTCAAGGGGAGAAACAAATACCTATCAAAGGAAATAGGAGTAAAAATGTTCCCCAACATTCCTTTTATGTGGGCTAACACACAAAAAAGTACAAGCATAATTTTGGAAGTCACTGATGGGAAATGTTCAATGAGAACTGCCAACCCTCAATCACCCCAAGAATCAAGAAAACCCCAGTGTGCAAGAAGTTGAAATGTTCAGCCAACTCGTATTCAGTTTCCCATGAAGCTGTCTTATCTAGAACTTTGCTGATAGAAAGCATTGCCTCTTGATTTGTAGTCGCCGGATTCTTGGCTGTTTCCCCTACCCAAACCACGAGAACCCGAGCGACCTCTTGAGACCTCAGATGGATAACTACCCCTGCCTCTTCCCCTTCCTGTTCCTGATCGTTTGAACAGCAGAATCATGTCAACAGAGAAAAACTCCAGCAAGTTCATTTCGACAAAGAGAAAGTTGACTGCCATGCCATGCCGCTTTAAATTGAACAGTAATAAATCAATGCAAGTCAAGTATGCTGTCGTATTATACACCCAAAAATGTTCAATATAAAAATACAAGGTTTGCAAACGCTAGAAGAAAAAAAAAATCTTTGTTTTCACCTAACAAGAATGAACTGCAGTCCTAATAAGTTAAAGATGTTATTGAATCAATACTCAATGTTCATCAAGATTGTCAATTTTTATATGATGTTGGCCCAAAAAGCACATTAATACAACATAATTGGAACAATTTCACATGTCCACACACACAAAACTGCTTTGCATGCCTAACAGTGTGCACATATCATGTAAAAATTAGAAGAAGAGACCTAATGCAAACATTAACTACATCTGTCAGTGACCAGCACTAATCAGTCCAAGCAAAATAGATCTAAGACCAAGTATAAGAATAGTGAGTTTATCTTGGAAGCCGATAATGCTTGGAGCTCCACCAGAGGATTATCTTAAAATGCAAAATTTTAGTGGAGCAACATGTAATCGAAAGCACAAGAATTTAGCAACTCAAAAAAGTTTGTAAAGAGTGCATTTTATTGACAAGTGTAAAGAGTGTTTTTGTAGATGTTGGGATGTTCTGAACATAAACAAAAGGAGAAATTGTGAAAGCATTTCAGAAATTCTGAACATAAACAAAAGGAGAAATTGTGAAAGCATTTCACTGAAAATATACAAGGAAGTTTTGGTATGCGTAAAACAAAAAAAGAGTGTTTATCAAGGCACATACTTCCTCCTCGAGTACTGCTGCTATTTGGTCTGCGCTCCTCTATGTAGATTTGCCTTCCTGCCAACTGTATAGGAGATGCCTGCAGAAGGAAGAAAACATGATATTAGTGTAAAAAATATGTACAGAAGGCAAAAGAAAAACAATAAAAGGTCGACGACAGTAAATATACAATAAATATACAAATCAGGTACAAAAGTAAATTTATGTCATTCTTCAAGGTTCCACCTGAAGCTTATCTCTCTCTCTCTCTCTCCCAGTAAAGAGTTCTTCATGCAATGAAAAGCTATAAAGCTTTGACAATTGATGATGCTATAAAAGAATTCTTGGCTTTTTTTTTTTTTTAAGAAACAATGGACAGCAGGTTTATTTCCTTCACCTTCCCCTCTCAAAATCCCTCCTTTCCAGTACTCAAGAAGCACTTTTGTGGCTGTGCTAGTCATCTCCATCTCATCCAATGTGCAGCAGAATAAAAGTATCAGAAATGTATACAGATGCAGCTTAAATTCGATCCAACAATATGAAGGACAAAAACTAGAACGTAATCACAAGGTTGCAATCTTAAAGAGAGTTCAAAGCTCTTTCTATAGTAAATTCAACATTACAAACACAACAAGCCAAACAAGTAGTTATAATAAATAATTCAAAACAGAGTTATTAGCAAGGAAAGTCAGAAAGTGTTCAGTTTTTGAAATTCTCAAAGAAATACCAAAAGTGAAATAAACTAGATTCAATCGTATGAAAATTAATACCTTGATTGCATTTTGAACAGCAAAAATGTCTTCAAACTCAACGAAGGCATAGCAAACACCAACAACATCCTGCATGCATCTAACACTAATTTAGTTTCTTCAAGGTTATAAACCAAAGGTAAACAAGAAGGGAAGAAATAGAAATCACCTTGCGGTTACGGATAAACACGCCATCTGGCCTGATTCTGCCGAAATTCTTGAACTCCTGCTCAATTTCAGTAGCAGTAACAGTAGAGGGCAAGTTTCTCACATAGACAGATTTGTATTCACCAGTATATTCACCTGAAACGATGAACATCAATGATCAGATTGCAACTCCAAGTTCTATAAGCATTTATATGAACTGCGACTGGTAAATCTTCTCTCGACACTGAGCATACAGGAACTTATTTCCAAAATGGACTGATAAAACATCCAGCCTTGGAAACTTAAAATCTTTGATTGTAGAAACAAAATTCTGATGCTCAGCAACACATTATATACGCGGGTGGTCCATTTAAGAAATTACCTTACCCAAAACACAATGCAAAGCACAATAATGGATCAACAACTATAGCATTGTAAGTCCTAATATGAACAACACATACCAAAATAGACAAAATCAGACTAACCTTCTTCAGAGACCAAGCCTTCCTCCACTGCTGTCTCTGCTGCAGATTCGGGCACATCTGACCAACCAGGACGTGACTGCTGAGTAGGAGGCTCTAGTGTATAATCCCAATCTGATGTACTCTGGGGAATCTTACTATAAGATGGTTGAACTTGAACAGATGAAGCAAATTGCTCCTTAGGAACACGCAACTGCACCATTTGTAACAACAAATAATGTTAGCTAACCACTCAGAAATATTTAAATTCAACAAATTAATCACCATTAACCTGTGGAAATTAGATAAAACAGAGTTTGTTTAAGAAAATGGCTCTCAAGTATACCCATTTCATAATTCATAGCAAGTACCATAATTTATTCTTCGCACTCACACACATAGTGTCTACTTAATTTATTAATCCTTTATATTTGTAGGTTCCGTGCTGAACTTGTTTCAGTAATGTAAGGCCAGATCTTCTGTATGACATATGCTTGGATAGAATTCACTGGATATTTTGGTTGCAATAAGGATAAATTAAAAAAGGAATAGTTTGGATAAAATGATAGCCGATTCAACAAGTAAAGAATAGTCAACAGGTAAGAATCCTTCAATAAGTGAAGGGCACAAACACACATGGTCATATGCAAACAGAATGCTTGCATAAAAAGCAACAGAGGAGCACTTACAATAGAGGCATATGTTCTCCTTGGAGGCTCCCCAACAGGTTCCTCCGAAGTCATGGCTGGGGGTTCTTGCACAGCATTCACCGTATTGTGATGCAAAGCAAGAGTTTCCTCAGCAGGAGCTTCCTCCACCACAACTTCAGCTTCAGCATCTTCTTCTTGTGGTTGCTCCGGAAGACTATATTTGTCAACTGGATCATCTTCTATATGAACAGAGTTGACATACTCCCTGGCCTCTTCCTCCAAAACATAGTCAGAAACTGCTATATCCGACAAGTTAGACGAAAAAAAAAAAGGCAAAAAACCTACCATCAGAAGGTAGTAAACAACAAATAACAGTGGAAAGAAAGATTATTACCCACAGATAAAAAGGGGTGATTTATAAGTAAAGACTTCACACATGGAAATTTGCTAACCAAACAAGTGAAAATGCAATCAGATGCCTAAAGTTTCAGTGCCTCAAGTAATAAAACTATAAGCAAGCAACTTAACATCAAGAGAAGCCACAAAGATCTAACCATCCTTCAAATTCTGCATAAGCTATAAAATTTGTCATTGAGTACAAAGATAATTAATTGATTCTGTTAGAACCACTAAAGTATTTAGAACTTAGAAGACATCAAATTACCAACAATATTACAAGGTCAGGAAATGGTCATTGTTTAAGCTGATAGGACATGGTCCAAGGCTCCAAACCTAGTCATCTACATTTTGCATATGGATAAAGAGTCCACAAAATGCTAAAGCTTAAAAATAAAAATTTCAGATTAAAGTTAGAAGAGAGCTTGTCTACAGTACCTGGTGGCTCTGCAGCAGGGCTTGACACATTTAGTTGAGCATCATACTTGTTTTCTTGTAATGTGGAAGCTGGATGTTGGTAAATCATTCCATCATCAATAAACTGAAAGATGTCATTGAGAACAAAGTAACCCTTCTCTTGCGGGGCAAGGAAAAAGGTTTGCACAAATTTCCTTCTGCCATAGAAATCCTTGATTTTAACAGAACCGGAAACCATCACCAGAACACCTCCATTCCAAGAATCAAGAGAATTAATTGTCTTGATCTCAATTGAAGTAAAATTTAGTGACATGACCAAGGTATGAATTTGCTGCAGAGAAAAATCAAAAGAACCCAATAAACTACAAACTAACCAAGCATGCTGTAATATAAAAAGGAAAAAGATAAGCTTTTCCAATAAAGCTCTTACAGGAGAGATAGACTAACAATAATTAAAAGAAGAACATGTTCATAACGCAAATTTGCAAGTGAAATTGCAACAATCCAACCATTTGCTAACAGTTAACAAAAGGCTTTTGGTTTTAACATCTAGAACCATATGAATTTATAAAGAAAATATATAAAGACATGCTACCAGAACATCCAAAGATATGTTCATGGTTAGGCAAATTCATATGAAAGTATATTAAGACAGAAAACAAGAATCTAAATGCTACCAGCATCTCAGAAGCAGAATCGGAGGAATCTCCATCGACCCGAATCATGTTACTGGCATCTGTGTAAAACTGATGCACTAGATCAGGCTGCTGTTGTAGCACCTGATAGTATTGTCCCACGAAGTATGAACCAACCTGAAATTTAAAAATAACAAAAATATTGATTAATAAAAGAAAGAAAACCCCACATAGAGATAAACAAGAATAAAGAAAAAAAATCACCTGAACCGGTCCTGGATACGAAGTAGCCATTGTGATGAGCTAGATGACTTCAAAACAAAAGCATGCAACGAAGAAGATCTAATCTAACCTCCCAACGCAAAAAGAAAAAAACCACGAAAGAGGTTATAGCCCCACAGATCCAAATAGTATGACTCAAGTATCTGAAACCCTAGTTTTTTTTTTTTAAGACAAGGGTTTAACTTTAAATGGCAGAGGGAAAAGCCCTTGACGATTTTGTTTTGGTGTTAACAAAGATAGAGGCTTAGTAAAGTTACCCTTTAGTTGGTGATAGTTGATTGAGGACGATGATAGAGAGAAGAAGATAAAACGAGATTGTTAGGTTGAAACTGAGTCGATAAAATCTTTGAGAAGAATCTAAAACAAAAAAGAGAAGCTTAGATTTGTGGCCAGAGTGAGAGAGAGACGAAGAGGGCTTAGTTTGCTTGGTTTATAACCAAAAAAACACACAGAGACGGGATTTGCCGATGCGCTGCGTCTCATCTGAATCGTTAAATACTACAGTATTAGTACCTTAACACATTTGGGGGATTACCGCACAAAACCACAGCTTTTTTTTAGTGGAGCATTTTTCAAACCAACGGTTATAAACAAAACCGCGTGTCAATTAGGAGCCGGAGAGTTTAATCTGATTGGCTCCGATGTTCTCGTTTCTTTTTATGTCTGAAATTTAATTAAATCGTGGCACTTAACCCACCTTAATGATTAATCACAGCTAGAGATTTTTCGGTATGGCAAGGGCAGGCTAATGACGGATGGGAAAGGAAATGGGAGTCGAGCAAACAAGTGCCAATTCCATCCCAGGTTGCCCCCAATCTGCAATCAATAAGCCTTGGTCTACTTCTTTCGGCCTCCGAAATTCACCAAAATCAAGTAGAAGCAGCGGCCCTCGTAGGTCGTAGCCCATGAAAATAGTTGCACTACCCTTTTTTTTTTGGGACTCAAACAAAAGAAATTAAAGTTTTTTTTTTTAGATCGGTCCAATTAGAACCCCTTTTTTTTTTGGGACTCAAACAAAGGAACTTAAAGTTTTTTTTTTTTAGATCGGTCCAATTAGAAACTCAATCACAGACATTACTAACATTTGTACAAGTTTCACAAAAAAAAAATCTAAAATTTCACAATACCTAAAACGCAATTTTCCACTGCCAACTAATGCATATATCACTATTCTCAACATCTAACCCCGTACCCAACAACGCCGCCCAAAAACCAAAATTGTCCACCTTGCCTAGCTGCTAAGCCATCTCAAGAAAGAGAAAAGTACAGGTCAGGTTATGCGTACAGATGGACAATAAGAAATAGAGTTAGAACATCAAAGAAATGGATGATGTTACTGCCATATCAATAGTAAGTCCCTCCATAATAAGTCTGTGGAACTGCTGCAGCAGGCTGCTGGGCTGGGGTTAATGTCATGGCAGCAGTTGGCTGAGCATAACTTTGTTGAGGAAAGGTCTACAGAAAAATAACAGCAAACATTAGCTCCAAACTGGAAAATTTTCTAACTTGAATGTTGAGTGAAAAGAAAATGTCATTTATATGAACATCCTTCCAACAATATTAGATTCAAACTTTCTTGTTACAAGCGCCTGTGGCATGTGGCTCTTTAGTGCCATGAATCTTTATAACTGTTTGTAATTATTTACAACAGAAGCTTACGCATCTAAATTTAAAATCCTTCAACTATTTGGAGCTGAAGAAGGTGAGATCCAGGTTTCAGAAGTGGGGCAGCAACTGGGATGATATGCATGTTTCATTTAATAAAACTGGTCTTGGTAAGTTGAAGTGATAGTTATGCTATTAACTTTAAAATTGCAGTTTGACATCAATGTGAAACGAATCAGAAGCAATTAGATAGAGAACTTCATACCTGAACAGGATATGTAGCAGGATAAGCACCATAACCAGCACTTTGTGGTACTGATGCAGGTGCTTGTGGAGTGGCGTAATTGCCACCATAACTACCATATGCACCATATGCAGCCTACAAAAAAAAAAAATATACTCTTAACCAAACATAACAATGACAGCAAGAAGAATAATATAAACACACATACACATTGTTCTATATTTAGGATCACATCCTAAGCTAAGTTAAAAGCAAGGTGATTTGTTACAGTTCCCATCCATTTCCTCTTTTCTTGAGACGCATACCCATTAGATCAACACATTCTCACTAGAGCAAAACTAAATATCCTTTTTCCATGTCAAAACTAACATCAATTTGTTGCCATATATTCCTCTTATATTTATCTCGTCTTTCCTTACATTCCGACATCCATTCAAGGTGAATCTAGAATAGATTCACTGTCAATGAGATTTTTAAATTCCACGAGTGGAATTAAGAGACACTACCACGTCTTATTTTTAATTGCCTATATTATCATGCTAACCTTGCTTGTAGAGTCTATGTATCAAATAATTTCTCATCCAGAATAAACAGAAAAAGGATCAATCTCAATCCTTAAAGAACAAATGTCTAAAGAAAACACATTAATAATGAATGTTAAACTATATTGATCAGATGCAAGGTAGTCTTTTCAACATTTCATCAAATACAAAGTGCTTCTACAAGCAGAAAATTAAAGGCACTGAATTATATAAGTCTAGACTATCACCAAAACAAGCATATACTGATATTCAATTAAAAGATATATCCAAAAATGCAATCTACCTGCTGGCCATAGCCAGGAGTCCATGGTTGTGCCTGTGTAGTGGGTGGCCAAGTTTGAGGCTGTGCACCATAACCAGCTGGCCACTGGTTTTGTGCATTTGGATAGGCACCCATCAATGACTGGCCTGGTGAAGGGGCACCACAGTAAGACTTTGCTAGCTTTGTCTTATCTGAAGACAAAAAATCTTCAGCATGACGTTTTCTTAATTCTGACATGGGCCTATGAGGTAAAAAGAGCTTAGCATGCCGATCTTCTGCCTTTTTAATAGACTGTACATCCCCAAAGAGATTCAAGAACTGCACAATTATCGTCTAAAGGTGAGCTACCTGTAAAAGTTTTCTTACAAAATTTAAGCATAGAGGCCAGCTTTTTCCAATTAAAACACTAAATTAAATAATCAGAACACTATAGAATTTGAAACAGCATTGACAATCTTGTGAGAAAATCTTCAAACAAACTCAAGAGACATTTCAAAAAGTATTCATGATCTAGAGAGAAACGTCTTCAAACAAACTCAAGACTTTAAAAGAAAGGGAGGTCAAACTCATCGTTATAAGCACTTTTTGCCTCTACACGACTTGTCATTAAATCCATAACCAAAAATTACATAAAGAAGCTTAAGCAGAATATGTTTTAATCTCTAAGCACACGATGCACATGTAGCCAACTATATTTGATTGCACTCAATAACCACGTTATTTGCAAGCAACTTTTTTAAACTAAAATTATTACCTCCAAAAATATGCTAGATAAATCTTCCCTGTCTGCAGCACTGCCATCTGAGTTCGGGGCTATAAACTTATCAACCAATGATTCTAAATAATCAATCTGCCTTGGCGGTGGCAAAATTGTTTCAAAATGTATTAAGGCCTACATGTAAAAAAAGGCAAATTCAGAATCAGATACCAGAGGAGAATGTTCAAAAAGACGTAACGAAGGGGGTGTGGGTGTGTGTGTGAGAGAGAAAGAGAGAGAGAGAACCTCAAGGAATGGTTTAGACAGTTGGACTTGGTCAAGTGCTCCAGTTAGAATTTCCCTAGCCTTCTCGGCATTTCCAGAAACCTACAAACAAAATCAAAGGGAATAAGAATTTAAGACATGAGTCCCGCTACTGACATGAAATTATGATGAAGTAAGAATGATCGTTGGGCATTGGTTTTTAACCATGCCCTAGAAAATACACTAAGAGAAAACACAAGTGCCCATCTGGCAATGGTAACAAAGAAATGCTAGGATAAAACATCTTGCTTATTTAAGACGACATTAATGGTATTTGAAACTAGAAAATTAATATGCAAATATTTAGAACATCAATAGCAGTATAATATTAACAACAAAGTAGCCAACAACCTCTTGACCGAATGGTTAAAGATGAGTTGTGGCATCTTGTAAAGCTTGGATTCGAATCCAAACAACCTCACTCCTATCTCTATTCATTTAGTATTTCCATTGAAACAAAAAAAAAACAATAAAGTACATAATTAGATAGAGTTAGAGCCAAAAGTGAGGTATATAATGTCAGTATGATCAATATATTAACATTGACTTCCGAATCAAAGCAAAATCCCTTTTTTCATTTCATACAAATCACGTCATAACAAAGACAAAGAAGAAAATAGGCAACATGCACAGGCAACCTACCAAGTATGAAAATCTAGAGTACTGTGCATAAAGCATGGGTAATGTTTGAGAATGCTCTTTTCCTTTTTCAATGGCAATGGCTTGCTCATATAAAGAGAAGGCATCTTCAAGTTTCAGCTGCAGAATCAAGATAAATAACCCATTTGAAACAGATAATTACATTTACCACAATTAAAACCATATGGGCATGCTAGCATAATCTTACCAGACGGCATTCCATATTTGCATGCTTAATAATTGCTTCAAGAAGACCAGGTGAAATTTCACTGTGAACAAGTTGATAAGCAGCTCGAGCACCTGATATGTCCCCATTTTGCTCCTTGAATCGAGCAGCAAAAAGATGGATCTCTGGTTGCCTCTGTCAAATATTGGTAACAAAGATATACTAGTAAAATATAACACGACAGAACTTGTTGCAACTAGCATGATATCACCATTTAGTTCTCACAACTACACCCATCAATTATACTTTTGCATATTGATACTAAATTTTCAAAAAATTATAATCAAGAGTAAATATCAGACAACCCGTGCATAACACTAAAAATAACTCACAAGCCCAAATTGCTTCCCTGAACCAAGTAAAAGTAAATAAACTGAAGGAAAAACAAAGTGTTCATTTTTCAATTGACTCAGTCAGGTCTAACTTATTTGAATTTGACTTTTTATTTGAAAGTTGTTACTGATGAAAATGTACAAAAGTAAACCTAAAAAACTTTGAAAGGTTTGCTTCCACGCTTTAAAAAAAAAATTAAAGTTTAACATATTTAAATGATAGAAGTCAAAATGAAAAGGCTTAAAATAACTGAAAATGGATCTTATACGAGGAAGATAAAACTCATCCCAATAGCATTTCTCAACCAACACAAATTGTCAATTCATACCTTAACGAACACTTGTGTAGCACGTGCAAGTGCATTATCAGCAAGATCCATGCTACCACTGGCTTCCATACATAGAACATATCGTATCCAGTACTCAGGATAATTGGCACAGGCTACTAGGCACCTTTCATATAATTTGACCACCTAATTCATAAATGAAATTATAATAGGTTAGAAAGATATTCTGGTGCACCAAAACATTAAACAGGGGGATGAGACAAAGCACAAGGAGAAATGCATAAGAAGTACTCCATCGTTGGAATAGAGAGGCCCCTCAAATATGATGGGACCCTCCTTGACTGACAGATAAATGGTTAGGAAGACAAGAACACACCTGCAGGCATAACATTGGAACTTTAAAAAAATAAAACACTAATCAATACATTACAAACCTAAAATGTCCACTGACAAATGAGGGTTTGAAGTACTTAGCCTCAAAGTAACCAAATCGAAGGTCCCATGCTTTAGTCTCAGTACATTTCCCGTTTAAAAAAGTTGCGTCACCCAACGATTTAGCCAATAAAGCAAATGATGCAGCAGATGTTACTTAACTGTAAGTCATTATATAACAAACACGACAACTGAACACTAAGAACTATAGCTAAATTGAAAGATGGACAAAACAAACTCAAATACCTTATTAAAGTCCCCCTCCCTTTCTATAAAGTCCAGGTAGTTATGCCAATTTTCAAGCTCAGCAATATTGAGGGGCCGCACATGAAAGTAAGGCCTTCTAATAGCTGATTCAAAACCAAGGATCTTAGAATCAAACTCTTTAGCTTTCTTATATATCTCTTCTCTAACGGCAACATACGTCTCCAAATCTTCTGCTTCTGTTGAGCCAGTACTGACAGGCTTTGGAGTTTGTTCTACAGCTCCAGGATGAACCTCTCCTTCATTTACTTGTCCATCAGCCTCTGAAACTGCAGTTGATCCATGGGCAGCAGCTTCCTCAGCAGTCCTTAATTCTGACAACGGTCGACTTCCAGCCAACTCTTTAAAACTGTAATGCCATCGGCATCAGGGAAAAATCAAGTTACAGGAACAATATGCAAACTAGCACAATGCATCATGTACTTTATTATCCACAGAACCACTATATTCTGTCAGCAAAGTGAAAATGCATTGCATTTTGGACTATCCAATGAGAGATAGCTCTCTCCCATCCTACAAACCCCTCCCTCCCTCCCTCCCTCCCTCCTCAAGATACAAATTAGAGCCCAAATTAAAAGTCCCAGGTTTCAAAATTTGCAGTGCCTCACTGAGGACTACATATGCGCTCTTTTGAATCACAAATATCAAAAAATATATATTTAACAATAAAAACATAACACTTTAAATGGGCATAACGTTATCTTTAAACATTTCTAAGCTGCTGATGGTAAGGTTAAACGACCAGTAAATGTTTATGTGAATTATGATCAAATGACCAAATGAAATCATGTTTGAGTCGAAAAGTGTCCGTAAAAATGCTTTCATTTAATCCCTGTAACTGAACTGAACGCTTAACGTCATTTAGTTGCAGAATGGCTAGCCAAATGGCAGATCGTTTGGTACATTATGGTCTATCATAGAAGCCTCCCTGCCTAACTTCTATTTTCCATAAGTGGACAAAATTAAAAAATGACAAAACAACTTAAGAAATGAAACCACTAATACTTCAAATTTAATTAGTAAATAGAAGATATTTCTCCTCAGACTCCATTTGATATCTACTTTTGCTACTTCTGGAAGCAATAAAAATTTATCTTCAAATGTAAACATGACAACGCTTTAATGAATTAAAAATTACAATTGATAAAATGTAAGAAATTAAATAATCATCATACTTCTATATGCAACCAACAAGCATGAATTAATGATGGTTTTTAGCTATTTCCTTATTTTTCCTTTAGAGCAAAGTTCAAGGAGCAAAAATTGAAAAGCAAATAGCAATAAGAAAGAATAACAACCAAGAGGAACCATAATATCAAAATTATTGCTTAGGTTTAGCCAATCTCACTATAAGAAATCAGATACATATGGCAATATGGTAACCTTATGTACACATGCCAATAACATAAACAATAAGATATGAAGAAACACAGAAAGAGCTTACCTGTTGAAATACCTATCTAGCTGTTGATTAGGGTTCTCTAATATTCTTGTATAGATAACAGCAAGGTGACCCCACTCGTGGTGCATGTATTCATATTCAATGTATTTATCCCAAAGAGGGAAAGATAGGTAATCAGTTCCAACATATGCTAATCCTCGTTCAAAAAGCCTGAAACACCAAGCAACAAAATTATTACTACACATATAAGAAAAATCATCAAGGCAATGCAGACACATCCACAAACAGAAGACAGCGGGACCAATGTTGAAGCAGAAGGAACAATTCACTCTAGACGCATCCAAATGCTGCATTTACCTTCCTGATAATATCAAACTATGTCCGACATGAAGCATTGATAGAGGCCATCAAGTACTTAACTGGACGAGATCTTCCCAGCAGCATTTTGCATATTGATGCACCTCAAAATGTCAAGGTAAAGTAATAACTCATAGATAACTACAAGAATATGATGCAGGCTTCAAAGAAGAGAGAGGCGTAGGTAGTGTCAAGAGCTCAGGAACATGGTCAATATCCTAAAATAGTTTCAACTGCTACACGTACGGTAGCCTCAAAACAAGGAAATAAACATAGAGAACAAAAAAAAAGCATTTCTAAAGTGCATTCCCATTGCACCTTTCCACCATAAATGCAAGGAATTGCTGTTGCAGTCATACCGAAATAATGTTAGAAAGCAACAAAAATCACCAGATCCTCATGACTTAGAAAAAGAACACAATCATGATCTCCTAATGCAGATCAGATGCAGATCAGAATAAACAATAGGTAGATTAACAATTATTACCTTCGGATGGTTTCCGGATCTCCATACGTTTCTATGGCAAATGCACAATATAACACCCAGATGTCCACAGAATAAGTCACTCCCTGAACTGCTCTTTCATAAACCTCCACAACTTTATCCATGGAGCCTATGCGTGCTTCATGATCCGCATACTTTTTCCAGTAACCATAACACAAAGGAAACTCAGCCAAGAAAGCATCATAAACCTTTCGGATTTTCAATATGTTGTTCTGCATACAAGGTGCAGATGAAAATATCAATTGGCAGATTACATAACAAAATTTGATAGAAAAATAAAGCGGATGAGTTCATAATCTAGGAATTCAAGTAAATATAGAAACCACCAACTTTGGGGAGATTATTAGAAGCAAATAGAGTAGAAAATACAAAAATAACAGTGAGATAGGCAGCACTCATGGCCTTCAGAACACTAAAGAAAGATTTTATCATATGACTTTCGTCACTTTTCTCATAGTTATTAAGGTGACCCTCCAGTCCCACCCCAAAGTCATATTCCTTGCAAGTACAGGGCCTCCTTCTCCACTACATAGTGGGATTCAATCTTATAACATGGTCTCCACCCACCCATGTCAAACAAATAAGGAAAAGAAAAGATTAGGTATTAGCTAGGCAACAAACAACTAGATAGCAAAATTCCCAAGAGGTAACAAACAAAGAGTCCATTTACTTATCCCTTCGCAACACATGTTCATACTCACATACCTCTGCAACCTTCTCTGTCTCCTCGATCAAAGCAGTCCAAGCATTAAAATCCAATGAATTAGCTCTCACTATACTCCACAAACGATCCTCTTCACCAGACATAAGTGGCACTGTAAGTATAAAACCAAAAAAAGAAAGGCAAATGAGTTACACATTTTCTAAATTTAAATACTAATAACAACAAAATTAAAAAGAGACATAATGCCGAACAAGGAAAAGGATACTTATAGTTAAAATTTAGAGGTTCAAAGAACTAACACCCATGTCATGTAGATCAGGAAAAAAGCTTCATGGCATATTGCCAGAGGATAAAGGCTGTTTGATGCTCAACTACCAGAGAAATGAAAATGCTATACAAAAACATTTGATAAACCCACTTATTTTTTTTTCAAGGTAATATGAACACAGCCTAAAGAAGATAAGAGAGCTCTATTTACTTTAGAATAATGCAAGCAGCTAAAGTTTATTCCCTAACAAAAATTCTTCTTCTAAGTTCTCATGTTGCAAAAGAGTTATCACTACATTATCGAGCAGGTTTGCAGATAATATTACATAATGCAATCTTCAACACAAATTGGAATCAAGAGAAAGTGCCCTGATCGTAACAGATGCATATTACATACAAACAAACATGCCAGAGAAAAAATACCAGAACCGTCCACAAACTCTGGTGCGGCAGAAGCTCCGCCCACATTATCAAAAACATTTCCATTCTCAACTGTTGTGGCATTTGCTGCTTCATTGACAACATTGCCATTTAAGGCAGAATTATACCCAGAAACTTTAGATTCATCCGCTGCAATATTTCCAGTCGCAGCAGCATTCTCATCAGTCAATCCACCAGCTGGCTTACCATCATACATTCCACTGATCTGACCCTCTTGACCAGCAGAATTAGGGTCACCACCAGATGCAGCATAAGTTCCACCTGCTGGTGCACCAGAAGCAATAAGATCTCCGGTAGGCTCAGAGGGGTAAGCCCCAGAGCCACTAGAATGGTATGCTGCTGATGAATAATCCATCACTGCTGATGGGTCAGCAACTACTGCTTCACTATCTCCCATTCCAGCACGGAAACTTTAACGTCAAGTATACACGCCAAAACTAACAACCAGGCAAATAACTTACTGTCATTCGTTTATAGTAGATAAAAACTAACGCCATTTCAAAATGAAATAAAAAAAATGACCTAAACGCCTCTCTTTCACTCCTGAAATTCCTAATTTTTAACTTTTCCTTCAGAAATTTCTAGAAAATAACATTATTTACAAATACCAACTATATATACAGAAAAAAAAAAGCCGAGAATCGCGTAAAAATTAGTAACGAAGTAACCAATATTGTCCATTAGATTAAATTGAATTAATTCATAACTGACAGTATTCGGAGGGGAAATAGAAGCAAACTCGTTCAATCGAAAAGGACTAATAAAAAATAAAGGCAGTTTATACTTTATAAGAACAAAGTAAAACAATTAAATCTAAAAACTCCAAAACTTCCATACAAAAACCTAATACAATACAACAAACGCAAAACCCTAAATTGAAGAACGTGATACAAACGGCCTGGAAACGTACCGGGAGAAGTAGAAGATGGCGCCGTGTCCTAGAGCGTACTCGATTCAACTATTTGGAGTGATTTACGTTCGAGAATTCGAGTAGGTTTTTAGAAATATCTTTGAAGTTTCACTTTCTTTCTTTTCTTTTTGTTTTTTTTTTTTTTTGACAGAGAAGAGAATGAAACGGAGAGGAGAGGGTAGAGTAGGGCATCTGAAAGTTTATGCGGGTGGCGGTTTTTATTCTTTGGATACGTGGAAGTGGAGGTGAATCTCGGCCGTTCATATTTTTGAATGATGGTTTTAATCTGGGCCGTTGGATTTCTCCACAGGGCTTCAAGGCGGACTCTCTGGGCTCATGGCTAGTGGCTGCAAAGAGTGCCACGTGCCGGGAATTTAGGAATGTAGACTAATGGGCCTTTCTTCTTCATTGAGGCCCAAATTATTTGGGCTTCTATAGTTCTTCGCTATAAATTATAAATTTATTATAATGATTACGGAGTAAAATACATCAAATTTAAGTATGCAACTATATTGGTTAAATGCATGTGTTAAAGTTAAATATGATAGTAGGTACATGTATTTCTTGTTTAAAGAAATGGGTTTGAATCTCTCTGCCCTTGTATAAAATAAAATCTTATGGAATTTAGATAAATATTCTAAATTCAAACTAATATGAAATAAAAATAATAAATAAAATTTTCTTAATATGAACATGTTGAGATAAGTGAGGTAACATTCTTAAAATGTGAAATGTTCACTGTGTAAACATATCATTAGTAAGTTTGAGTGTATATATTTATCTATGTATGTTTGTAAAAATGCACCATACATAGAATAGAAAGATATATGTAGTTGTTCTAAAAAAACTTACACCAATCACAAATAAAATTGTGCTAACAAGTCATAAAAGTGAAGTAAATGACGAATTTTGAGTGTTGATTGGAATGATCATATCCTTATTTCTAATATGAGTTTTATAAATTTGAATTTCGAAATTTAAAACATGCTTTATCCTTTTTTACTAATGGAGACCAGTAGGAGTGATGAATTTGAGGAAGTTCTTCCATTTTGTATTAATTGATGCACTGCTTTGCCAGATAACTGGAGTGAGAAGGCTACAAGGAGGAAGACAATTGGAACAGGAAGGATGAGGAACCTTCGCCATGTACCAAGCAGGTTCAATAGCAACTTCAGAGAGGGTATTTTTCTTCCACTCTTGCTTTTCTATATTCAGCAAAGATATTTACCACTGGAGTAAAGTAGTGTTTAGGGTTTAAGGAAGGCTAAAATTAAGAGGAAGACAACTGGAAAAGGAAGGATGAGGAACCTTCGCCATGTATCAAGCAGATTCAAAAACAACTTCAATGAGGTGCCAGATATTGCCATTTTTTTCATCTGTGAATTGTTAATGAGGTTATGATCTAATATTTCTATCAAAGCATGACTCATTATATTATAAGATTATATTATAGGGTAGAAGTCCATGGATGAATCTATTCTCCCTTTTCTTTTTTAATCCAGTGCTTAGTCGTTGAATCTACATGAATTTGGAAAATCTTTTAATTCCAATGTACGAAGGAATAAACTGTCATACTGTTTCCTTCCACTCTTGCTTTTCTAAAATTAGCGAAGAGATTTACCATAGCCGTAGGGCGTGGGCCGTGAGGCTTGTCTCCAGTTAACTATCATCCATACAATTGAGCTATTTCATTAGGATTTAGGAAGCAAACCGATTTTACATTCCACAAACAAGTTCTTCGACACAAGTCACAGAGTATGGAAGATGACCGTACAATTTTTAAATTCCAAGAGAACTTGATTTCTTTCCAGTATGCGGTTTCTGCCTTTGGACTACTGGTTTCGAAGGGTCCTTCAGCATCCTTCCAGCTAGACTACGATTTTCAGTCTTGGGATCTTTCCTTTGTCCGGAGAACTTTGGACTCGAGTTAATATTTTCAGTCTTGGGGCCTTTCTTAGAGTTCGGAGAACTTTGAGTTTCACTGGGGCTCAGGAAAGATCTGTGGGTTTGGCCGGCTCGGTTTATTCGTTCAACTGAACGCTTTTTCGAAGCTGAAGATCTTGCATAATTCAACTTGTTTCTGCTTCCAATCATCCCATCATTATCTGAAGCCAAGATGCAGAGTGAAGAAGAGATTTGAAAGACGACAGAACATGAAGGAAAGAGAAAAACAGAGTACCAGGACTGGACAACACAGCTCGAGGAGGCGGAACAGAATTGGCTTTCGCATTTGATTTGGTTTCCTTGCCAATATGCTTGTTGTTCTTTACTGTTCCAGCATCTGAGATGATAAATGGAGAAACTGTCAGTGTCTGATAAGCATAACATGAATGCATTCTCATGAAACAAAATAAACCTTTCGCTGCTGATAAGGATTTTGTTTCTGGGCTTGTGACATACGCCTTTGTGATTCTTGCAACTGAAGGTGGGGAGCTGATTTGATTCTCCTTTTCTGCAAAAACCAAATGCAATGTAGGACTATCAAACTCCAAAGTACTTGGAACAAGTAGATAACTGGGTAACAGTAAACAGCTGCCACGGGGCTACCTTGTTCAGACAGAGATTTGATGAGCCTCAGAAACAGAGAGGATTGGCTGTCGTTTGGTGGTGGGGAAATATCGTCTTCCTCTTGAACCCTGACTTTCACTCTTGGATACACTTCATATAAATCAACAAATATTCACATTAGAAAGGGAAGAAAGAAGCAGAAGACAGATCAGAACAGAGATCAATATGGTTATGAAGGGTAAAACGAGTACTCGATAAATTCACAAAACTAGCACGAATTGTTGAAATAAGAACTTTTAAAAGCTTGCCCAGAAGAGAGATTTGCTTCAAAAAAGCTTGGAGATAAGGGTAATCCACATGAGAAAACAAGCATGAAGTGTATAAATGGATGACAAAAAGAAAAAAGAAAGTAGAAAAGGAGAAACGAACGAAAACCCATGTGAGAGAAACCTTACTTTTGTCTTTATTTGTTTTCAAATTCAAATGGTTTGGCTCCTATCTGCTGGTTTGGGGAAACCATATTCAAATAAATACTGTGCCATACGTACCGTGGAAGGAACTGTGAATGTGAAGCAGAGGGCAGAGGCAAAACAGGACTACCGACTGAAATGCGGTCGTTTTCATTTTCTTGACTTGAAAACCAAGGAGTCAGATTCTTTAGCTGACATTTGGCTTTGGGGCACCACGTGATAACTGAATCATGTTGGCGTCTCACGGAGGAAAGCGAGAAAGAGAAATTGCTTCAGTTTCTTTGCGGTTTGAGGCACTTTGTTACCCATTCCTATCCTAGTTGGTGTTTTGTGTTTGGATAAATTATGTCTGTAGCACCAAAATTTTATATCAAAATTTGTGATTTGTCAAGTATAAAATATTTTTTAATTTTTATTAAATTTTAATATGTATCATATTTGTATTTTTTTGATTTCATACTTAAAATTATTATATCGATATTTAACAATCATGAAAAGTTTATCAGGTCAGCTTTGCATCTTGTCAGGTTAAATTTTTTCACGTTGGAATGGAATTTTTTTGCTGGAAAAACAAAATTTTCGTGGCTTTGAGTATCCACTAAAGTGTACATACTTGTATTTATAAGATATAAAAATTTTACAAATTTGAGATTATCTGCATCTCTCGTTAACGATTAGGGAAATTTATAGCAAATACTCAGTGTTAATATTATTTCTTTTTATTTAAATTGAATATCCATTTTATTGAAAATAGTTATTCAAAAATTTATTTATTACTTATAATACAACTTTTTTTCTACCTAAAACTTAATAAGTTTTCACACATGCATATACATATGTGTGTTTGTGTGTAATAGATTTGTTCATGAGCTAAGTCGAATCAAGTTTAGGTCGGACTTAAGCAATATATTATGGTACTTTATGTGAGCTCAAGCCCAAATCAACCCGAAATTCAATTTAATATTTTGTCCAAACCTATTTTTATAAACAACAAAAAAATCCAAATCGATCCAAACTTGACCATTTTTCTTAATTTCTTCAATTTAATGTTTATGTTATAAAAATTTTATACTTTAGAACTCTTACATATCAAAGTTTAAATATATTACATGAACTAATATTCAAATTTTTATGATGTTATTTTTCATGATTAAAGTAAATGTATCATATCTTATAGAATTACAATTAGAAAATTATTGATTTGTAACATTTGAAATTAATCAATTAATTATTAATTAAAAAGACATAAAAGTTTTTTTCTTTAAATGTTATTGACAACAAGTAGAGCCAACCTAGACTTTTAAGGGTAAGACCAAGGCCTAGCGCATTTTTTAATCAAGCTTCATTTGTTGGTCTAAGCTCATTTAACGAGCTTAATATTTTTTGCTCAAATCCACCCAAAAATTACGCAGGCCTTCAAACTTGGACAAAGAGCTTGGCCCATGAATAGATCTTATGTGTGTGTATATATATGATTTTTATATATGATTCATTGATAGTGTTCAGTCAACCACAAAGTAATTCATCATTAATGAGTAAAATTTAAAATTGAATAGACTTTTAAAAATAAATTTGAAAATTTTATTAATATATTTTTAAGGGTCCGTATTTTTTTTAACTTTATTCATTAATAAGGTGCATTTTACAATTGACTGATAGTATAGACATGCTATATATATATAGGTGTGTGACTAATTAACATTTTTTTTCATTCAATTCATTGTACAGGATTAGATAAGAATCAAATATTCAAATTGAAACAGAAATAAAAAGCAAAGTTAACAAAAAAAAGAAAAAACCTCTCCAAACTTGACAATTTGATATTAACACCATATTCCAACAGCTGCAATAGTAGGATTCTTTATAATTGCCTTTTCTCTTTCAATTTTTAAAATTTATTCAAATTAACAATCACTATTATAGGAGAAGAAATTCAAATCTCAATTTTTTGTTAACAGAAAAACTTTTTATTTTTATTCTTAAAATATAATACTAACTAGCTTATTACCTGTGTGATGTACAGATTATTTTTACTTATTTAAATATGTATTAATAAATGTAATTATAATTTAGATAAATATAGATTTTTGAAAAAAATTAATTTAATAATATTTTTTGTTGTAATTATAAATTTAGAGACATATATATAATTTGCTTCCAATCTTAGATTTGGACAAATGTATGTTTCAATTTATCGATTACATTTATCAAAAAGAGACCACTTGGTTTTAATCCAAGCTTTTAGAAAAAATAAGTTATTTTCGTGTGCACTTTCTCCAATAATAAGTGGTTGTCTAATAAAATTTTTCTATGTCTTTTGTTAAATAATAATAATAATAATAATAATAATAATAATAATAATAATAATAATAATAGTATGAGTAATATGATTATAAAAGTAAATGGAGATATGTTGAGTTGGGTTCCTTGTTAAGAATGATCACTTGTATGAATTATGCTAATTCTGTAATTTGGATAAATGTTCTCTATCATGATGGTAGGGTTTTATTCAAAATGTTATGGATGTTTTGTGTTATTTTATTAGTTATTGATTGATATTTTGAATAATTTGCAACATTCATATTAAAATGTCGTTTCTAAAATCTATTTTCAATTGATTTAGGTGAAGTAATATGCTTTGAATGTTAATTTTGATTTACAATTGTCTTTTTCCTTTGTCTATTTAATAGAATGCCCCTATTATATATATAATCCTTGTTAAATAATCAATAAACTGTAAATAATTTATTAAATATTCAACTTAAAAATAAAAAAAATCTCATATAAACAACATTTTGTAATGTTATTATCAGGATGTCATACTTTAAACCTCGTAATAAAAATAACATAATATATTATTTACACATATAAAATATGTAAACAATGAGTACTACTAACTAATCATATACAAACAAAGATTTTCCCAAAAAACAACTTCATAAGTTAAAAGTTCTGCAAAAATTATATATAAATTTGTCCCGATTCTTTTGTTACAACAGAATTCAGATCAATTACCTCAAAAATCACAGAAGTCCTATTCAAGATTAAGGTTTCATGAAGCAAATATTAAAAAAAAATCCAACAAAAAAATGTGGATTCCTAAGTTTAAAAAGAATCACGATCTTTAAGAACAGAATTGCATAAAAAAACCTTTACCAACAGAAAAGAAAATACTGCCATCGACTCTTGATTTAGATCCAACTCTGATAACCAAAATTTTAAGGAATCTGTTTGAAATAAGAAGAGGGAAATAGAAGATAGGAAGAGGAGGGAAAAAGAGGCGTTACAAAGGCGGCTGCGGAAGAATCGAAAGCCGTTTGCTTACAGGTTGTTGTCAGATCACTGTAAGATATATAGAGATACCGCCAGATCTTCAAGCAGTACTGTTGATTCTGAAATTTCGCGAAATACTCAGTCGTTGTCATCACTGACTGTTTCCTGTGACTTTGAGGCATCTCCTTACTTTGTCATTCAGTAATATCTGGTTATTGGTAATTAGGGAGTTACTTTACTTTGGTTTTTTCATTTGTTTGATGGAAAGATTTAGTTGTTCTTTATCCTACTAAAAAACAGTGTCTATATATTTCTTTACACTATGTTTGGATAAACATTAGTAAAGGAAAGGAATGTAAACTAAAGAAAAGGAGAGGAAAGAAAAGGGTACATGTACCATTTGTTTGGATAGCTAAAATTAGTAAAGGAAAGGAAAGGAAAGTAATCTTAACAACCCTTGTTTGGTTAAACAATGGAAAGGAAAGGAAATGATTCATTGTAATGCTTTTTTTCCAATTATAACCCTTTTGTTTTAAATTTTATAAGATAATAAGGTTAAATTTGACATTCTACATGTTATAATTTTTTTCAAGTTTTCTTTCCTTCCCCTTTATCCCAAATTGGGTTTTAAAAAAACTAAGTAAGTCAAGAGAAAGCAAGAGGTGCTCACTCCCTTTCTCTTTCCTTTCCCTAGCTAAAAAGTCTTCGTAAACAAAGGAAAGGTTTACAACCTTTGTTTTACTTTGCTTTCCTTTCCTTTCCCTTCTCCACCCTCAATCCAAACATAGGGTCAAAGATTTTGGCTTCTATTGTTCTTGAAAGATATATACAAGTTTAATATAGAAGTAGAGCTGGGTCTAGGGGATTATGTATGGCTTTTTAAAATGAAAAAAAAAATGACTAGAATACTCTTTGAATTGCAGTTATTGACAAATCTATACTGAAAATTTTATGGTGCCTCTTAGAGTGCCGCTATAATATTTAGAAAATAGTTTTACCAACAAATAGGTCAAGGTGGCTTCTATTTTGGATGAAAGAAAAGAATGTGTACTTAGATGGTTTTGTGACATGCAACATACTTCTATTCCTAAGGATCCACTTTGATGAAAGAATACTCCCATATGGCACATTCAAACTTGTGATACT
Source organism: Heritiera littoralis (assembly GCA_031772115.1). Classification (NCBI taxonomy): domain Eukaryota; kingdom Viridiplantae; phylum Streptophyta; class Magnoliopsida; order Malvales; family Malvaceae; genus Heritiera; species Heritiera littoralis. The sequence continues at coordinate 972,318 of JAPDPK010000186.1, forward strand.
ACATATAGAACATCTCATTCTCACAGATGGCTCATGTGGACATAGAGAACTTGGATTAAAAGGCTATTGATAATGAGATGTTCCTCATCAAAGTGGTGGCCTGAAAATAATTGTGTTGTGTTGATAATTGTGTTGATACCTACCCCAGGTTCCTTATCTTCCTTTAAACTTAACAAATATCCTATTATCAGGAAAACATCAAATTTCTTCTGTCTGACTGTCACCAGACACCCAGTACTTGTAAATATGCCAGAGTCATATATGTGCAAGTGATACATTCCCTTTGTAGATTTATTCTATTAATGTCACATGAAAACAAATACCAAGATTTCCATGCTTTCTTCAGTAAGATGATAGAACAAGTTGGAAATGAATATATTGAGGAATTCTTTAGATGCCGCGAGTCATTATTGGCTAAGGATGGGCTTTTCATTCTTCAGATAATGAAGTAAATGAAACAACAGAAATTGTGCCTTCCTGTTAACTTACTATATTCTAAGCTTTGCTACTAAAAAATTCACCAAAAAAACACTAAAAAAATGAACAATTAAATAGTATCTCAATAGGGAAGCAACAGAAAACACGAAAGAAAAATCCAAAAAACAGAAAAAAAAACAAAGAGAGAAAGTTATAAAAGGATTTGTTTGAAGTGTTTTACAAGATTTCGAGGCTTGAGATTTTGTGAGGAGAAAAGCTAGATGAGGTGAATCGCAATTACACTTGAAATACTTATTTAATTTTTTATATTTTTATTTAATATTTAATTTTTGTACATGAATTAAATTTATGAAATTGATTCACGAAATAAAGAACAATAAAAATGATTTGATTAATTAAATTATTTTAAGATGTTACTAATTTAACATAGTATATTTGATTTATTAATTCTATTATTATTTATATTGTTATTTAATTTAAGGGTTTGTATATGATGCATTGACAGTGTATAGTTTCTATACACTATTAATGTATCAGAGGTTGACACTTCATCAATTAGTAAATTAAAAAATATGTGAAACTCTTAAAAGTAAATATAAATAAATTTTTCAAATTTGCTCATAAGGGCCTATTGATAAAGTGTCAACCTCTGGTGCATTGACAGTATATAGTCAGTGCATTATATATAAATCCTTAATTTAAAATATTCTTCTCTTATTATTAATTCAATAAAGTTATTTTAACTTGCAATGTTAAAAAAAAAAAGTAAACATCTCTCGCAAAGTGGTGGTCTAGTTATGATTATCATAGTATTTTTTTATATAAATATTTATAAAAAAATCGACAAATTGTATAACTGCCTCAATTCATTGGAAATTAAGCTTTGGCGGGAATATAACCGAAAACAGAAACGATTCTCTGTCCTTCTATAAAACCCTCTTCTCCCGCCTCTCTCCATTCTCTCAATTGAAGAAAGAGTTGTTCTTGTTTTTGAAGGTATATATTTGATGCTTTCCTATTTTACTCTGTCTCTCTATTAACCCAGTTTTCTTTGCATTCGTAGATAAAATCTCTGCAGTTTTCATTTAAGAAAGAGTAGATTGGGGTTTGAATCATCAATCGGAGACCAAATTCATCAAGATATGTTTGATGATCTCTGTTAACCATTCATTTTCCTTTCATTTTCGTTTGCATTTCTAGATGAACTCCTGCTTTTCTCTTTGCTTTTCTTCTTGTTTCAATTTGAATATTTGATTCTTGGATTTCTAATCTTATTCCTGTTCTTCTTTTTCTTTTTCTTTCGAGTTCTTTTTTCATTGAATTCGACATTGTCCTACAGGCTTGGAAATCAAGGTGTGAAAATTATGGATGTTAGAATCGTATAGCATTCTTTCCACTTATCTTTTTGACCCAATAAAAGAAAACATTAGATTTTGATTGTAAAAATTTACAGCTTTTAACAAGCTTGTGTTCTTTGATGATGTTGTGCTGCAGATTCTTGGACCTTCTCGCAGAGGAATGCGAGATCCATGGGGCATATTTTCAGATGATGAAGACAATCAAGAAGAAACTTTTGCAGGTCAAGAAGGAAATAGACGTTCTGCAAACAGGCAAAGACATTACAGGTGCAAGATCTTCTGAAAACCTTGTCGCCATTTCAGGCTCTTTAGTTGTGTTGAAAACGAATAGCCGACGAATCAATGACTACCAAGAATTACAATTTGCAAACAATTACTGTAAAGTGGCTTACCTGGAGCTCATGAGAATGGCAAAGGAAGCGGGCACTTGGGTTCGTATGACGCCTACATTGGGTAATCTGGATGATACTATGAGTGAATTCCGAACGCCTGCTCCACCTGGAAGAGAGTTAGAATTCTCTGTCGCAACTGCTATCATTCCTAATATCTCTGCATCTGACATGGCCACTTTGATGATGAAAGTGGTGAGTATCTAATATTTTTCTTAGACTTCCTTCTGTTTAGACTTGAAAATTGGATTGGGTGTGATATGCAAGTATGGTGTATCAAGGCCAAATCAGTAGTTCATAATTAGAATGTACTCGCTAATTGAAGTTCAGACATCTAGGAATACCTCTTATTTGTTATATTCTATATATGGAAGAAGTTGTTTGTGCTTGCTTTCTTAATTTACTTCCACTGCTTTTTTACTGCCAGTTTTGATTAGCCATGAATAGTTGAGCTCTCTTTTAAGTAAATACTGAACTTTTATATGTTCCCAGGGCAAAAATTGGTCCAAGTCACTGTTTCCTTATGTCAACTATGGAGAGGGTCACAAAACCAATATTTGTCTTCAGCATTTGAGAAATTGTGATACTGCCATCAAGAGTGTAGTACAGGTAAAAATGATCCTTACATGGAGATCACTTGCCATGTGGTCAGTGTCATTGTCATCCATCAGCCCATAAATGTTTGTTTATATATGTCACAGGTGTATGCCGAGCTTTAGCTACCTACAGCAATGGTGCCAAGACGATCTTTTGACTTTTTGCGATATGGGAAAGAGATAATGAGAGATGTTTATGCAATTGTTGATATCTCAAGCTGCTGTTTTGACCCACTTGTTGAATGTAATAGTGAAAAGAGACCATCAGGGGTGATAATTAGGGAACATGGACCCAAAGATTGTGAGGTTTGTATTCTTTTATTACTTGTTGGTACACTGCACTTGCTTCAATCATTCAATGAAAATGCTTTTACTTGCTATTTTAATTCTCTTGGAACAGATTATATGTGTTGAGAACGTGGAGGTGGATGAAACCACAGAACATTTGTACTCTTCAGTAACCAATTCAAGCTTAGAATTATCTGCAAAGCGTTGGATAAGCACCTTGCTGTCGAACCTGAGACGTGAAAGGAGCACATTTACTGATGTCAAAATGAATGTGCATAGAAGTGGTATTAATGCATTTGAGTGAAGCCTTATTTGCCAGTTTTATTGTTGGACATTGAAATCGTTGATGCTTAAACTTTTTAATGTTGTGGTGCAGTTGGTTCTTATCTCTTGGCTATAACCCATTCCATGAAGAAATTCTTTATGGAATGTGTTTCTCAGCATCCTGACGAAGCTCTAACTAGTATTAAAGATCCAGTAAGGCTTCTAAGCAACAAATTAGAAAAATAGGTTCTGATTATGTCGATGTAAACAGTTCCAGGATTCAAGCTAAACCGCTCTCAGTTTTTCAATTTTTAATGAAAAAGGATACAGAGTTGCAGGTATGAAGTTAATTATTCGCACAACTGATAGTCTGTTTCTGATTGCTGCCAATTTCTGATGAACTAGAACATTTACATGCATTGCAGTTTCGCTGGTATGGAAACCCTGAGCAATTAATGTTCAAGTTTGTCACTGATGATAAAAGTAATATCATCTCTTTTCACAGAAAGAAGATGGAAGAGGTTAAGTATTTGCAATAGATTTTGGTATTCTTTTTGTACAAGTAGTTTCTTTTATTCTTTTTTTTTTCATTTTCAATGTGACAGATAACCATGTACTGTTTACAAGAAGCGTCACGTGACGACTATTGTTCCTTTATCACATCCGAATTAGTGAGTGAAGAAGATGTCGAATTTCACATTGTTTCTGGAGTCGAAAGCATTAGTTACGAGCAAAGTGAAAGGCTGTGCAACATAGCTACGTGTGGTTTTTCAATAATGCCTGATGGCCCTGGGGGCCTCCAATGCAATAGCTCTCTGGTAGCCATTGTCATGCAGTTACATTATGATGGAAGCCCTATAATGCTTGATACTGTTAGACGTGATTTTCTCAGTGATCAGGTTGCTATCATCAAAGAGTTGAATGAAGAGGGTAAGTTGAATGTTATGCCTGTTCATACAATTCCTTATAAATTTGACATGTTCTTCTCACAGCTTTCCTATTTTATTTTGCAGTTGTTAGAAAGACTGATTGCATTTGAAATCTTCACCGAAGGCAGGCTCTATTTGAAGCAAGCCGGACTGGAAATACCAAGCAGATTTTTTTTTCCTTTGAGACACAAATAGACCTCGTACTTCAAGACTGGATATACCAAGCAGAAGATCTTTTGCTATTGAGATTGAACATTGTTTGCTAGATTGATATTAGTTTAAGGCAGTTGATGCAGTTTGATATTTTCTGATTTTTATTTTAGGATTAATGAAATATTTTAGGCATTTTTATTAAAATCAAACCAATTCTGATTTTTTGCATTTCATTCTTTAATTTAACCAGATTTTCTTTTTGAAAGTTTCCAGATATATTTTTTTTCTTTTTTTGGTCCAGAGACAGGACACAACACCTCAAAAAAACCATGGTGATTTTGTGAGGCTTGAAATCCCATATAAACCACAAGACACACACATTGCCGACGTGGGATCCGAAGACAACCCACTATAGGGGTGACCCACGGACACGCAGGATCGCACCATACACCAACACAAACGCATACGCTTTCTTTTTTGGTCCAAAGATAGGACACAACATCTCAACAAAATCATGGTGATTTTGTGAGGCTTGGAATCCCATATAATTATAAACCACAAGACATACACATTGCCGATGTGGGATTCGAAGACAACCCACTATCAGCTTTAAAGCTTGATTGTCTTTCCATTTTTCTTCAAATTCTTGACAGATTCATCAGATTTCTCTGTTTTTGACAGATCCATTTGTCCATACTCCAAAAAGATGAAAAGGTTAAAGGAGGAAAACAACGGCAGTAAGATGGCATCAGAAGTTCAAAATTAAAGTAGAAAGACTTATGCAACATCTCAGAGTTTTTTCCCAAATAGAGGTAGTTTAAAATCTTATTTCTTAACAAGGGTACTTATAAACTTTATTCCATAAATAGGCAATGCTGTACAACTAGATTCCACATCAGCATAAAAATTCCATGTTAGTTTCCTTTTAAATTTTTTTCCATCAATAGAAAACATAATCTTCACCACCAAGAAAGAAGAACCCAACAAAATTAAATGTTAAAAAGAGAGATCTAAAACAAAAAACAAGTTAGAATCACTTGATAGTTTTGAATATTTTGGCTATCAGTAAATTCACCTTATGTGAGCAAGCAAAGGGATAACTCCCAGATTCTTAAGTATATATTTTTACTTTTAAGATGTTTTAAAGTGAGAAAAGTGTCAATTTCCAAATTTTTTTGAATAATATTTCATAAAATTTCTTTCATAATTAATTTGTAAATTACTAGTTTTGTGCCAATTCTTTTAAAAACGAACTCTAAAACCCATATATGAACTAAAAAAGAAACAATTAACACCTCATGACTAGCAAAGATTGTGTCGTTGCCTTTAAAGACTTCTTTCATCATCTAGGTGAACCAAATACAATGCAAGATTTGAAATCCAATTATATTTTCATGGTAGGAGCGGAACCAAATATTGAAATAAGTATTGCTAAGTATTCATTGGATAGCTGATTGGCAGGAAGGGAAGGCTGCCTATTAATGAGAGGCTTTTTGGTTGCTAGCCGGTGAGAATAGACAAACCTAAAACAAGGGAGAAAGAAGAACAATGAAATGAATATTTAAGATGAAAAAATAAAACAAAAGAAATAAATAAAAAAAAACGGGGAAAAGAAAGTATAATATAAAACTAAAAGAGTACTTTGCGGGAAAATGAATGGAGAAAAAGTATTGTGATTTCACCGATTATCCAATGAAAAAATTTTTTCGAAGCTTTTGCTTTCCTCTTATTTCTTTCCTTGGCCATCATCACAAATCTCATCGAAGGTTGATTATAAATTAAGGTAAAACTAAATTATGAACATTGTAATTAATGTCTAAAGTTTTTTTGGTTGATTTTTGTTTTGAATGGTTTTAGGACAATGAAAGCCCAAAAATCATATATCAAGAAAGACAAAGGTAATATTTCCTTAAGCAATATTTAGTTTTGTAGGTTTCTTTTATTTTTTGTTTTATCTTTATTTTTGCTTTTATTTTTTTTAGTATGTTGAATTTTTAACCTGGATTTTTCTTGTTGATTATTTTTCTTGTTGCTTTTACTTCAAATTAATTAAATTAATGAATTTGAGACAAGTCTTTAAAACTATGTCTATAGTGTGCCTGACAAGCACACGATGTACCTTTGTTTAGAAAAAGGAAAAAGTGAACGTGCACATAGAAATGTTCTGGAATCAAATCCACGAGGGAACAACAGGTCCATCTTTTCTGGGGTATTTATTCGTTTAATTCGATTAATTTCGAACCGAATTAGAAAATTTTATTTTCGTTAACCGAACCGAAATATATATTTTCGAATTAACTGAACCGAAATATAATTCGGTTAATTAACCGAATTAACCAAACTTTTCACAAATTTCTCATTTCACCCAGCAAAATCACATATATAATATATAAATATATATTTATATATAAATATGATATATTATATATAAATAAATAATTCAGTATATATATTATATATAAATAAATATATATATTAATATATGTCATTAATTCGATTAATTCGGTTAACCGAAATAAATTCGGTTTTCGAACCGAATTAACCGTTAACCAAATTTTTCCCAATATCATTTTCGTTAACCGACCGAATTTAATTCGGTGGTTGACCAATTAACCGAATTAAATTCGGTCGGTCGGTTAACCGAATTAATTTCATATTTTGAACACCCCTAATCTCTTCTCCTGCAAAGTCAACAATCTGATTGTCACTTTTATTTTCTTTTCTCTTTTAACCTTACGAAACCGCAACAAGTATCCTTCAGAATAATAGGACTATAAACACAGAAAACATACTCCCACTTTATTTTTTAATATTTTTTAAAAAATATGTATTATTATCTTAATCTCATTTATAAAGTCTAAAAACTATTAAAAATACACCGGATAATAATTCATATAAAAATAGATATGGATATAGATGAATTAATTTTTATTAAGGAGGGATCTACTTACACATATATAAAACAAATTATTTTACACACTTTTTATAATTTCATGTAAGATTAATATTTTTGCAAGCTAACGCTAGATTTATCAACCCACTTATATTTATCATGCACGTAAATTTTTAGTCAAATTGATATTCTTATAATTTCAATTGAGAATAATATTTTTTTAGTATATATTAATAGATGAAATTTTATTATTATAAAACAAATAATTAGACATATTCGATAAACTTAAAATTTGGAATTCATAACTTATGTGAGAAAACATAAAACTTTGCGATCGGATTAAAAAGTTATAAAATGTATAAAGTGTGTAAAATTTTTACATATGTGTAAGTAGATCTCTCTTCATACCTATAATATATCTATAATATCTTCATAAATTTATTTAAGATTTGTTTAATTGAATTAGAATTCTTATTCATTTTCTTGAACAAAATTAGAATTCTTATTCATAAACTAGATGAGTCTTATATTTCTTTTCCCCTATTGACAATGGTTTACAATGTAGGAAGACTTGAACCAATTAAGTTTATTTCTAAAAACCAAATAAAGAAATTACTTTTTTTTTATTTAAGTATATGGTTTTTTTAAGGATATTTAAGTGTGTATTTGACTCAACTTACAGAACAACTTTTTTATTATAAAATCAGAAGCAAGATGTAAACATCTGATTATGTTCGAGGCCTTTCAGGTATCATTCAGTCCATTAAGTTTATTTTAAATTGAATCATAGTTAAATCGATTTATGTGAATATTATGTTTCGATAATCTTGAAATATCCTCAGTTTTTTTTTTTCCGAAACTGAAATTTAATATCTAATTTCGAGTTTCAATTTAATTTATGCACTTTAGTTCAATTTTGGTTTTTGATTGGGCCTTAAGCCCTAACTTTTGTTCTTTGTCTTTATTTAATCCCTTTCATTTTCTCTCTTAATTTTTATTAAAATTCAAAAAAATAAAAATACAAAAAACGGAAAAGGAAAAAGGAAAAAAATATTTTTCTTTAGGAAAATCGAATCTGTTAGAAATCAAAATCATAAAAAAGGCCTAAACCTGTGTCCAGTTGGGAAGCCCTTGTTGTAAAAAATCCAAATTTTAATTGGGATCTGGGCTTAGGCAGGCCCCAATTCAAGATTTTTACAAGGTTTTTTATTAGGCCCATTAATAATGACAATCATCATCTTGCCCCTACTCTACTCACCCCCACACCGACAACCATCACCCTCCACCATCCCATCCCCATGAACCCATTTCACGCCAAAGATTGGAGGATTTGGCCACCCCCAATCTCATCTATAAGAACCAACAGAAGTTAAAGATCGAGGGAGGGGGAGGTTGTTCTGCATAAGAAATAAGAAACCACCAAAAAGATGACAGTGTATTTTTATATATTATCAATACATCAGAGTTTGACACATCATTAATGAACAAATTGAAAAAAATGCTCAGCCTTTATGATCAAATAACAAATTGAAAAAAAATTATTTGTATTTATTTTTTAAGGTCTTAACATTTTTTTTAGTTTACTTATTATTATTAATAAGATGTCAAGTTTTGATATATTGACAGTGTATAATCTCTAAACATTATTAGTACATCATATATAAATCCAATAATAAATAAATAAATAAACAAATCAAGCCCCTAACTTCCATCAACACCTTTGTAAAACCTCAGCACTGCCTCCGTCTTAGCTCTCACCCAATCCAAATCACCCACCGAGACCACAAACAACCCCAAAATCGATAACCCTTTCCTATTTAACCGATAAATAAAAAAAAGGAAAAAAATCACACATTCCCTTAATGTGAAGCCACAACAAAGCAACAAATAATAATAATAATAATAATAATAATAATAATAATAATAATAATAATAATATAGTATTGTCCGTTGCATGAGCTAAAAGGTGAGTTTTACTCTTAATGAAGTTGCAATAAAATATCCGTAGCAGCAATAATACAAAAGAACTCCACCTAAGTATTCATAAAAGTAGTGATGCTTTGGTGAAATTTCTTATAAAATGATCACGATTACTAAGAAGAACACATGGTCATAATAGTGCTGTAAGGGTAATAAATCTCTTGAAACAAATAGACAGGTATTACATGTCATTAAACCTAACACTAAGAGTTATGGTTTAATCCGCATTTGTTAGATATTAAGATATGAACACTGGTGGAGGGTTTAAATCGAGAGATACCTTCTTTTAAGCATATTACTTGTCCTGTGAAACAATAAATTAGGCAAACATTTCAAACTAGCGAAGGAATATTACATCCCGGTTGGTATTGGTGGGCACTGGTGCGGTGGGAAATAGGAGAATAAGAAAAAGAATTGGAAATAACCTTTCCATCCTTAGTTTTTAAATTTTTTTATTTTATTAAAAAGCATATATCTTTAATAGTCATTTTTCTTTTTTTAACATCACTGGAGCTAATCGCACAGCACATCTAGGGATGTAAACGAAACAAGTATTTGTTAAGTGTTAATTTTAAGTTACTCGAACCTGAGTCTGATTATGTTTTAAAATACCTAAACCCGATTAAATACCTGAATTTTGATTTTACTACACGAATCCTACCCATATAATATAATGTATATTCATTAACTATCTGAACTCGTTAAATATTCGTTGATTAAATCAAAGTTTAACTTTTAACTTTTAAATTTAAAGTTAATTTAATGCATACTATTAACAAAAATTAAATTAATAAATTTAAATTAACTCATAAGAATAAATTAATATTAAAAATCATTATTAAAATACTTAATTATTTAGTTTAATTAAGTATTACATTAATAATAAATATTTTATAAATAAAAATGTATATAATAATATTTAAAAATTATTATTTGTAATCGGATTCGAATAGTAAAGTACCTTAAGATAACTATCCAAACCCATAATAGGTAGTAAAGTTATTATCCAAATCCGATTATTAACTATCTTAACCCTATTTAATTAGCTTAGGTAGTACAAGGTACTTGTTTATAAAATATCCATTTACATCCCTACATATATTAAAACTAGCCCTAAGTAATTTGAATTTGAAATGTGAAGTTTGAAAATTAAGTTTAAATTACTCAAAATTACGTCTAGTATACATTGAATGGAAATAATTTGTTATAAGATTATGTCTAACACATGCAACTAGTCCCAATAAACATAATGCGTAAGTTAAGTCTAACATATATAATTAGTCCTAATAAACGTAATTTGTTTAAAAGTTATGTCTAAAATATGTAACTAATCTGAAATAATGCTTCTTGGACAAAATTTATTGACCATTGTAAATATATAGATTTAAGTGCTTAATTTTCATCTAAAGTTTCATACCTATGTTTGAGAAAATTTGAAAAATTTTATTGAATCATGGGATTTTTGAATCTTAAGACAAGTGATCAATTCTTTTATTCTGTTCTTCTTATTTCCAATAAGGTATTCCAACAAAAACCTCACAGTGATTTTGTGAATGCAACAATATTCATATATACTAGGATTGTGAATGGCAAACAAAGTACACCTCCATCACCATGCCAGTCACAGGGTATTTGCCGTTGAATGACGATGAAGGAGAGCATTCCATCGCCATCAACTCATAAAACTTCTTCACCAAATTGACATGAAGAAACAATGGAGTTTTGATAATAACATTGGAAAACAGTTATCTTAATTTAAAAAAATTATAATATTATTTTCTTTTTCGTTTATTATAAATTTATAAAAAAAAATCGACTAATGGTATAACTGCTACGGCCCATTGGAAATTTAACTTTGGCGGGAATATAACAGAAAACAGAAATGATTCTTTGTCTCTCTATAAAACCCTCTTCTTCCGTCTCTCTCCATTTTTTCCATTAAAGAAAGATTTGTTCTTGTTTTCGAAGGTATTTTCTCTGTTCTCGCCGATCTTTGACACTTCCCATTTTCCTCTGTCTATCTATTAGCCCATTTTTATTAGCATTCGTAGATAAATCTCTGCAGTTTCCATTAAAGAAAGAGTATATTGGGGTTTGAAGCATCAGTCGGAGGCCAAATTCGTCAAGGTATATTTGATGATCTCTGTTAACGCATCCTCTTCTTTTCATTTTCGTTTGCATTTCTGGACAAACTCCTTCTTTTTCTTCTTGTTTCAATTTGAATATTCTATTCTTGGATATCTAAGCTTGTTTTGTTCTTCTTTTTCTTTTTCTTTCAAGTTCTTTTTTCCATTGAATTCGACATTGTCGCACAGGCTTGGAAATCGAGGTGTGAAAATCCAATATGGACGTTAGAGCGGTATAGAAGTCTTCCCACTTCTCTTTTTGATTTTGCGCTTTTAACAAACTTGTGTTCTTTGATGATGTTGTGCTGCAGATTCCTGGACCTTCTCGCAATGCTTGGGACATATTTTCAGATGACGAAGACATTCAAGATGACACTTCGGCAGGTCAAGAAGGAAATAGACCTGCAGACGAAGCCAAAGACAATGCAGCATCCGCTTTAGTTGAGTTGAAAACGTATCAACGACGAAACAGTGGCCGCAAAAGATTACAATCTGCAAAACCTGGCGCCTTTGCACACTTTTCAGGCATGTTGACAACGTATAGGCGACGAATCAGTGACTACCAAAAATTACAATATGCAAACAATCACTGCAAGGCGGCTTACCTAGAGCTCATGAGAAAGGCAATGGAATCTGGCACTTGGGTTCGTACAACCCCTGCATTGGGTAATCTGGATGATATTGTAAGTGAATTCCGAAACCCAGCTCCACCTGGAAAAAAGTTAGAATTCTCTGTCGCAACTGCAGTCATTCCATATGTCTCTGCATCTGGAATGGCCACTATGATGATGAATGTGGTGAGTTTCTCATATTCTCAGACTTCTTTTACTCTAGTTGTCCTTACGCTCTTGTTATATATGTTCCCAGAGCAAAGGTTGGTCTAAGTCATTGTTTCCCTTTGTCAACTATGGAGAGGAATACAGCCCCACTCGCAGTCTTCAGCATTTGAGAGACTGTGATACTGCCATTAGTGATGTAGTAAAGGTAAACTGATCCTCTTAGGCACATCTAACATGGAGATCACTTGCCATTTGGTCATTCTTCAAATCATAAATGATTGTTAGACAGACTGCATGCAAGATTTCTTCATCTTCTGTCCTCTTTTCCTACAATATAATGCTTGTTTATTTATGTCACAGGTGTACGCAGAGCTTCAACTACCAACAACATTTGCTCCAAGACGATATTTTGATTTTTTGCGATATAAGAAAGAGATAATGAAAGGTGTTTTTGCAATTGTTGACGTCCCAAGTTGTTATCTTGGTGCTCCTTATTCAAAATGTAACAGTAAAAAGAGGCCATCAGGGGTGATAATTAGGGGACATGGACCTCAAGATTGTGAGGTTCGTACTCTTTTAATACTTGCTTTTACACGACACTTGCTTCAATCATTCGATGGAAATGCTTTTGCTTAGTATTTTAATTCTCTTAGAACAGATTATATGTGTTGAGCATGTGGAGGTGGATATTGAAACCACAGAAAACATGTACTCTTCAGTAACAAGTTCAAGCTTGGAATTCTCTGCAAATCGTTGGATAAGCACACTGTTGTCGAACCTGAGACGCGAAAGGAGCAGATTTACTGATGTCAAAATGGATGTACATAGAAGAGGTATTAATGAATTTGAGTGAAGTCTTGTTTTCCAGTTTTATTATTGGACATTGAACTCCTTGATGCTCAAACTTGTTAATGTTGTGGTGCAGCTGGCTCATATCTTCTGGCCATAACCCATTGCATGAAGAATTTCTTCATGGAATGTGTTTCTCAGCGTCCTGACGAAGCTGTGGTTTCTATATCAACTAGCACCGAAGACCCAATAAGGATTCTGCACAACAAAACACTGGAGGAATGTTTGGGTTATGTCGGGGTAACCAGCTTCAGGGTTCAAGCTAAACCGCTCTCAGTTTTTCAATTTTTAATGAAAAAGGATCTACAATTGCAGGTATGAAGTTAATTATCAACACAACTAATTATGTTTTTGATTGCTGTTATTTCTGATAAGCTAGAAACTTTATATACATTGCAGCTTCGTAGGTCTGGAAATTCTGAGATTGAGCAATTGTTCAGATTTGCCACTGATGATAAAAGCAATACCATCTCTCTGCACAGAAAGAAGACGAAAGAGGTAAAGCATATGCTACAGATTTCGGTATCTCTTTTTCCTCGAATAGTTGCTTACCTTTGTTTTTTCATTTTCAATGTGACAGGAAACCATAAACGTTTTACAAGAAGCCTCAAGGGATGATTATTGCTCCTTTATCATATCCACGATATTGCACGATGACGATGTCAATCTTTACATAGTTTCCGGAATCGAAAGCGCATATGAGCAAAGTGAAGATAAAATGTGTAACGTAACTACATCTGGTTTTGCTATAATGCCTGATGGCTCTGGGGGCCTCCAATGCAGTCGTTCTCTAGTAACCATTGTCATGCAATTACAACATGATCATACAGGAAGTCCCGTTGCGCTTGATGATGTTAGAGATGATTTTGTCACTGAGAAGTATGCTATCATCGGGGAGTTGTATGAAGAGGGTAAGTTGAATGTTATGCTTGTTTGTTCTTATAATTCCTTATAATTTTATCTAACTCAATAGACTAACTTTGACACGTTCTTCTCACAGCTTTCTTACTTTTGTTTTGCAGTTGTTAGAAAAAGTGATTGAATTTGCAATATTCACGAGAGGCAATGCTCTATTTGATGCAAGCCGGACTGGAAATACCAAGAAGATCTCTTTTTTCGAAGAAAACTAACTAGCTGTCCTCTTTTTTTTTTCCTCATTGCTGACATAGATATAAATAGACCAATACTCTAAAATTTGAACATTGTTTGCTTCACTAGCAACAGATGTGCAAAGGCAATTACATTTCGTCCATTCATTAAGGGGTCTTCCAAAGAAATCACTGTTCAGCTGATTCTGTTACAAAGCCCAATAATTAACCTCTCTCTCCAACCGTAATATGAATAACATTTGTTCTTTTTCATCCCTTACTTCACTTTTCATTTCAAATCAATACTTGATTAGCCCTGTTGCAATTCTCTAGCAGCTAATTTCGCTTAGTCCTTTTACATGTTACGAAAATTTCTAATCTGTACCATGAAATGGATAGGCTTATGGTGGACTGTTTATATTTTTCTGAGTTATAGTCATATGGGCAGTCTGGAGTGTGTCGTGTTGTTATAGAGTATGAAAATAATGAGCAAGTATTATGAAGTAAAGATCCATATTTCTTATTTAATTTATTTTTATATTTGTATTTTTTTATGTAATCACGTATACCACATTGGATATGAGCTTAATGTCAACTCACCTCATGTGACTGATGCTAGCTCAAAAAAATTTGATCCGGTGAAAAGAGAAGAATGAAAAGTGCAAAATTGGACATTTAATATATATATATATATATATATGCTTGATCTTGAACTGTATAAGGTTCTATATTGCAATATCTATGACTGGAAGCAAGTTAAATGTCTCGATTTCCATGAACAACAAAATTCATCGGAACGGAAATAGAGTTAAGATCTAGCTCTTGACACGTTACTACACCTGTTGGTTGCCTGTATCGCCACCCTGTTGCTGTGGAGAGCTGCTGCCATCCATCGCCTCGCCTACTGCTGCTGTCCGGTTGGATATTTATTGCTGCTGCTATCATCTTGTTGCTGCTGGCAACGTGAGACAGAAAGAGAAATAGGAAGAGATTTAGGTATATTTTATTTATTTTTTATCTTGATATTAGTTGTGTATTTTATGGGGTTAAAATTAAGATATAAAATTAAATTAAGGATTAAGAAATTAAAAAGTCAAATTCAAATTAGAATTACGAGATATTTATATTAGATATAATTAGTTTAGAATTAGGATAGTAAGTTAGACATAATTGGTTTAAATTTATGAATTAAAATAAATTCAAATTTAAAATTTTAGATTAAATATATAAAAAATTCATTATTTCCCAATTAAATGGTTAAAACTTAATAAGATTTCATTACTTATGCCTTGCCTTTTTTTTTTAGTAGTATATTTTCATTAGAAGTTACCATCGCAACTAGAAAATAACTATAATAAACTAAATTAACTAGTAAATAAGTAGACTAACTCAGTCTCATACTTAGTGAGACTCGAAGATGAAATCTTAAAGTTTCAAGGTCTTCTTGTTGCCACTAAGCTAAGATCTCGTTGGCTTATTTTTTTTGTCAAAACGCCTGATATTTGAACCCTACTTTAGGCCCCGACTAATAACTACATGAATTGTTAAATAAAATTTTGGATAAATATAGATTCAATCGATAATGAAAGTCTAAGAGAATTTCATAGTCACTAATAACTACATGAATCGTTAGTTAACCAAAAAAAAACTACATGAATCGTTAAATAAAACTTTGGATAAATCGAGATTCAATCAATGATGAAAGTCTAAGAGAATCGTGAGCAGGCAATGATTTTAAAATTTTCTAGATGATGAGAATTTTTTATGTTCAATCAAAGTGCGGAAAGATGTAGAGGATTTCTTATCAAGAATTTTTATTTATTTAAAATAAAATAAATATTAATAAAATAAAATATAAATAAATATTAACATTTAATTAGATGTGTCAAACGGGTTGGGCAACTCATGGCACGACACGATTCGACACATTGTGGATCGTGTTTGACACGACCCATACTTCAATGAGTGGGCTGAGCCAAGCACGATATACATATGTGTGCATGTTGAGCTAGAGGTTTTTAGGCACATGAATTGGCATGACATGATCCATGAAGGGCCAATGCTAGCAGTAGCACACGAGTTAGCACGGCATGGCACGCAAGTCCATATGACTAGCCATATTGGCCCATTTTTATAAATAAAATTATATTTAATAAATCTAATTATGAAGTATTTCAATTATTAATATATAAATTTATAATATTTTTATTTTAAATATAAAATGTATGATATGTCACATATTTTATATGTAACTTTTTATTAAATACACTTCTAATAAAAACTCATCAAAAATAAATTATTAAAGATTATTTTATTTAAAGATTGATTAAATGTAGAAACTAGAGCACTAGATAAACCATATTATACACGTGAATAATCAGGTGAAGAGAATGAAAAATAAAATAATAATCTTTTGTGCTTTATAGTCTTGTATTTGTGCATGCGTATGTGTTTGTATTTTTAAATATTAAGATTGTAAATTTCAAAAGAGAGCATTAGTGCAGTACTAAATATTGTTCCTTTGTGATTTAGAGATCACGATTTCAAAGCAAAATACTCTCTCTTAATACAAAGGGAATGCTATAAACAATGACCCTCCTTAGACCTTACAAAGTGGAAGCCTTTTGGTTGTGTACGATAACCCTCTCTAAAACCCACAAAGTGGATCATTTTTTCATCGTATTGCTTTTTTTTTTTAGGATTGTAAATTTTGATATCTTTATTAAGTAGATTTTATTATGTTTTCTCACGAAGATAGGCATTTTGCTTTTTAGGATTGTAAATTTTAATATCTTTATTTAATATATATTATTATGCTTTCTCATGGATATAGGCATTTGCCAAAGTGAATTATGTATCTTTTTATTTTGTTTTTATTTATCTTATATGCTATTTAAATTAATAAATAAAAAACTTTAAAAATAATAAAAAATTGTAAAAATTTATTAATAGGCCGTGCTTGGCACGATAAGGCACAAAAAATAATGCTAGGCTTGGCCCAATACGACCTATTAGTACTATGGGCCGTGTGCTGTGCGGGGCTACGTCCTTAAAATTCATGGACCGTGCAAGCGAATGAAATTTGGAAAATTGAGAAAATATCTTTTTCTAAATTTAATCAAAGCGTCAAGAATTTTGGAAATAGATAATTTCAGCATTTTAGATTTTTCATTTACTTTCACAGTTTAAATAAAATTAAAATAATATAATAAAATCAAAATAAAATAAAATAAATAATCTCTGGGTATACACATTCATGATTTCAGTGGGTTTTTCCACATAGTAATTGAGAAAGTGTGGAGTCTGTGACCTCTGTTCTGTCTTTATTAAAAGGAAGGAGATGTAGAGATATAATCCATATATATGTTTTCCTCCATAGACTAATGAATTTGCGGGCTGTATATGTTACTGCTTCACTTTTTTTTTTTTGAAATGCTTATATGCTGTTTTAGTGGTTACTGCTTCAAGTTGTTTTTTGAAAGATCCATATTTCTTATTTAATTTATTTGTACTATAATTCCTCCTAAATTTTCATGACCGATAAGAGTCCAGAAATAATTGGACATGTTCTTCTCATAGCTTTTATTTCGCAGGCTCCATACGTCGTGGAAATACCATTGATGGAAAAAGAAGATATCCTTTTTTGCAGAATATTACTTCTTGTGCTCTTATATATTTTTTTCTACAGATACAAACAGATTTTGGAACTCATAAGATGGAGTCTTAGGCTTTGATTGGTAAGGTAAAAGAAAAACAAAGAGAGGAAAATTAGCTATAATAGCAATTCAAATTGTAAAACAATTTTATTATAATTCTCAAATAAAATTTCTAAAATTTTTGTTCTAAATCCTTGAAAACACTAATAATTAATAGATTCTACTCACCATGTACAAAATTTAGATCTCACAATTCATGTGCGTGTATATATATATATATATATATATATATATATATATATGATATGGCGTGAATTATTAAAATATGAATATCATACTAACTGCAAAACCATCTAAACATTAAAAATAAGACATTTATTACACAGATCGCACGACATGACTTAATTCCATTCTTTCTAAAATTTGGTTCCATAAGTTGCAAACGAGTTGGAAGGCCCATAGCATGATACAATTTGACACTGTGTGGATCGTGCTTGGAATGACCCGTACTTAAATAAGCGGGGTAGGCCCAGCATGATACATATATGTGTATATGTGTATGTGTTTAGTGTCGGACTAGAGGTTTTTAGGCATATGAATCGGCACGACATGATTCATTAAGGGTTAGTGCTAGCACATAACACACGAACTAGCATGGCACGCAAGCCCATGTGCCGTGCCATATTAGCCTATTTACAGAAATAACATTATATTTAATAAATCTAATTATAAAATATTTGAATTATTAATACATAAATTTATAATCTTTTTTATTTTTAGTACAAAATGTATGATATGTCACATATTATATATAATTTTTTATTAAATACATTACTAATAAAAAATCACCAAAAAATAAATTATTAATATTATAATTATTCTATCTACTGACAATGAAGTCTAAAAACTCCACAAGCAAGATTATAAAACTGCCATTTGTCCTAAAAAATTAAAAAATAAAAATAAGATATGTGACGACCTTGTAACCCCTCTTATGGAGTTTTTAGACTCCACTGTTAGTGGATGAAATAATAATCCATATTATTTTACTTAAAGATTGGTTAAATGGAGAAACTCAAACACAAGACAAATCATATTATATATGTGAATAATTATTTGAAGAGAATGAAAAATAAAATAATATTCTTTTGTGTCTTATGTTTTATATTTTTTGTGTGTGTGTTTTTTTTAAATACTAGGATTGTAAATTTCGATATATTTATTTAGTGAATTTTATTATGTTTTTTCGTGCATATGGAGATTTTGCTAAAGTAAATTATATGTCTTTTATTTTAATTTATCTTACATATTATTTAAATTAATAAATAAAAAACTTTAGAAATAATAAGAAATTTGAAAATTTATTAATGAACTATACTTGGCACAATACGACATGAAAAATAGTACCTTGCTTGATTCAGCACAATCCATTAGTGCTATGGGTCATCTGTCATACTGAGTTATATCCTTAATTTTCATAAGCCGTGCCAGCACAACCAATCAAAAATAAAGTTATGCTAGCATGATCTATTAATACATGAACTAATATTTAAATAGATCATGCCAATGGCATAACCCACCTCTATCCCTTTATAATAAAAATATATTACAAAATAATACCCATTGTAGCCAGTAATTTTTCACTTTTTTAATACATGAATACAATTTCAAATCAATCAAAAGAAAAAGGATTTCAAAAGAAAAGTATTATGATTATTATTTTATTTTTTGTTCATTGTAAATTTATTAAAAAATTTCTTTTCAAAAAAAATTTATTAAAAAATGGACAAATGTTATAACTGCCTCAACCTAGTAGAAACAAAGCTTTGGAGGGAACATGACCGAAAACAGAAACGATTCTCTCTCTATAAAACCCTCTTCACCCCGTTTCTCTCTATTCTCTCCATTGAAGAAAGAATTCTTCTCGTTTTCGAATGTATTTTCTCAGTTCTCACCTATTACACTTCCCGTTTTCCTCTGTCTCTCTATTAAACATTTTTTTTTGCATTTGTGGATAAATTTTCTGCAGTTTTCATTAAAGAAAGAGTAGATTGGGGTTTGAAGCATCAATCGGAGACCAAATTCATCAAGGTATGTTTGATGATCTCGGCTAACCCATCCCTTTTCTTTTCATATTCGTAGATAAACTCTGTATTTTTTTTTAAAAGCTTCATTGTTATCCTCATCATGATGATATATCTATGTTAACCCACCAGTTTTCTTTTCATTTTCATTTGCATTTCTGGACAAACCCCTGTTTTCAATTTGTATATTTGATTCTTGGACATCTTGTTCGTGTACTCCTTATTTTTCTTTTTCTTTTAATTTCTTTTTCCATTGAATTTGACGTTGTCTTATAGGCTTGAAAATTAAGTTGCAGAAAATCTATAATGGACGTTAGAGCGGTATAGCAGTCTTCCCACTTCTCTTTTTGACATAATAAGAAGAAGACATTAGACTTTAATTGTCAACAATTTACAGCTTTTAACGAACTTGTCTTCTTTGATGATGTTGTGCTGCAGTTTCTAGGATATTCTTGCAGTGGCACATTTTCAGATGATGAAGACATTGAAGATGTTACTGGTCAAGAAGAAAATAGACCTTCTGCAAACGAAGCTAGAAACATTACAGCCTCTTTAATTGAGTTGAAAAATAGTCGAAGAATTGATGACTACCAAAGATTACAATCTGCTAACATTTACCACAAGGTTGCTTACCTGGAGGTCATGAGATCGGCTAAAGATGTAGGCACTTGTGTTAGTATATTGCTTGCATTGGGTAATCCGGATGATATTGTAATTGAATTCTGAATTCCAGCTTCACCCGGAAAAAAGTTAGAATTCTTTGTCGCAACTGCTGTCATTTCAAATATCTCTGCATCTAACATGGCCTCTATGGCTCCGTTTGGATTTCACTGGATCGGAATCTTTTATTAGAAGACAAAAAAATAAAAAAAATAAAATAAAAATGAGTAAAATTATTATTATATCTTTTAATTTGATTTGATTTTTATTATTTTATTAAAAAATTTATACTTACGGTGATCATTTTATTTTTTTTAATTTCATCGAAATCAATCATACTCTCCATCCAAAAAATTCCTATGATGATGAAAGTGGTATCTCATTTACTTTTAACTCTTTTCTCAGAATTTTTTGTCTTGTTGTCGCTATGCTCTTGTTATACATGTTCTCGGAACAAAAGTTGGTGTAAGTCATTGTTTCCTTTCGTCAACTTTGGAGGGGGATACATACAAACCCACTCGCAATCTTCAGCTTTTGGGAAACTGTGATACTACCATCAAGGATTAAGAAATTAAAAAGTCAAATTGAAATTAGAATTACGAGATATTTACATTAGATATAATTAGTTTAGAATTAAGATTGCTAGTTAGACACAATTGGTTTAAATTTATGAATTAAAATAAATTCAAATTTAAAATTTTAGATTAAATAGATAAAAAAATTCATTATTTACAAATTAAATGGTTAAAACTTAATAAGATTTCATTACTTATGTTTTTCTTTTTCTTTTTTTTTAGTAGTATATTTTTATTAGAAGTTACCATCACAACTAGTAAATAATTATAACTAACTAAACTAACTAGTAAACAAATAGATTAACTCAGTCTCACACATAGTGAGATTTAAACTTGATGCCTTAAAGTCTTAAGATCTTCTTGTTGCTATTAAGTCAAGGTTTCATTGGCTTTTTTTTTTGTCAAAACACCCGATATCCGAAAACCATTTTAGGCCTCAACTAATAACTACATGTATCATTAAATAAAACTTTGGATAAATTTAGATTCAATCGATGATGAAAGTCTAAGAGAATTTCATAATCACTAACAACTACACGAGTCGTTAAATAAAACTTTGGATAAATTGAGATTCAATCGATGATGAAAGTTTAATAAAGTTGTGAGCAGACAATGATTTTAAAATTTTCTAGATCATGAGAATTTTTTACGTTCAATATGAGTGTGGAAAAATGTAGAGAATTTTTTATCAAAGAATTTTTATTTATTTAAAATAAAATAAATATAAATATAAATATTAATAAAATAAAATATAAATAAATATGAACATTAAATATAAAATAGTAAACAATAAATAAAAATAAATTTTGAAATAAATGAGAATCTAACCGATGATGATCTTTGCTAACCCATCCCTATTCTTTTCATTTTCGTAGATAAACTCTGTAATTTTTTTTTTGAAAAGCTTCATTATTATCCTCATCATGATGATATATCTGTGTTAACCCATCAGTTTTCTTTTCATTTTCATTTGCATTTCTGGACAAACTCTTGCTTTCAATTTGCATATTTGATTCTTGGACATCTTGTTCCTGTACTCCTTCCTTCTTTTTCTTTTAATTTCTTTTTCCATTGAATTCGATGTTGTCCTGCAGTCTTGAAAATCAAGTTGCGGAAAATCCATAATGGACATTAGAGCGGTAAAGCAGTCTTCCCACTTCTCTTTTAGACGTAATAAGGAGAAGACATTAGACTTTAATTATAAAAAATTTACAGCTCTTAACTAACTTGTCTTCTTTGATGATGTTGTGCAACAGTTTCTCGGATATTCTTGCAGTGGCATATTTTCAGATGATAAAGACATTGAAGATGAAACTAGTCAAGAAGGAAATAGACCTTTTGCAAACGAAGCCAGAAACATTAATTACAGCCTCTTTAATTAAATTGAGAGATAGTCGAAGAATTGATGACTACCAAAGATTACAATCTGCTAACATTGACCGTAAGGCTGTTTACCTAGAGCTCATGAGAATGGCTAAAGATGCAGGCACTTGGGCTAGTGTATTGCTTGCATTGAGTAACCCGAATGATATTGTAAGTGAATTCTGAATTCCAGCTTCACCCGAAAAAAAGTTAGAATTCTCTGTCGCAACTGCTGTCATTTCAAATATCTCCGCATCTAACATGGCCTCTATAATGATGAAAGTGTGAGTATCTCAATATTTTCTTTTAACTTTTTTCTAAATTTTTTTCTTGTTATTATGCTCTTGTTATACATGTTCTTGGAACAAAAGTTGATGTAAGTCATTGTTTCTTTTCGTCAACTTTGGAGAGGAATACAAACCCGCCGCAATCTTAAGCTTTTGAGAAACTGTGATACTACCATCAAGCGTCTAATGCAGGTAATCCTTTTAGGCACATCTCACATGAAAGTCACTTGCCATTTGGTGATTGTCATTCGTGATTCATTAAATCATAAATGTTTGTTAATTGAGTCTGCATGCAAGATATCCAATCTTTTGTCCTCCTTTTTTATAATATTTGTTTATTGTTACAGGTATATGCAGTGCTTTAGCTAGCAACAGCACTGGATTCAAGACACATTTTGAATTTTTTACTATATTTGAAAAACATAATGGAAGATGTTTTTGTCATTGTTGATCTATCAAGCCGTTATTTTGCTGATCCTTGTTTAAAATGTAATAGTGAAAAGAGACCATCATGGATCTCAAGATTGTGAGGTTCGTAAATCATTTATAATTTATTTACAGTACAGTTGCTTCAATCCTTCAATGGAAATTCTTTTCTTACTATTTTATTTCTCTTGGAACAGATTATATGTGTAGAAAATATAGGTTGATAAAGAGGGACACAAGTTATACTCTTCAATACCCGATTCAAACTTGGGATATTGTGCAAGTTGGTGGATACACCGTTATCGAACTTGAGACGCGATTAATGCCCAAATGTATGTGCATACGAGAGGTAATAAGGAATTTGAGTTAAATCTTATTTTCCATTATTATTATTGAACTTTAAATTCCTTAATGCTCAAGGTTGTTAATGTTGTGTGTTGGAGCTGGTTCTTATCTCTTAGTTGTAACTCATTCCATGAAAATTTTTTGATAGTCTCGAGGGCCTTCAATGCAAAGCCTCCCTAATAACTTTAGCCAAGTAGCTACAATATGATTGCCCTGGTATGCTGAATGAAGTTAAAAAGCATTTTCAATGTGATATGTACCAGGTCATCTCATGGTGTTGGCTCTACCGAGAGGGGGGGGTGAATCGGTTTTTCTAATTATTTCTACTTTTCCTAACTCTTAATGCACAATCGAAGTCAAATAAGCAATAATGAAATAAACGCAGTAAATAAGAGTAAGGGAAAGAGAAGCAAACACAAGGTTTATAGAGGTTCGGCCAAACTCTTGCCTACGTCCTCTCTCCTTGAACTTCTTGTCAAGGTTTTGATTCACCTCTTCCTTGAGAAAGCTTACAAACCACTTGAAGGTGTGGCAAGACCTCTTACAATTTCTCTTGAGACTTTAGAAGTCTCTTTCTAATCCTCTACCCTTGTAATATTCCCACTCTCTACAATATCAGACCTTACAAGGATAGCTCAACCCTTTGAATATCTGATTTTTCAGTGGATGGGTGAAGAATACAGAAAACACTCAAACACAATGAAGTTACAATGAGATTTTCAGATTTCAGATTCTCTCTTGAAGCTTGAATACTTTGGAATGCTTGTTCTGATTTCAAACTTCATAAATGTCACTATTTATAACCCACCAAACGGATAGAACAGTTGGTGAAGCATTTAATGCAAATCCTCCCGTTGAAACCCTCAAAAACTAGCCGTTACAAGAGGTCTCGTCCAAAAGGGATCGATCCTGTTTATCCAGAATGCTTCCCAACTTGTTGCTTGAGCTTTATCATGCTTACTGTCAAAATGGGATCGATCCCTTTACCAAGGGGATCGATCCCTTTTAACCAGAATCAATTTTCTGCACATCTTTAATTGCAATTTGAGATAGTTTGTGATTTTTGTGATTCTAAGTCAGTTCAAAAACTTCTAACACTTTTCTTAAGAGTATTTACTGACTTTTCAGTTGAAATCACAATCCAAAACTTGTTTAAAATATATTCTATTATTGAGTTCATTCAAAGCAAATTTACTTAGAGAAAAATCATTTTTAAGCTTACTTGAATTTTGTCATTTCAAAAGACTTGTCAATTTAAAGCTAACAATCTCCCCCTTTTTGATATGACAAAACTTAAGGTAAATTTGCTTAGAAAATGGGATTGCTTAAATTTTTTGAAAATAATGCTCCCCCTTAATATTTGCTCCCCCTCAAAGTTAGCTTCCCTTTTTAAGTGCCAAGATTAATTTTTATCACATTAATTCTCCCCCTTTTTGTCATAGCAAAAAAAAAATGATATACTCCCCCTTAACAATAATAAGAAGCATGGAGAATTGGTTAGTCTATTTAAAGCAAGAGAACAATGAGATATATTGAAGATCATAAGCAAACCATGGCAGAATGAGAAAATAACCAGAAGTACATAGCATGCCATATCACAGAGGTTCAAACATCTAAGATAGTTTACACTGACAAAGATAAATTCGGACAGTGAAGTTCAACACACATAGCACAGAGGTTCAAACATCTAAGCAGAACAAAGAAAATGCACATCCTACACACAAGAAACAAAATCAACGCCTGGGAAATGTCCGATGATACTGATCCACGAAGTCCTCATGCTGCATGCGGATGTCTTGGACTTCATCAAATAAGGCTGCCTGTGTAGCCTCGATGGTGTCAAGGCGAGCGTCGACATGATCAAAGCGTTGAGTAACAGTGGCCTGGAGGTTTTGAAGCGATAGCATGATCTGGTCAAGAGAGACCGAGGTCGAGGCGGATGGGGCTGAGGATGTGGCTGCGGCAGGAGCTGCCTCTTCGTCGTCGCCTTCATCACCGCCTTCGTCCGGATCATGTTGGGGAGATGCTGGAGCACCACGGGCCTTTTCCCAAACGATGGTATCACCTTGCTCACGAGAGTACCAGCCAAGATTATGCAAAGTAGCAAGGTTGATGATGTGGCCTGCCTCTGGAAGGACGCCAGGGTCACACGAACAGTCGATACCGTAGTCGAGGAGGTAGAAGGCAAGGTGTTGGGGGAAGACAATTGTCTGAACTTTGCCAAGAGCAATCTTGATCCAATCGTGAAGAATGAAATGGAGAAGATCCGGTCGATCGCCATCAGGTGAGTGAATGTGATGAAGCCAAAACCGATCAAGTCGCCGGAGTTGGGAATATTTGGTGCCAAGTGGGCGAAGATTCCAAGAGATGATGATGTGGAGAAGACGAGCAAAGACAGGAAGATCAC
Source organism: Heritiera littoralis (assembly GCA_031772115.1). Classification (NCBI taxonomy): domain Eukaryota; kingdom Viridiplantae; phylum Streptophyta; class Magnoliopsida; order Malvales; family Malvaceae; genus Heritiera; species Heritiera littoralis. The sequence continues at coordinate 998,250 of JAPDPK010000186.1, forward strand.
CCGCACGATCATTGACGATATTGAATTCTAAGGGGACGTTGACATTTTCACGTGCAAGTCCATGCTCCGGAATGCGAAAGGCATGGGAAAGGGAATCTTTGGTGATTTCAACATCCCGACCCATAACAAATGATTGAATTCCTACTGCCTTACATGGGTTATTAGGCGAATAAATAACTTTGGCATTGGAAAAGAAAGCTCGAATGATGCTCATAGGAACCGGAGTGTTGATTTGGAGAAAGTATGTCCAATGGAAGGCTTCAAATTTGGCCAAGTAGGGAAATTGAATTGACTCCAAAAAACCGAAGTCAATTGGGCGGCAGTGCTTGACGCGCATATGGGCAAAGAGGGTATGGTAACGTTTTTTCTCGTCCGCATTTCGAAAGCAGCGATTAAAGGCGGTTGGAACGGAGGCGGAGGAAGAGGAGGGATGTGATCTTTTTCGAGGGGCAGCATGTTTGATTTTGGGAGCCATGGGAAGAAAGAATGATAAGGGAAAATTCAAAGAGGCATTTTGTCGAGCAGGTGATGGGCACAGGTTTGGGGAACTGTGGAGAATGTGTGTGAGCAATATGATTGAATCAATCAGCTGAGAGCCACAACCCAATAAGCAATTAACAATTATGAAAAGGAATTTCTTATGAATAACTACAACTAGGCTAAGGAAAATCCTTGGGAAAAGACTAGTGCCAAATGAAGTGAAAACCTAGATGAAGAGGAAAATAAGGCAAGATATGCAAATGGGTAAACAAGACATGATGCAAAAGACTAGAAATGCAAGAAAAATGGAATGAAAATTGGAAGAAAAACTTACAATTGACATGTTGGGTGAATAGTAACCATGGTGTGGAGGAAGAAGGAAGAGAAGAAAAGAAAAGATTGTGTCATGAAATGAGGAGGGGAAATGAAAGAGAGAAGGAAATGAGGAAGATTGGTGACGGAATGAGGCAATTTGGTGTAGAAATGAGTGAGATCATGAAGGTTGTGAGAGGAGGAATGGAGAAGGTGGAAGGCTTACGGATGATGGGGAAGAAGAATAGGAAAAATGAGTGAAATCCCGACCTTTTAACAAGCGGAAGAGCAAGGGTTTGATCGAAGGGATCGATCCCTTTAAGGATGGGATCGATCCCTTTTTGGCAGTGTGCATGCTTGCCTATTCTGGAATAAACGGATCGATCCCATGGCAAGAGGGATCGATCCCTCATATTCAAAACCCAGAATTTTAGGCCTTAATGACCCGGAAGCAATCTAATTTGAAGAAGTATTGATTCCGTTGTCACTTGCCTCATTCGTGATGCATAAAAATGATTTGAACACTATGAAACGTATGCATTTGGACCATTGTAAACTCAAAATCTGATTGTTTCCACTTGAGATGCATGAATGAGGTTGAAAGACTTCAGAAAAGATGCAGGAAAATGCAGAAAATTGCAGAAAAATGTTGAGAATATGCTGAACAGCTTTGCAATCCAAGTGAACAGGATTGTGAGCCTGTCTTAAGCATCAGAAAGTGAATTGTTGACTAATGAAACACATAAATTTCAACATGTCAACATCAAAGTCTAAGATCATGAACAGTAACATGGCAAGTTGAAGTTATGAAGTGCAAGTGGAAATGATATTTTTCAAATTTCTTTCTTGCAATCATATCAAACCAACTTAAGACAGTCATGCAACACCAAATCACTTCAAGGAGCATTCATGATGCCTAATTCACCTCTAAGAGTGCAAAATCTCTCCTTGTCCAAGGGTTTTGTGAAGATATCAGCTAATTGGTGCAAGGTGTCCACATACTCTAGAATTATATCTCCTTTTTGCACATGATCTCGTATAAAATGATGTCTAATCTCAATGTGCTTAGTTCTAGAGTGTTGGATAGGATTTTTTGTAAGATTGATGGCACTAGTGTTGTCACACCTAATGGGAACTTGATTCATTTCTATTCCATAGTCTCTCATTTGTTGCTTAATCCATAACACTTGAGCACAGCAACTGCCGGAAGCTATATATTCAGCCTCTGTTGTGGATTGAGCTACGCTATTTTGTTTCTTAGAAAACCATGAAATGAGCCTACTTCCTAAGAATTGGCATGTTCCCGATGTGCTTTTCCTATCCACTTTGCATCCACCAAAATCCGCATCGGAATAGGCATGGAGGTCAAGTGTAGAATCTTTAGGATACCAAAGTCCTAAGGAAGAAGTGTCTTTGAGGTATCTAAAGATTCTTTTTACTGCTTGTAGGTGTGATTCTCTAGGGGATGATTGATATCTAGCACATAAGCATACACTAAACATGATATCGGGTCTACTAGCAGTTAAATATAGCAATGAGCCAATCATAGACCTATAGAGTTTAGTGTCTACACATTTTCCTCCTTCATCCTTATCAAGCTTAATATTTGTGCTCATAGGTGTAGAGAAAGGTTTAGATTCATCCATTCCAAATCTTTTGAGCAAATCTTTAGTGTACTTAGCTTGATTTATGAAAATACCTTCTTTACATTGTTTAACTTGAAGTCCCAGAAAGAAGGTCAATTCTCCCATCATACTCATTTCAAATTCACCTTGCATTAGCTTTGAAAAGTTTTTGCACAATGACTCATTTGTAGAACCAAAAATGATATCATCTACATAAATTTGCACTACCAATAAGTCATGACCCTTAGATTGAATAAACAATGTTGTGTCTACCTTTCCTCTTGTAAAGCCTTTTTCGATTAAAAACTTTGAAAGTCTTTCATACCAAGCTCTAGGAGCTTGTTTTAATCCATATAAGGCTTTTGAAAGTTTGAAAACATGGTTAGGAAGTTTTGGATTTTCAAAACCGGGAGGTTGCTCAACATAAACCTCTTCATTTATATAACCATTTAGAAAAGCACTTTTTACATCCATTTGATATAACTTAAAGTCCTTATAACATGCAAATGCAAGTAGCATCCTAATGGCTTCTAATCTAGCTACCGGAGCATAGGTTTCATCATAGTCAATCCCTTCTTCTTGTCTATAGCCTTGAGCTACTAACCTAGCCTTATTTCTAACAATAATGCTATTTTCATCCATCTTATTCTTGAATATCCATTTGGTTCCAATGATGGGATAATCTTTAGGTCTTTCTACTAATGTCCACACTTTGCTTCTTTCAAATTGATTTAATTCTTCTTGCATGGCCATAATCCAATTTTCATCATTCAAAGCCTCATCCACTTTCTTTGGCTCAAATTGTGACACAAAGGCAACATGTTGACATATGTTTCTATAGGTTGACCTAGTCCTAACTCCAATGGTAGGATCTCCAACAATATCATTATCTTTCACATATCCAAGTTCTCTAGGACACCTAGATTCCTTCTCAATCATTTCTTGTTCCATGGACTCCTCATCTTTGTTAATAGTAAGATCTTCTAAGTGTTCCCTAACATCCTTATCTTGAGATGGATCAACTATAGGTTCATCAAAGATTTCTACTTCATCATCAAGATTGGTTCTACTAGTGATATTTGATTCATCAAAGATTACATGTATTGACTCTTCTACAACAAGTGTTCTTTTATTAAAAACTCTATAAGCCTTAGAATTTAAAGAGTAACCAAGAAAAATACCTTCATCACTTTTAGCATCAAATTTTCCTAGGTTATCTTTACCATTGTTCAAAACAAAACATTTACATCCAAATGGGTGAAAATAACTTATGTTAGGCCTTTTTCCTTTATAAATCTCATAGGGAGTTTTCTTTAAAATAGGCCTCACCATAGCTCTATTTATAACATAGCAAGAGGTGTTTATTGCTTCAGCCCAAAAATATTTAGGTAAATTGTTTTCACAAAGCATGGTTCTAGCCATTTCTTCTAAGGTTCTATTTCTCCTTTCAACTACCCCATTTTGTTGAGGAGTTCTAGGAGCTGAAAAATTATGGCTAATGCCATTTTCATTGCAAAATATATCAAAACCAATATTTTCAAATTCTTTTCCATGGTCACTCCTAATACTTGAAATAGAATAACCCTTTTCATTTTGAACAAGTTTTGAGAAAACAATGAATTTATCTAAGGCCTCATTTTTAACATTTAAAAAGAACACCCAAGTAAACCTAGTGTAATCATCAACTATCACAAATCCATAGTGTTTACCTCCTAAACTAGTTGTCCTAGTTGGTCCAAAGAGATCTAAGTGAAGAAGTTGAAGTGATCTAGAGGTAGTGACGCACTTCTTAGATTTAAATGAATTTCTTTTGTGTTTTCCTCTTACACATGCTTCACAAACTTTATCATTTTCAAATTGAAGCTTAGGTAATCCTACAACTAGGTCTCTTTTGGCTAACTTAGACAAAATATGCATGCTAGCATGGCCTAGTCTTCTATGCCATAACCAAGGTTCATCTTCTCTAGTAGCCATAAAGCACACATTTTTGCTATTTAGTTCATTTAAATTCACGATATAAATGTTTCCTCGTCTATGTCCAATAAACATAATTTGATTAGATTTGGCATTAACAACATTGCAACATAAATCATCAAACATAACTTTAAATCCCTTATCACACAATTGACTAATACTAAGCAAGTTATGTTTCAAGCCTCTAACATATAAAACATTCTCAATAGTTGAGGAAGAGTTACCAATGGAGCCAATTCCTTCAATTTGTCCTTTGGAGTTGTCTCCAAATGTGACTTCTCCACCACTTTTGTGCTTTAGGAACTTGAATTGACTCTTGTCACCCGTCATGTGTCTTGAGCATCCACTATCAAGGTACCAATGCTCCTTGGACTTAGCCTTGTAGCAATACTCTTCCTCCTACAAACACATCAAGCTTTCATTTTAGGTACCCAAATTTTCTTGGGTCCTTGAGAGTTAGTACTTATAATTTTAGATCCTTTAGGGATCCATTTCATCTTTAATGACTCATCACTTGAATTTAAAACATGTTTAGGTACCCAAATTTTGACAGCCATTTTTCCTCTTATCATGGTCTTCCTAGAGGTGCATGCTTGTGAGGAGTGTCCTAGTTTATTACACAATGTGCACAAAACAAATTTTCTATCTTTAACTAGGAAGTTTTTTAGATGAGTCTCTTTGTTAGATGCATTATAACCTAACCCTTCTCTATCAAAGAATGCTCTTTGAGTCTCTAGCATTTGATCAAGTTTTTGTTGGCCCATGTAAAATCTAGAAAAGGAGTTTTGCAAATTGATGTTCTTTCTATTTAATTCTTCTATTTCTAGATTTGCATTCTCTAATTTCTTTTCACATTCTAATTTAACATTCACAAGCATTTCATTCTCCTTTTTCAACTTAGAAATCATTTTCTTATACTTCAAATTCATGCATTCAAATTCATTAGCTAACTCATCAAATGCATCTTGCAATTCATCAAAAGTATATTCATTAGTATCCAACAAGTTAGAAGTTACCTTTTCATCTTCAAAGGCCATGAAACAAAGGTTGGCTACTTCATCTTCCACATTCTCTTCATCGGAGCAATCACTATCACTCCAAGTAGCCACCATTGCCGTCTTTTTTTGTTTCTTCTCATTTTGCTTTCTATACAAAGGACAATCAAATTTAATATGACCAGGTTTTTTGCATTCATAACAAATAATTTGGTCCTTTTCTTTCCTACTAGTTTCTCCTCTATTAAAGTCTCTCCTAGGGGGTCTCCTAGAATTACCACTAGTTCTCATCCTCATAAATTTATTAAACCTCTTAGCAAACATGGCCATTTCTAGGTCCTCATCATCACCACTTTCATCATGATCTTTTGATTCCTCAATAGTGGTGGATTTTAAAGCCACTCCAACTTTCTTAGGAGGATTTTGATTTCTCTTGATTTTCATCTCATAGGTGAGTAGAGATCCCATAAGTTCATCTAGTGAGAGTGTGTGAGGATCCTTAGATTCCTCAATAGCAGTGACTTTAGCCTCCCATGTTTTTGGTAAGCTATTGAGTATCTTTTTCACCATTTCTACATTAGAATATGTCTTGCCTAATGCTTTAAGACCATTTATGATGTCAGTAAACCTAGTAAACATGTCACTAATTGATTCATCATTCTTCATTCTAAATAATTCATAGTCTTGTGTGAGCATGCCTACTTTGGTTTCTTTGACTTGTGTGGTTCCCTCATGTGTGATAGCTAGTTTGTCCCAAACTTGTTTAGCATTCTCACATTGTGACACTCGATTATACTCATTTGGTCCTAATGCACAAAAGAGTGTGTGCATTGCTTTAGCATTAAGTTGTGCCATCCTAATATCATTAGTATCCCATTCATCTTCTTTCTTAGGCACATCCGACCCATCTACTTTCTTAATAGGAATAAGAGGACCTTTGACAATAATTCTCCATACTTCATAATCATTGGCTTGAATAAATAGCATCATTCTAGTCTTCCAATAGGCATAGTTTTCACCATTAAAGAGTGGAGGTCTGACCGTAGAGTGTCCCTCTCCTACCAAGGGTGTAGACAAACTAGTTTGAGCCATTAGTGATCGTTTATACTCGATAGATGTTAATCTAAGTCACTCTCGAGCCCAAGCTCTGATACCAATTGTTGGCTCTACCGAGAGGGGGGGTGAATCGGTTTTTCTAATTATTTCTACTTTTCCTAACTCTTAATGCACAATCGAAGTCAAATAAGCAATAATGAAATAAACGCAGTAAATAAGAGTAAGGGAAAGAGAAGCAAACACAAGGTTTATAGAGGTTCGGCCAAACTCTTGCCTACGTCCTCTCTCATTGAACTTCTTGTCAAGGTTTTGATTCACCTCTTCCTTGAGAAAGCTTACAAACCACTTGAAGGTGTGGCAAGACCTCTTACAATTTCTCTTGAGACTTTAGAAGTCTCTTTCTAATCCTCTACCCTTGTAATATTCCCACTCTCTACAATATCAGACCTTACAAGGATAGCTCAACCCTTTGAATATCTGATTTTTCAGTGGATGGGTGAAGAATACAGAAAACACTCAAACACAATGAAGTTACAATGAGATTTTCAGATTTCAGATTCTCTCTTGAAGCTTGAATACTTTGGAATGCTTGTTCTGATTTCAAACTTCATAAATGTCACTATTTATAACCCACCAAACGGATAGAACAGTTGGTGAAGCATTTAATGCAAATCCTCCCGTTGAAACCCTCAAAAACTAGCCGTTACAGGAGGTCTCGTCCAAAAGGGATCGATCCCTTTACCAAAGGGATCGATCCTGTTTATCCAGAATGCTTCCCAACTTGTTGCTTGAGCTTTATCATGCTTACTGTCAAAATGGGATCGATCCCTTTACCAAGGGGATCGATCCCTTTTAACCAGAATCAATTTTCTGCACATCTTTAATTGCAATTTGAGATAGTTTGTGATTTTTGTGATTTTAAGTCAGTTCAAAAACTTCTAACACTTTTCTTAAGAGTATTTACTGACTTTTCAGTTGAAATCACAATCCAAAACTTGTTTAAAATATATTCTATTATTGAGTTCATTCAAAGCAAATTTACTTAGAGAAAAATCATTTTTAAGCTTACTTGAATTTTGTCATTTCAAAAGACTTGTCAATTTAAAGCTAACACATGGTTTTAATTGTGGCAAAGGATCTTTTGCTACTCAAAATTAAACATTATTTGCTTCACAAATTGATATTAGTTTGAGGTAGTTGATCCAATTTTTTTTTTGTGGGGGTGGGGGAGTCAGGTTTCATAAGCATTCAATAGTAACCTAACTTAGGATGATCTTCATTTTGAGTATTAGTTTGCAAGTAGCAGGATCCTTCCAACATAGGTCCTTCTGTTGGGACAAAAGAATTCCCTCAATCCAAACATCAATAAAAATTGAGGAATGCAAAAACAAACAAAACAATTTTTAATGTGGTTTGGCTCAACCAAATTAGCCTATAACCTCTCAACCAAATTAATAACCAATCAATAATTACAATTGTGCAATTTTTAAAAGAGAAAAATTGCAAACTCCTTACAAACCCAATCGTGTAATTTTTAGAAGCGAAAAATTGCAAACTCCTTATAAAGCCCAAGTCCCAAAGCCCAAGCCCCAAAGCCCAACTACACACTTTCTAATAGCCCAAACACTAACTATTCTGTTGGTGTTTCTAACTTTTTGAGATACTTTATAAACCAAATTTGACACATCATTTATAAGAAAAAAGCCCTTATTACTTCTCTTAAACTTTTAATATGGGATTCAAAGTAAATCCCAATCCTCTCTTAACTTGAATCCTCAAACTCCCCAAATTGTTCTAATAAACATCATGATCATATTCCTCTAAAGTATTATGGTTCTCATCATCATCATCTTCATCTGTTTCATCTACAAACATAGCTTTATTCCTCTTACAAGATCACGAACCTTTAGTTCTGATATCACTTATTGGGACAAAAAACCTTTGAATGCAAACACCAAAAAAAAAACTGAAGAAAGTAAAAACAAACAAAATAATTTTTAATGTGACTTGGCCTAATCAAATTAGCTTATAACCATCCAACCAAACCAATAACCAATCAACAATTACAATTATACAATTTTTAGAAGAGAAAAATTCCAAATTCCTTACAAGCCCAATCATGCAATTTTTAGAAGAGAAAAATTGTAAACTCCTTACAAATCCAATCATGTAATTTTTTAAAGTGAAAGTTGCAAACTTTTTACAAAGTCCAAAGCCCACCTATACGCTTTTTAATATCCCAAACACCAGCTATTCTATCGGTATTTTCAACTCTTTGGGATTCTTTACAAACCAGGCCGGACACATCATTTGTAAGGGAAAAGCTCTTATAACTTTACTTATATTTTCAATATGGGATTCAAGGCAAATCCCAACACCTTCTCCTACCCCTAAAGCTTTACATAAAGCTCCTTGTTCTACAACATGAAGCCCCAAGCCCTTTGCCTTTATCATTTGTAATGAATTAAGCCACTTGTTGAAGCAAAGCCAAGAAGACATTTTTATTGCACCAACTATGTTCAACATATGTTTTGTTTTTCATGACCACGCCTCTCAGCATAGTCAGGAGCTTTTACAACACCATAAACTTTTCCTTTGATAATCCTCATGGACTCCAAAGCACAGCAACCAAAAATAATCTCCCAAGCCTATGGTATTTCTTCATCAACAATAGATGTGCAAAGGCAATTATATTTCATTCATTAAAAAGTCTTCTAAAGAAGTCAATGTTAAGCTTATTCTGATCCAAAAACCTAAATGAAAAACCTCCCTTTGAACATCTCAAATGCCAAACTCATCTCAAATTCTCCCCTCAACTAGCCTATTCATCCACAATTTGAGGCGAGCTTTTGACCTATGAAGATAAAAATATAATTGAGTGAAATGTGAAAAAGAAAAAGCTTGTAAAGCCTAGTCTGTAAAACTAACATAACTAGCCCAAAACACATGAATGAAGCCTAAAACCAACAAATTAAAGCTTAGTCTAGATCCTATTGCACCTTTGGTGCAGTGGGATCAGTTGATGAATAGTTGAATATGGATAAAAAAGTGGAAAGGTAAAATTACCCTTTCACCTCATCATCATCAGAGCCTTTATCCTAAGAGATTAAAATAGGTTATATGAACTAATATATGAACTCATGTTAGATCGTCCATATGTATTCCTCCTCCACACATTCTTATCCAAGGTAATGTGTTCATCCAACTCTAATACCTCCATATCTTTCCGGATTAATTCCTTCAAAGTCTTTTTCGATCTTTTTCTAGTCTTAACCCTTCTCTCAACATTCATAGCCTTTATTCTCCTAATTGGAGCATCTAGAGGTCTATGTCGTACGTATCCAAACTAACGTAAATAACTTTCACATAACTTGTCTTTGATAGGTACCACTCCAATCATCTTACAAATATCTTAATTTCTTATTCTATCTTTACTTGTATATTCACATATTCACCGTAACATTCGTATTTCTACTACACTCATCTTTTGTATATGCAATCTCTTAGTCTCCCAACATTCACTATCATATAACAATTGTCCTATAAAATTTGACTTTCAATCATATAGGAATTCTTTTATCGCATAACACACTTATAGCACTTCTTCACTTACTTCATCTAACCTAGATCCTATCAGTCACATCATCATCAATCTTTTTATCCATTTGTACTATCGACCCTAGATATCGAAAATGGTCCTGCTTAGGTACTGTCACCTCATTTAACGTCACTATATTATGCTCCTCCACTTAGTTTGAACTGAATTTACACTCCATGTATTTAATATTCACTCTGCTTAGTTTGAATCCTCTTGATTCTAACATTTGTTTCCATAATTCCAACTTTGCATTGATCTCCGTTCTAGTTTCAGCATATAGGACAATATTATCTGCAAACATCATACACTAATGCACTTTATCTTGGATGGATTTTGTCAGTTCGTCTGTAACTACTGCAAACAAGAATGGACTCAACGTTGACCCTTGGTGTAATCTCATTACAATAAGAAACTCACTTATTTGCCCTCCACATGTCCTCACATATGTCATTACATTTCCATTCATGTCCTTAATTAGTTCAATATATTTCAAAAGAACTTTTTTCTTCATTAAGGACCATCATTGTACCTCCCTAGGCACTTTATCATATGTTTTCTCCAAATCTATAAATACTATATGTAGATCTTTACCCAGTACTCGATAGTGCTCTATAAGTTATCTAGGCAAATGTATTACCTCTATAACTGATTGACTAGGCATAATACGAAATTGATTCTTCGATATCTCTATATTATTTCTTAATCTCCATTGTATCACTATGTTCCATAGTTGCATCATGTGACTCATCAGTTTTATGCCTCGGTAGTTAGCACAACTTTGAATATCTCCCTTGTTCTTATAAAGGGGTATCAAGACACTCTTCCTCAATTCCTTAGGCATTTTGTTAGTGTGCCAAATCTTATTAAAAAGATTTGTTAACCACCTAACTCCTACATCTCAAAGGCATTTCCAAACTTCGATTGGAATGTCATTAGGCTCAATAGCTTTTTCAATCTTCATTCTATTTAGTGCCTGTTTTATCTTTGCCTCTATAATTCTATGCATAAAGTATCGATTCAAAACCTCACGAGGCACCGAGATATTATCCAAATTTTGATTTGGTTTGTCATTAAATAATTTGTTATAATAATCACGCCATCTATCCTTAATGTCATTGTTATTAAACCTTTCCACCTCCTGATTTTAAATTTTTAAATTTATTTTATTAAAAAAAATATATTTTTAATAGTTTTTTTAGAGGTAGCATAAAATGATCCGATTCAAAAAACCAACCTAATCAACTTGAAACTAAACCCGATCGATTCGATTTAACTAAAAAAGTCAACAATAAAAATTCAACCCTATTAGAATTTGAATTTATCCGAAAGCAAATTGATTCGAATTCATATTGATCCAACCCGACTTGATCCGAATTCAAATTTATCTGAATTTAGATTAACGCAAACCCAACTTGATCCGAATCCAAATTGACCTGAACCTAAATTTATCTGAATCCAAAATAACCTAAACCTGAAAAGATTCAAACTTAAATTTAAGATTATCAATAAATATTTATGTTAAAATTAATGATCAAAGTATTTTGTTATAGTAAAAATTTAATTTTTTTTCAATAATATGAGTGCTATATTTTTTTGAATTTGGTTAAACTTAAATATTCACTTTTTTATTATATTTATTTGAACCTAATGTATAATTATTTAATAGTTAATCTATTATAAAGTACAGAAACTATATCACCTACACTTAATGTCTCTAATTATTCTATAAAAAATCAAGAGAAATTAAAGAGTTGTACAGTAGTGTATTATGATATTTACTAGGATTATTAAATCACTTTAATGCATAAAATTAATAATTATTAAGATAATAGAAATAAAATCAAAAAGATGTAATTAATCTATGAATATTGGTAAATATATTATAAAGAAAACTATTATACAGATTGGTAAACCTTTTGATTATTTCAATCCCATTTTTATTATAGATCGTGTCGGAAGAAAATTTTATTTTCATAAGTTTTGTGATTTTTAGAATATGGTTTCAATTCATTTTCATATCAAACAAATCATACCAAAATAACTAAGGCTTAACTTGAAAAACTTGCCTACTCGACCCAAATCCAAATCTGACCAACTTAAGTTGACTAAAAAAGTCAACGACCCGAACTCAATTTAATTCGAATCCGAATTGATCCGAACTTAAGTTACTCTGAATTCAAATTGACCCAAATATGACCTTATTTGAATTCGAAATAATCTAAATATGAAATAAACTGATTTTTTCTTAACCAAACCTTGACTTGACTCAAACAGAAAATGATCCAAATCCAAAATGAACCAATTTTTTTTAATTTAAAATAATTCAATCCAAAATAAACTAATTCAAATCTAATCCAACCTGTATATTTGTCATCTCTAATTATTTTATTTTTTTCAAACTCATTGCCGGTTCAAATTAATCCTGCGGCGTCCAAAGGCCTCAACCAAAGTTGTGACAAGCAGCAAACATCCTACTTAATCAATGCGTTTGTACACGCGCCACGCAGCTACGTGGGTCCAATATCCATTTGTTCGCCCCTCAGCCGCTTTACGAGTGCACACGCGCTAGTTAAATATAGTTGAGGTGTCCTAACTCATAATCAACTGGCTCAGAGCTGATTAAACACTCAAAAAAATATTTTTAAAGAGAAAAATTCCATTTCGCGTATTTCTCGAGAAATCAAAAACTTGAAACCCCTCTAATATTTGCCCTATGTCTTTCAATTTTTTATTTCAGTCAGCTCTGCGAAGGTCAGTCTCTCTCCGAAGAGGTATGCTTTTTCTCCGATTCTTTCTTTTTCTTTCTCCTTTCGGAATCACCTGACTTTCAGTGCGTTTTGTAACACATTTTTCTCTCAAATGTTTTCAAATGACTCAGTCCGAAACGCTTCGTTTTTTTTCTGTCGGCTTACTTCATTGTATTGTATTGTATTGTTTTTTTTTTCTTTCGCCATTGCACTTAGTTTTGATGATTTCTTGGTTAAAGTGCTGTTTGTTTGCTGAGAAACCTTCGACTAGAAATTTTTTTTCCTCATAAGTGTTAACGGTACGGAATCTGGTAATGTAGTAATCTTATATAAGTGAAGTCGAGTTGTCTGGTCTCTGAAACGGCACTGTGAAAGGAAGTTAGAAAGTTAAAGGTTATTTTAGCCTTTTAAAGGACATTTAACGCTGTTTTTCCAATTTTTTCTTGTATTTCTTAAGAGATTCAGATGGAAGTACTACGATTAATTAATGTGCTATCCTATTTTCCGAGGTTATGAACTTTTTCTTTTTAAGAAAAAAACTAAAATTTAAATTAAAGAATGTGGGAACGAAAAAGCAACCTTTTTGTTTGTTTTCTTCTGTGAAACTAATTGCTGCCCTGTTTCCTGTCTAGGTTTCTGAAAGATTGATTTTAATCTTCAAGGGTTTGGCTTGGTAAGGTAAACAGTTTAACTGCCTTCTTCTTTTTGCATGTAATTATGGAGGCTTTGGCTATTTTGTTTCTTTCTTGAACTTGAATTATCTCAATTGTATCAAAGAATGATCTGAAGTTATGCGGATCTTCTTCGTGTTTAATTATCTTAATTTAGTTGTATACTTCAGAAGTTAAAACGAAGTGTTTCTTTCCCACTCTGATTAAGGTATGTTAGTTATGGGTCTAGTTAGTTATGTATGGCAATCTTTATTTTCTGATTTTTGGCATTTGATACTTAAAAAATATAGTATTTTCAATTTCCTGCTGTTACTTTTCTACTTTTATTCCCGGACTGACTGTTTTTGCCTACCTGCTCTCCCCCAAAATGGGAAAATGCAGTTATAAGTATTGGTGTTTGCAGACCTGCAAAACTGATAGCTGATAAAGCATCATGGCACCAAACCCCCGAGTTGTGCAGGCCTTTCGCTCAATGAAGGAAATAGGAATTGGCGAGGAAAAGGTAAAACCAGTGTTGAAGAAGCTGTTAAAGCTGTATGACAAAAATTGGGAGCTAATTGAATCGGAAAACTATAGAGTTCTTGCTGATGCTATCTTTGAAGAGGAGGATAGTAAGGTACATTTTCCTTTATAATCTGTTTTCATTTAGTTTTAAGTCTTAGCACTTGATGTATTTTTGGCACTGCCTTGCTTTTCAGGTGTCAGAAACAAAAAAAGACAATAAATGCTATGTATGTGACTCATCACTCTGACTTATGGTGGTCCTCCATAATTTTTCCTTTTTCTTGTTCTCATATTCCATCAGGGGTCAACTCATATGGTTTGATTGTCTTACCTAGGAGGAGGAAGATATTGAGGATGAAGGCTCGGTACCTGATGAGCTTGTACGCCCCTTGAAAAGAATACGCTTGAAAAACCAAGAGGGTCTGGCATCATGTTCTCAGAGAAACGACAACTCCAAGGTGGATGGAACCTTTTTAAAAAAGCCTAAAGTTGAGGAGGATGAACTACCTCCTGCTTCTTCCCAACAGCAGTCACTTCAGCGCAATGTTGGAAATATAAGGACAGAATTCTTGCCTTCTTCACCTCGTCCTGTTTTACCTCAACCTGCCTCTCCTACTCCTGTTTCACCCCATAATGGTGGTAGGAATAAAGGGAAGCAAACTGTAGAACCTAGGCCTTTGGCGGTACTAGAAAGATCTGAACCAAATTCGCATTCATCTCAAATGCATGTTAGCTACAAAGGAAAAGAACCTATGTCACCTCTTTTTGCTTCCAACGGCAAAGGCCCTGATAGAGTATCTCTTGCCTTGCATATTAAAGATCCTGCACCTGAGCCTGGTATTATTCCTAAGAAAAAGGTACCTGATACTCATGCACTGATCATACCAAAGGAAGAGCCATTTACCGATGACATTCCAGAGGATGAGGTTCCTATTGCAGTTATTCATCCAGGTAACTTATTGTAGTTCCCATATGAATAACATTTGTTCTTTTTCCTCCTTCACTTTTCATTTCAAATCAATATTTGATTAGCCCTGTTGCTATTCTCTAGCTGCTAATTTTGTTTAGTCCATTTACATGTTATGAAAATTTTGTTATCTGTACTATGAAATGGATAGGCTTACAGTGGATTCTTTATATGTTTCTTGAGTTAAATAATATGGCAGTCAGGAACCAGTGTTTAAGAATAGTGGAAATGCTCCTTTTGATGGTCATTTTTATAGCATTTAATCCCTTCTATGTACACTTTTTAGTGTGTCCTGAGGGTAGAAATGTATCATCATCATCATCATTAGAGCCTTTATCCCAAGAGATTGGGGTAGGGTATATGAACCAATATCTGAATTCACGTTAGATCGTCCATATGTATTTTCCTCCTCCACACATTCCTATCCAAGGCCGTTCCAACTCTAGTACCTTTATATCTTTCTAAATTACTTCCTTCCAAGTCTGAGGGTAGAAATATATATATATAGAAAAAAAATCAGGTACACCGTAGGCTTTTCAAATTTACTTAAAAAAAAGCATGAGAAACAATGGTCTGGAGTTTGTCGTATTGGTACTTGTCCCATGATGTTTGGCATAGTATTTGGACCTCTATACCTGCCAACCTGGTAACATTCTGAGCATAATCTCTGGGTTTTACGCACTCATGATTTCAGCCGGTTTCTCCACATAGTAATTGAAAAAGATGTAGAGTCTGTGACCTCTGTCTTTATTAAAAGGAAAGAGAAGTAGAGATGTAATCCATATATATGTTTTTCGCTATAGACATACAACATTTTGAGTTGTATGATTTAATGGTTTGCATTCTGAAGTGCCTGTATATGCTGTTTTAGTGGTTATACGTTTGTACTTCAGAAAATGATGAGTTAGTGATCTGAAGTAAAGATCCATTTTTCTTATTTAATTTATTTTTGCATTGGTTTGCTTGCTCTCTTGAGCTTTAAGGATGCAGTCGTTCTACTGGCGATTACTTCTCCAAGATGCAGCTTGCCACCATACATGTTACTTTCACTACTCATATTAAGGGAAGCTTAGTGAGGACTTTTTGTCAATTGAAATGTATAAGGATACTTTGGTTGTTGATAGTTATTTCTGTGATTGATCCTTATCTGATGTATATAAATCTATTTTTGAGACAGGGAATATGCTAATTAACATTATATCGTTGGATATTAAAACAGTAATTGATATTTTTCTTAAGTTGTTTGTTTTTGTTCTATATTTTAACATTTTTAATCCTTTATTGTTTATTTATTTTACTATAACAATTTTTTTTAATAGACTCATTAAGCAGAAGAGATCTGCCAATTAAGGATTTTTCAACTGGAAAATCAAATTGGCAGGAGCCTCCAGAATCCCTGCATGCAGATGAAATTGTAGGTGCTGGTGCTTCAGCTTCAATGAGTGAGAAACGTACTAGCTGTGAAATTGCTACTGTTCCTGATGAAAATCCTTCTAACCTAGAAATTGCCTCGTCGCCATTGGGAGAGGTGAAGATTTCTTTAAGCTACAATTCTGCTCTTGGAAGGCCGAATTTCCAATTACCTAATATCGATGAATTAAGAGAACTGATGGAGCAGAGATGTCTCCGATCATATAAACTCATTGACCCAAATTTTGATGTCATCAAAGTTCTGAGTGATATGTGTGATTGCATCTCAGAATTGGCAACTAATTGCTCTAATCAATCGCAGGAAGGTAATGTGATGCCAGCACTTGATGCATTGAAGAAATCTCCTGCAAGGGATGTTCTTGTTGCTGAGAGCAATAAGGAAAATGGTTGCTTGGTAGCTAGAATGACAGATGGATCTTTCAATGTTCAGTGCTCTGCAAATGGATGTGTTGACAATGTGGGGGGGAAGGAATTGATGGTTGTTCCGCAGCATCAACTTACACCTAATGAATTAAGGTGGCTTCATGATGCAAGTGACATTACCAAGGGAGAAGAAAAAGTTGAAATTTCATGGGTAAATGAAATTAGTAAAGATTTTCCACCCCCATTTCAATATATATCAGAGAATCTGGTATTTCAAAATGCTCATGTTAGTTTTTCTCTTTCTCGGATCGGAGATGAAAGTTGTTGTCCGACATGTTTTGGGGATTGTCTCTTGTCCCAGCAGCCGTGTGCATGTGCTTGTCAAGTTGGGGGAAAATTTGCGTATACTTCGGCAGGCGTTGTCAAGGAGGACTTCTTAGAAGAGTGTATCTCTTTGACCCGTGATCCTCAACAACAGTGTCTCCTAAATTGTACAGAGTGCCCTCTTGAGAGATCAAAGAAGGATGACTTTCCAGAACCTTGTAAGGGTCACTTAAAGAGAAAAATTATCAAAGAATGTTGGAGCAAATGTGGCTGCAATAAGCATTGCGGCAATCGGGTGGTGCAGAGAGGTGTAACTTGTAAATTGCAGGTTTGTTTCATCCTAATCTTGTACAATTTCTGGTCCTTGTTAGTTTGCTTTAAAAATTAAGGCATCAACCTTTGAATTTGCTTTTGTAAACCCCTAAGTCTTCCATGACTAATTTGCTTTGAATTTTAGGTGTTTTTGACACCTGATGGAAGAGGTTGGGGCCTCAGAACTCTGGAGAAGCTTCCCAAAGGAGCTTTCATTTGTGAGTTTGTTGGAGAAATACTCACCATCTCCGAGTTGTATGCAAGGAACGTAGAGAAACATACTTGTCCAATCTTGCTGGATGCTTATTGGGGGGTGAAGGGAGTTTCTAGGGATGAAGAAGCCCTCTGTCTGGATGCCACATGTTATGGAAATGTTGCTAGGTTCATTAATCATAGGTAATTGTTTATATGTTGTACATTAGACTTTCTGTGCCGTTGACTGTTGCCTACCGTGTTAAGAAATTTTCAATTGCTTGTGCATCTATTTTTATGTTGCGTGTTTTTGTCACATTATTAATAGATTTTGCTGACATTAATGAAGTTTCCATGAGTGGTGTAAGTTGGGAGATCAGTTTTTTTTTTTTTTTTTGGGGGGGGGGGGGGGGTGGGTGGACAGACATTAGTTAAGATATTAGTGCCAGGAGATATGAAAGGTTTACCTGCAACATTGATTTAATTTACATTATTTAGGTTTTATTTTAATTATTGTTATAGGTTAAGGCATATGATGGCAAGTGCATTTGAAGAAATACCTTAGCACCTTGAATAAATTGAGACTTAAATTATCTGGTTTTTTATTTTGTTCTGTTTTCTTATGTTGCTAGATGCTTGGATGCAAACTTGATTGAGATTCCTGTTGAAGTGGAGACTCCAGATCTTCATTACTATCATGTATGAAATACTGATCTCTTCCACCTTCCTAGTCCTATTTGTTTTGCTGTCTTCAATCATTCGCAATATCAAGTCTAATTGAGCTTACTGTGTGCAGCTAGCATTCTTCACAACAAGAGAAGTTAACGTGCTTGAAGAGCTGACTTGGGTGAGTGATTATTTATAGTTATATTATTCTGAAGCTTGTAGTTAATATTTGTTGTGTTTCATAAGGTTAAAAAAGAAAAGAAAATGAAAGTAACGATCAGATTGTTGACTTTGCATGAGAAGAGATGGACTTGTACCTTTTTTCTTCTTATAAGATTCAATCAGTTATTCTAATCTAACCTTACATGTACCTCTTTGACTTGGTGATAGCTTGCCTCCTGATCTGCAAGGGAGTTATTCGCTTGTGGACTTGACTCGAGAACATTTCTATGAGCACGCTGACCTGGAATGATAACTGAACCATTGTTGACTTATAGTGTTTCCCCCTTTCCCAACTTGGATTTGTACTTTCGGATGAGTAAATACTTTAAATTGGAGTCACATTATTATATATTGTCATTTGGGAAGTCAAAATGAATTTTGGCTGGATTCAAAATTCATTTTAGGTTCCATAAGTTATAATGTGTTGCAAAATTCTGCTCCATTGAAGGGAAAGGAAATTCACATTTATTTATTTTTTTTCTTTTTTTTTTCACCAATAGTACACATTGTGTCTGTCAGGCACACCATTGATATATTCTTAAACACTGTCTCAAATTCTCTTTATATTTAGGGCCTTAAAACAAACACTCTCATCTTGCTTTATTTGGCAATCTTATCTATTAATCATTTTACGATGTGAAAATCATGCAATGCTTTATTGCAATACAGGAGGAAAGTTAGTTTCCTTTCTCACCAAGACAACTTTTAGATATTCCTGGATCATGCATCGTAAAGTTAATAGTTCATATTTTCTGTATTTTATAAATTAATGTGTGATATGTACCCCTTTTGCCTGTATTCCGTAAGTTAGTCTGCTTAATTTTTCTGGCTCTATTGCATTTTTTATTGTGTATGCATGCATGAGTGTCCTCAGACATTGAATGATGCTATTTTTGTTTGGACATATGGGATTGAGAGCAATTATATGTTCTTCTAATGTGGTTTGAGAAGAAAACTGGGTATCAGCTCATCCAGTATCATATTATTTTGTTTGTCCCTATTATGAGGCTATATATTCTGTGTGCAGGATTATGGTATTGACTTCGATGATCTTGATCATCCTGTTAAGGCATTCCGCTGCAGATGTGGCAGTAATTTTTGCAGGAACATGAAACGTTCAACTAGTAAGTAATTGCATGTAGAATCTGTAGACAATGCTTTTCATTTCTTCTTATGATGAAATAAAGTTTTTGCAAATTATATATTTTAACCCTTTGAAATTGCAACAACAATATCCATACACAAAAATTCAAAAATTGTTATTTTTCATGTGCTTAACTTAACTCTCCCCCTGGAATATGATTTAATGAAAGTGGGATGCTAAAAACCAGAATATGATTCAATGAAAGTGTGATGATAGCTAAAAGCCAGTCTTTTCATCCATCTAAGAATTGGGGATGCTTTTTACAGGATAATGCCTTTGTGGAGGTAATTATAATTGTCTATGCAAGGGGAAGTTGTGAGTCTGGAATGTTAATAATGATATTAACTAGCAATGAAACAGCTCGCAATCTGCATAAAGCACTTTCAAGAATATTATAGTGGTTCTGAATTTTTTTTAGGAGCGGTTATATTAAATTTCATGAAACTGATACAGTAACTAGAGGTTTTTCCTACGTGTTAATTGTTATTGTCTGATCAATAATTGGTGATCTCGCATCTCTTCTTCATGTTTCTGTAACTACCCTCGTACTGAGGATCTTTTTTCTATTGTGCAGGGTCTAAATCTGCAATAATCACCAGATGAACTGATTCTGGGTCGTGGAAATATTTTGCCATTTCCAATTTACATGATGAGATATAGGTTTTAAGGGAAGCTCAACCAAGTTGTTTGGGGATGCTTTTGCATGGTTTAGATTCACAGAGGTATGAGGCACTTTTGTAATTGGACTTGCTGCAAAAAATGAATGCTAGTTGCGTTGATTAATTCTGTAGGTCAACCCCTCGGCATGTGGTTTCTACCCTGACGCAGATGTGAACTTAGCTTCTTTACCTTTTTTTTTTCCTTGTCTGATGATACTAGGTATAGTAAACCAATTAAGTGGTGCATTCTGTTTTACGGCTGTGCAACGACAGCGGGGGTTTACTACTGGGACCAAAAGCCTAAACAATGAATTCCCCATTTTGGTGTCATTTTCTTTTGACTTACATTCTGCACAGCTAATTATATCATTTTCAAACTGACTAAAATTTCTGCCTTAAGATTTTATATGCAATCACTATATTGCAATTGACTTCATCCTAACGTTTCGTGTTTGGCCTGGAACCACAACAGGGAGTCTTGAACCCTTCCTTTTGTTTATTTATTTATTTTTGCCTCATGCATTCATTCTTTATTCTTTCTCTTCGTTCTCATAATCTTGATCAATAACCACGTGAACTATGTTTGAACTCGCAGAGTAAAATCTAATTGTCAAGCGTGAGCTTTGATCACATATAATAAGGCATTGCCCAACTTGTTTATTGGACTGCTGCTGCTGAGTGCTGACTGCATGTCATTCTGATCTAACATTACTTTTTTCTTGTTTATCCTATGGCAATATGAATTTGTCTTATTATTGGCTTCTCAAAATACAATCCGGGTGACAAAAGAAACAAATGATTAGAGTTAGAGGAGATTTAACATAGCTTCTTATTTGATGAATATGTTTTTGACAATTAACATATATAAAAATGCTTATAAAGCTGTACAACCGTTAGGACTTACGAGCCTACTTACTAAACATACTGCACACTTTTACCTACTGAAGACATCGTTTCCCTGTTGTGAGGTCTCAACAGTTGTTCATGCTCACTGCCTGAGGGCATAAGAGGTCGAATGCTGCCAGGATTTAATGGAAAAAGCATCTGGTAATAACCATCCATGGTTGCCGACAAATTGCAAGTGGCAGAAACCTTTGGAATCTAATAAGAAAATGAGAACATTAGAAATTTACACACATTTTGAAGTCGCAACAATTTAATAAAAACAAGAAACCTAATCAATGCTATTCTTTCGCTCTTAAAATCAGAATAATCTGAACTTGAAACTTAAATGGTTCTCGAAATCACTATTGAGAAGTGATACTCAGTAGAAGTAAAGTTAAAATTCAATAACTCATTGCCCAAATATGCAGAAGAGCAAGTAACAAGTGTATCATGGGAACTTCTTGACAAGAGAGTTGAGACGTAAGCTTATGTTTTCCTAAGTTTTCAATTTACAGAAATATCTGAACAAATTATAGCAAACACACAGTTCATACCTGATAAATATCACGAATGTAACCATGAAGATTGGTGAACTCGACCAGCTTTTTCTTCGTGCATTTGAACATGACATTATAGACAATATCAAACCTAATCAATGTAGTAAACAGGCAAATATCCGCAAGGGTCAATCTGTCTCCACACAAGTACCGTGAACCACCCAAGTGATCATCAATCCTATCCAAGGTACTAAACAAACCATTCACTGCAACATCATATGCCTCTTGACTTTGAGCAAATCCACATCTACACAGTATTAAGATCATCCCAATTATACCATTCAAAAATTGCTACTAATGACAAATTGAGGTAATTCTGAAGTCTGCAAGTAATTTTCTCAACCATAGTTTTTACGTTTTACCTGTAAACACCATTGTTAACATTGGGGTAAATCACACGATTCCACTCTTCGATCTCACCTTTCAGCTCCGGGAGCGAGAGATCCAAGCCAGGGTTCTGGGCCAACCCGTTTAGACCCGAATTGAAAAACTCGATAATATCATAACTTTCATTGCAAACCACCTCTCTCTTGTCCACGTCCCACAGCATTGGCACCGTGGCCCGCCCATCATACCCTCCTTGTCTCAGCTTGTAAACTTCCTTCAATTTCCGACACCCGTTAACGTTGTCCCTGCTGGGAACAAGAATATCTTTGTCCGTACTTTTATCCTTGTCGGGGATATCTTTGAATTCCCATGAGCCGTCGAGAGCGGGGGCTGCGATGGAGACGGGGACGGCTTCGTCTAGGCCCTTGAGGGCCCGAACGATTAAGGTCCGGTGGGCCCACGGGCAGGGGAGGCCCACGTAGAGATGGAGTTTGGTGGTTGTGGCGGTTGGGTTTTGGCGGGAGAGACGGAACTTTGAGGGAGGCCTCGTGTAACTGCCGGAGGGATCGGAAGGAGCAAGGTTGGACATCATGATCTGCCACGTGGAGGTCCATGCTGTACGGACGGCGGAGATTAGGAGGCCTGGAGGGAGGGATGGACCCCAGAGGAGCTTGGAGATGTCGTTGATTAGATTGAAACCGGTGCTGCTGCTGTTACTGTTGTCGTTGAGGGACATCCTAGGGCTTACGTGGCATGCCAATTTGAAGGAAGTTTTCTGTGGAGAGTGCCACAGGAGGTGAGAGCTGGGGAGTGAAATGCAGTGCATTGCTCTGTGAAATGTTTATCTTTTTTTTTTTGTTCTTATTTATCTCTTTAGACAGAGGAAGAAGGAAGGGATAAATTAATAAAACGGTATCTTTTTTTGGTTGCTTATAGATAATAAAACGCTGCGTTTTGGTTTAAGAAAAGTGAAAACCAGGATAGGCAACGGGGGGCAGTGTAGCCAAACAGTCCAAATTAAAATAAACCCTAGCCGAGCGTATATAATGAAACAACCCTAGCTCAAAAGAAGAGGTATTGACAAACGGAGGAGCACAGAAGAGCCGATCCAAAATGTCGAAGCGAGGTAAAGATTTTCCTTCTTTCCAACTCACCAAGCAAGTCCCACGCTGGTCTCACCGTTTTTTTTTTTCTTTTAATTTGCAACAGGAAGGGGAGGTAGTGCGGGGAACAAGTTCAGGATGTCGCTGGGTTTGCCGGTGGCGGCGACAGTGAACTGCGCAGACAACACTGGAGCCAAGAACCTCTATATCATTTCAGTGAAAGGAATCAAAGGGCGTCTCAATAGGCTCCCATCGGCTTGCGTCGGCGACATGGTTATGGCCACCGTCAAGAAAGGAAAGCCCGATTTAAGGAAGAAGGTGTTGCCTGCTGTCATCGTCCGGCAACGCAAGCCTTGGCGTAGAAAGGACGGAGTCTACATGTACTTCGAAGGTCCAAACAAGTCTTTTTTTCTCCTTTTTAATATTTCTTTGATTTGTCTTTGTTGCTTCTTTTGATAACCAGGTAGCTGAATTTTTTTGTCGGTTACTCTTAATGGGAGTATTGAATAATGGAAATTCGCAAGTTTTAAACAGCATGATGCTGTTGTTTATCTGTTGCATTGTGTTACCTGTCTGCTGGTATATTTGAGTTAGATATGACCGTGTAGTGCTTATATTTATCTGTTTTTGTCTGAAACTTAGTTTGGGTTTATTTATCTGATTGCAGATAATGCTGGTGTCATTGTCAATCCCAAGGGAGAAATGAAGGGTAAATCAACTCATCTTTGTTCTATTTTGATATATTCAATTACAGTAATACTGCTTGTTGAATTGTGGGGTTAAATGCTAAAGTTAGGCCGTTTATGTTGTTTTGAGTTCTATTCAAATGAAGATTGTTGCATCGGTTTTCTCTTGTTCTCTTGCTCTTGCAATGTCAGATTTGAAATCAAGTGAATATCCTGAAATTTTGCTGCTAATTTATCTAAATTCTGAAAAAGAGAACATGTTTCAGTGAGCATTTACTGATGTTGTATAGATTCTAATTTCTATTAACATATAACCTAAGAAATTGAGTTATTTTTTCTAAACATAACTTGATATGCTTTATCTGTGACCATAGGTTTTATGAATTTAACCGTTGTTAAGCTGTTTCTATCAATGCCTTTAGTGTTGATTTGCAGCTAAGTGACCGAAAACGATGTTGTTGGATTTGATGTTTGAAACTTGGGTTCATTGATTTGTTGTTCCAGGATCTGCTATCACTGGTCCCATTGGAAAGGAGTGTGCTGATTTGTGGCCTAGAATTGCAAGTGCTGCCAATGCTATTGTCTGAAAGATTTTCATGGTTTTGTTTGGGACAGTAGTTTTTATGTTTCTTTCTATTATTTTCCTTATAACATGTTTTCAGAGGTTTTGATCAAACAATAGTAAAACTTACTGTTGTCTGTCTAGTCAAAAACTTATCTTCAAATATCTTTTATGGTATTACAATTGTTTTAGTATGCTTCTATCTATCCTTTTTGGCTCAAGTAGAAGCAACAAATTCCTCTCAATTTGTTGCCTTGGAACATCACTAGTTGCAGATTGAAATTTCTTGCCATGCTAATTTGCATAATTGGAATGATCTTCCTCATCCAACCAGCCTCAGAACTTGGAAACCTTTTAGTAGTTGATGTTTGCCACCATTTGCGATTCTCTCACAGATCCTGCTGCGCTCTCTCAAGCCCATGAGAAGATTTTGGATTGGAATGATGAGCTTCCGCTGAACGGATCATTTTGTTTCGATACACTGTAACAGTGGGGCTTGTTGTATATATCATTGCATGAGCAAACTCTTGGGGTAAATGACTATTTGCAAGACCAAAAATAACAAAAGAATCTTTATCCAAAGAGCAGCTCAGGGGCCAGGGTCAGTTCTGTATACTGCAACGATTATCAACTTGAAAGAATCTACTCGTTAAGAGTGTGTCAGTACCTTCAGCAATGGTCTCAACTTTCTATTTGATTTGCCAACAATCTTTTGACAACAATTTTTTGACTTTTTGATTTGTTGATTAAGAATGAGTTGTAAAGATTTGAATTTAAGCATCTTCATATCTAATTATTAATATTTCTTTATAACAAAAAAAAAACTTTCTATTTGATCTCAATCTTGGGGTCAAATTTTGTTTAATTTAACACAAAGGGTTTATAAGCTAATGTGTTTTGAGAATGCTGGTCGATTCACGATTGTGCCAACTAATCAACCTTAGTTAACAAGAAAAATCATCCAAAACAACCGGTTTTGATGTTATGACGTGTCTCGTCACTGACAAAAAAATTATTGATTAAGGATTATTTAGAATAATTATTGTTTTATTAGATATATACTCCCTATATTATAATATAATACATAAGTTGGGGCGGGAAAACTGAAAAGATCCATCTAAAAACGTTGGGATCTTCTCTTTAGAGTAGAGTCGACATCTTCTTTCTGTTTTGTTCTCTCTTTTTCTTCAATTCCCCGTCGTCCGCTCCTCCAACACTAATCAGTAATCAGCTGCGAGCCAAACCCGGATTAGCTTCAAACCTCTTCCCAATCTGGTCTCTCAATCGGCATTGTTGAAAACAGAGTTTAAGGGAGAAGACGAAGAAAATAAGGAGAATGGGATGGAATCACCCAGACATATCGTTGGAAGAAATGATGAAACTGATAAAAGGTTTTGTAGATATGCTAATTTTAGCATCTGGGTATCAGTCATCTGGTCTTCTTGCCCACTGGGACTGCGATAACATTAAGCGAGCCTTTCAATGGGCTCTCTTCTTCGAAAACGTCAGTAGTCAGTACTCTCTTTATCTGTCTCTGTCCTTCTCTTCTCTGAAGCTCATTAACTGGTTTATTCTATTTTATGTAAGATAGCGGTTTTTCAAGAAATTTGAGATCTTTCCTTAAACAAAAGTGTAACTCTTCTGCATATATTAATTAGGGCAATGCAAATCGTACTAATTGAAATTTCTTTTGCTATGTTTTTTTAGGTTTTTAGGCGTTTAAGCAGCTTGGATGTTTACCAAGAGTCTGTAGAAGAGCTTGATGCAGCTCTATTTGAAATGACATCCCATCCTTCCTTTCCTCAGGTTCTGGTCTTTATACATCCACCTTTTTTATATACTAATCGAATTTTTATGTGATTGTATTGTTATTCTTATCATTTTCATGGCAGGGCCTTGCACATTTGTCATCTGCTACTCTTAGAAGGGCAACAGTTTTTTTGTCGGAACACTTGCTCCATAATTTGCCATTGAGGGATTCACATCTAAGAACAGTTTTGACAGCAATCATCGAGATGGATCTTAGTAACCTTTCAGAGACAGAACATGACTGTCTCAATTCATTTTTGGATAATTTGACACTGCAAAATAGAATTCTTAGGAGGGATTCGAATATATCATCTTCAGATGTAATTCCAACTGTGGAAACTGAAAAGTCTGGCAGTGATAATCTTACTCAACTTGCTGTTCAGGAACTCTTCAGGAGGCAATCTTCCGTGTCATGCATATCAAGTATTGAGGAAGGAATGGATATTCTTTCTAATGCTGTAAGACATAGCAGCTGGACAGAGTCAGACTGTAGCTTATTTAGAGAAAAAACGAATCATGAAAATCTTCCAGCTTTAGTGCAGTAAGTACTGATAATCTTGCTAGTAATTCCATGTTGCTCAGAAATATGAATATATTAGTAAATGCTTAGTTTTTAAAAGGATATGGAATATGTTTGTTCTCTTTACATCACCACCCGACTCTCTAAAAGACTATCTTTCATTTTCTTTGAAACTCATGGATCTTCCCTGTTAGTATTTCAACTAACAATTTTCTGATGCTGTAATCACAGTTTATGAGATACATTTGGTGCATCAATTGCTTATACTCTGCATCACTTTTCTTATATTTTTTTGTATCTAGAAGTGCAGATGCATTAGTTGATGTTGTTAGATGGAACCGTTGGAAATCAAGGGCTTTGTCATATTTTCTTGATAAGAGAACTATTAGATTGGTTTCTGGTGCCAGTTTAATATTTTCAGGCACTAACGCACAATGGAAAAAAGTGTTTGGGCAGCTGAACTTCTCAGAACAAAGTGGCAACAATGATTTACATGAGGCAATTGTAAGTTTGTTCTACTTGTTATTGATGGTAGTCATGTAAGCTTGTTTTACCATGTTTGATGCGTCATGCATATCCTAGTAGTGAGTGTCACGTGCTTGTTCATGTCTATACTGGTCTAGTTCTTGCTCTTATGCTTGTGCTATGTGTTTGGCTGTCATATCATTATGTCCATCTACATGTTGTAAATGGAAGCTATGCTAGATTTGGAGGCCGGGGAAGTATTAAACATTGGTAGAAAGATACGGATTTAGTGTTATATACCCATATATATGCTATCCTTTATGATTGTTTGTCATTTGTTAATTTGGACTTTGAATGAGTGGTTTACATTCAAGGTATTTTTATTAATGATTTATCAGGAAAAGAAAAGCATATCTTTCTCTTTCTTTTATTGTTTGATGTTTCATGATATTTATGATAGATGTTGTAGTTCCTGTGGTTACATTGAAACTTGAAAGTAAAAGGACATGAAAGCTTGTTTTAATGTTGCGAAAAGGACATTCTACTTTGAAAGTTGCAATCAGCTTGGGACAATTTTAGTCTTGCATCTGCAACTTGATTGCAGTAGAAAATTTTTTTCTTCCTGTTTACAAGAGCATAATTTCGGTTTTCATTTTTGTATCAGCTGGTTGTCATCAATTAATTGCACTTAGATCTTATTGTCATCACTAATATCCTGCTTAGCCAAGATTGGTTTTGGTCATATACTGGTAGGGTGGCAGTAAATGTGGTATCTATTCAAGTTATGTGTGTCAGAGTTTATCTTACATCAGTCTTTTCTGGAGATATTTATTTCTTTTTAAGCTCTAATTATACTCAGAAATCCTTGTTTTCCTCCATTTTGTCTCTTGAAACAGGAGCTCATGTTACTTGGATGCATTACAAGCAAATGGAATTGCATAATTGAACACTTGATGTCAGTATCTTATGATTCTGTTACCATCGCAAAGCAATATCATGTAGTTGCTAACTCAGTCTTTAGAATATCTCGAAGTTCTCATCAAAAAGAGGAAATAATAAAATCAAAGGTATCTTTTGAGGGTGAACTGTAGAGATCAGTGAATGTTGCGTTGCGTATGCCTGTTTTCTTGTAGTACAACCATCTTTAGTTTGCTTGTGTTTATGCGTGTGCGAATGTATGTATCTATGCATGCATGTACGTATGTATTTATTTATGTATGCATGTCTTCGAGGAGCTTAATTGTGTTTGATCTTATTTTAGAATTGATTTTTTGTTTTGTTTTGTTAAGATTATTATTTCAACTTTCTTTGTTATTGTAGGATTTCTTGTTATAATAGTAAAGGTGGTTTTTACACTCCTGTTATTGCATTATAAGGAGGTGGATGATTTTACATCCCACAGGTCAATTATTGAGCCCCTGGTGCCATGGAAGTCATTGGTTCTGTGCCTGCAGTCTTGCTGATCTCAGAATCTCAATAGACCTTCCATATGCCCAGAGTTCTTAAAACCCTTGATTTTCACTGGTATTGTCCTGACTTTTTAAATCTTGGGTAGAGTAGAGATCCTAAGTTTTATGTATAATTTAACTATATTTATACGTAACTGTTTTCTTATTCAAAGTGACTGCACTATCCTATCAAACTTATGGTATGACTGCCATTTTTACCTCTTCTTTCTTTCCTCCTTAATCAGCAATCAATCATCACTGAACAGGAACAAAAATCATTTGTAAAAGATTTGTTTGATTGATGCTGAAAAACAGAAAGGGACCTATTAGCCTCATTCCTGTAGTTGGCTTTTATCTTTTCTCCTTGTGTTTAGTATAAAAACCACTGCTCTGGGTAGGACCAAATCCTAGGTAGTTCTTTTTCTGTTAAAAAAGATTGGACATCCTCAGTGACTATTTTGAGTATGCTATGCAACTTGTGCAATATTAGTGTAAAATGGAGAATGAGTCAAATGACTGTAATTTTCCCCTGACGAGTATTGCGCTTACATCTTTGATTGTAGTGTAAATTTGTCCGAGAGTTAATAGTATTTTTTGTCTATGTGAATTTGCATGTGAATGTTGTGCTGGACAATATCTCCAAATCCATTTTTTTTCTTGCTTTTAATCTTCTAGTTTGCATCACTATTTATAGTTTATTTTGGTTGTCTGCATTAGGAAGGTGGTATTCTTGATTATCTGATGGGACTGTTGGGTGGTCAACTTCATCTGTTGTGGAAATTATCTCCTTCTCTGGCAGCAGTTTCACTTCCATCCTGGTATTATTAACCTCTGTGCATGGCTTTGGATCATTTCAGTCAGTTCATTTCGTTGGAATAGATAATGAGGACATTCCATATGTCAGATTGTGAACAATATCACTTCATCTTTTATGCTTGTTTAAAATTTAGGAGGTTGCACGGATTTAATATTAATTTTAATGAGTCATATTGTGTATGGCTACCTAACAAAATTAATGGCAAAATCAGATAATAGGAATTAGGAACTCTTATCAGTATTAAATAAATTGATGAGCATTGAATTGAATGTCTCCATATTATTACCAATGGAAGGGTTCAATTTCCATTGGATTCTAATATTTATACTGGCCCTGTCGACATTTCTACGAGTGCTTGTAGTTTGCCTGCTCCCAAGATGTTTCTAATTGGCATTGCAGGTCGACCTTATTTAGACTTTACTTGAGTGAAATAGAGACTCAACTCAAAGGAAATCCCTCCACGATGAGGTTTGGCATTTGTAAATCAATTTTAATTGTTCATTGTAATGTGACTCATTGTTTTGATCCTTACATGATGGCAGTTTCATCTCCAATTCCTCTATATCATGTCTTGTAGATGCTGCAGTTGTATTCAAGATAGGAATGAGCATAAAGATTGTGAGTTTATTACTTCTCCATATACATATCCTCCTCATGCATGCTTTTATACGGACTCCACAACTTGCAATGTAAATTTTACTTTCCTTGCTGAGTTAGGAACCTTAAAATGGCTATATACCAAACGCCACAATATTTAACTTAGCTGTTAGGCTAGTGGCCTTAAGGTTTCAATCTGACTTTTAGAAATTACTTTATTGAAGTATAAGCCTAAAACTTAGAATTAGTTACTTCCTGCATGTATACATGTTATACATACAATTTTGTCATTGTTGTCAGTCAACTTTGAATGTCAAATATGACATCCAAATCTTTTCATAAATGCTTTGGTTGTTCCCTGCGGGTGAAAATTAAGAAATAAGTCATAAAGGTTTTTGTTTAGATTCTTCCTATCAGGTAGCTTTCAGGCAAGCATTAATTTTCTCAATTTATGATCAAAACAAGGATAATGTTTGCTACTTGAGGGAACATTCCCCGTCTGTTGGCATAAGATGGTCTGTGTTCTTGGAGATCACTTGAATGGATAATAATACTAATGGCATATGGCACTTGAATCGTGTTTATGTGATAGAAGCCATAGGTATAACATCAGCAATTGCATAGGTTTGTTAGCTAAATAGAGTAAAATCCTGAATGTAAACAATCCTTCCATGCAATGCATAGTCAATCAATGTAGGGACAACAGGGAACTTACCTAGTTGCCCCCAATTTGTATTTCCAACTATCTGTTTCTTCTTTATTGAGATTCTATGCTTTATGCTAACTAAAGTAGATCACTTATCTTTGTTTGGATATTGGATATCAAAAAGATGATTTTTCTTTTGGATAATTGAAGAAAACGTAATTTCTAGAATGGAGGAAGATTTGTATAAAATATCTAAGTAGATAGTGTGATGTATTCACAGGTGAACTTGCTGAGAGAATTTGGTGTCTCTACATCTTTCATGTTTGTGGCTCTGGCACATGTGGTGCTTGATAGCTGAAATTTATCATGTTGCTCTTCGATAAGGTTCCTTTTTCTTTTCTCTATCTGTTGCTGAAAATGACTTTTCATTTGTATATACTAGTAGCACCAGGTACTTCTGATCTACATTTTTGTTGTTAAATATCAGCGCGGCACTAACTGCATGTAAACATTGACCGGGATCTTGAATACACAATCAAGATAAATCTTAGTCTTTCAAAAATTCACAATGCATAAATATGATTGTCTAACTTTGTTATGATCAAGCAAAAGAGAAAGCTTGATTTGGGTATTATAAGAAACTATACCGTAAATTGGAAATTGTTTCGGAATTGATATGATCACATATTTATCCTCGTCCCCCTCCCCTCTTCTCCTCTAGGGAAAATGCTAAGAAATGGGAGATAAAAGGCTGTGAAAGTGTCCATTTTAATGTGTGAAATGAAGGATGAATTTGAATTGGTAATGAGCAGATTCACTCCAAAATTTTCAGGATAAAACAGTGTCCCCTTGTCCATAGTAAAATTTCACCAAAAAACAATTCCAAGGAGAAAAAAAAGATGTAAATACTAGATCTGCTCTTGAAAATCACTGTATTTTCCCAGGATGATAGTTTTTTTTTTTTTCTTTTTAACAAAGAAAAAGGTGATGAAACTTATTGTTGCATACAGCATTGGTGTGTAATATGCTTGCTTTTGTTACTATTGATTTTTACTAAGCATCTGTTATCTGCCCCACAGAAATATTTTCACATCTTTGCGGGCCTTCCTCCAGATAAAGTGAAGCCAAACCTTTTGATATTTTAGGACACCCTTTCACTCTCTTTTCCTCACCTCCTTTCGGCACTAGAATAGTCAGACTTACATGGACGGCTTAAACTTTTTAGTCACTGCAAACCTAACATTGGTCTCTCTCTCTCTCTTTTTCTTAATTTGTAGATGCTTCCTAGAAAGTTCGCCATGCATAGACTTGAAGGGAAAATCACAAATGATAAACACTAGCAATCCAAAAGGTGCTCATCACAGCATCACATCAGTGGTCCTTTTTCCAAGTTGGGAAAATGGATGACCTAGGAATGATGGCAAAGCAAAGTGGAAAGAAGCATGGGTGACGATGATTCTGATTCAGACAAATTGCAAAGTGCCATCTATCATCTTAGACAGTGATGTCTTCCGGTAGGAATTAGATGCATGAAAGAAGTTCAACATTTCATGCTTTCTTTCAAACTATATATCTTATTGCCCATATTGCTTTAAGCTTGCAAGCTCTCCTCCTCTGAGTGGATACATAGTTAGAAGTTATCCAGGAGCTAGAATTGAAAATTCTGAAAATGCAAGTCATGAAGAGAATTCGGTTGGCGAATTGGCAAAAGAAAGTAGCAAACGATGGATATGCGGTCAAACTTCTCAGTGTTCAAAGAAGGCCAATGTTGTGGTGCCGCTCAATATCCTATGTCTCGAAGCAGTTTGTTCGGAAGCTGAAGTCACAGTGGAGGCAAGCCTTGAGACTGCATAGACGCAACATGCAGTTCAGTTATGACTTCCGCAGCTATTCTCTGAACTTTGATGATGGGATTTCCCGTGAACATATTATACACTGAATTCAACACGATGAACTTCTGGCTCTTTTCTCCAAATTAAGTCATCGATCTGATAGTTTTCAGTTGTTTGGGGGGCAATTTGATGCCTAAATAAATAAGGTTTTGCCATTTATGTGTTTGTTCCATTTTCTGTTGTCGCCCCATTGAATTTTCTCTGATAACAGTTGTAATTAGTACCAAAATCTGAGATGGTAGGTAGTACTCAGAGCACCATGTATATTTTCTATCTGTAAAATTTCAAGAGAAGCTTTCAGGCATTGGAACTATTTCCTGATTTATGAGTCCTGAATCCAACACTTCTATTTCCAGGAATAAGAATATGTAACTGCTTCCAAGCACGAGCATATTTTCCTGCAATAGCCTGTAAGCAGAAGGAAAAGGAAAAGGAAAAGAAAAAGAAAAAGAAAAGAAAAACTGGGAAGTGGGAAAAGAAGCTGTTTAGAAAATTGCTGTTAGGTGGAAGGCAATTCACTCGCCATCCATCGATTGCTGTGCCCCACAGGCCACATCCGCCACCAAAGAGATAAAAGAGACGGGCATTGTAGGCTTGTTTAGGGCCCTCCACTATGCTACTGCTTTTTATCCTGTCAACACCGAAGCCAAGACATAAGTCACCTATTCTATTTTATTATAGCACTCCACTGCCACTTGTAAATTGCAGCGAATGAAATGCTCAGAATTAGAAGTTGATTTTCCATAGGCAGAGTCCATAATCCACGCACTCCGCTGGCAAATTCCATGTAAAAGCTGTGTTAAAGCTTTTTCTGAATCAATTGCATGCTTCATCTATTACATTACATCCTAAATGTTTACAATCTACGGCTTTGTGATGGACTTGCAATGCCAAACTGTGACTTGTACAAATGACAGATATGCCGTATTTTTCTTTCCTGTTTTTTTTTTTTTTTTAGGATTCAGAAATTCTTCTAGTGCCGTACAGAATAGAGGGAAGAGGGAGAGAGAAAGAACCGATTACAAGGGCTGCTTGTAATTTAGGCTATCGTATCCGGATATCCGGTATCCGACACTCTTCGATCTAATTGTATTAGGTCAAAATGTTTTATAATTGGGTGCTAATGAGTTTGGATAAAAAGATTAAAGTATTATGTTAGGTTCGAATAACACTTTTTAAGTCTCTCATACCTAAATTCGTTACATGTTATCCGCATACAAGAAATAAGAATTTTCATGCGTGTAGAACTATAACTATAAACTAATTTTTTTTTTAAAAAAAAGTTATTCAAGAAAATTATCATATTACCAATGAAAGTCAGAATTCAACTTAAAATTTTTTACTTTTGTGCAAAGTTAAGATGAAGCATTATAAACGAGACAGTATCTAATAAGTTACTTAAAAGTAACAGTCAGCAATGAGTTTTTTTAATAAAATTAAGATTTATATATGATGTACTGACAGTGTATAGTTTCTATACACTGTCAATGCATTAGAGGTTGACACCTCATGAATAGGCCCTTATGGGCAAATTTAAAAAATTTATTTATATTTACATATAAGAGTCTATTGATGAGGTGTCAACCTCTAATGCATTGACAGTGTATAGAAACTATACACTGTCAGTGCATCATATATAAACTCATAAAATTAACTATAAAATTAATTAATTATGTATGTATGATATTAAGTAATAAAAAATTATAATAATAAAATAAAGATGCTATTCTTAACGCCAAGCGATTGTTCTCCATTAACCTGGTCATGCAGGAAAAGCCTGCGAACCATCCCATAAAATTTTAGGATGTGGGATTTGTTTTGGCAAAAACAATTATACTGGACCTCATACAAAGATTCCATCCAACATGCCAACCACTACACTACTTTCCTTTTTCCTTGCCATCACTAGCTGTTTTTAAAACAAATTCTTGCTTAAATATGATAATTTCAAAATAGGAATGTTCATTGCTCAGTTTGATTAATTTCGAATTCAATTAGTTTAAACTGAATTTAATCAAATTAGTTTTTTTTATTTTGTTAGTCGAATTAAAATTTTTTAATTTTGAAATAAAAATTTGATTTAAATTCGATTATTTTAGTTAATTAATAGAAATAAATTAAAGTTAATTGTGTTTTAGATTTTTAATTTAACATATTTGAAATAAATTTAAAAAATTATCCAACAAAATATTCAAATAATAAAGTATTAAGTTAAAAACTCTAATGACACTAAACTTAAAACATCATCTAAATTTGAAATATTAAATATATAATTAGGTTTCATATATTTTAGTTTTATTTTAAGATTTTTACAATTCGGTTAAATTTTTTATTAATTTAGTTAATTAACCAAAAACTAAAAGTCTTTCAAAATCATTTTTATAATTATAAAGATAACTCTATAACCAACTGATTAACTAAACTAATTTGATTAATTCAATTGAAGTCGAAATACGGACACTCCTAATTTTAGATACGATATGATATAAAAATAATATAAAAGTTACACAGATTTAAATTTTGATAAAAAATACATATGAATTTAATAAAAATTAAAAATATATATATTTTTTTATGTATCCACACAATTATCATGCCATGGATTTTTGTATTTTAATTTTTTACATATATCCAACACAAACTAAATACAATACAAATACATAAATTATCAAATAAAATTTTCAAAATCCCACGAAAATAGAATACCTAACTCTTGAATGTCCTGATATAATTTTTTTGGTGAAAATGTCCTGATATAATTGGTCAGCTAAACGAACAAAAGTCTAAAGAACCACTCAGCCAAAAAAAAAAAATTCTAAAGAACCGTCGCTTTCTTGACACGTGTCATCCAAAATTCTCATGGACCATTTTTGTCTGAGACGCCAGACCACCCAACAAACTCTTCCAAAATAAATAAAAAAAAAGAAAGGAAAAGGTTTTTTTTTTTATTTAAAAAGTTGTAAATTAAAAAAATGCAGAGGCCCCTATTGAGTGTTGGCCTTTTAGTAACTGAAAGACCACATCTCTAAATCATACGAGCAACACTAAAGCCCACGTGCTATGGAACGCATCAGATTTTTACCACCCACCCATCATAATCCTCCACGTCAACAACATGTGGACCCCACGGATGAATCCAGGCACTGTTCAATTATATTCCCCTCCATCTCCAGAGAGGTTGAGTTACACGCGCAACCAACAAAAGGCTTGTGTGAGCCCTATCAGTCTCTGTTTCTTATTAGCCTCGGAGGCAGAAAAGGCCAAAACAAGAGGCAAAAGCGGACCTCGTCAGCGTTCACTTCCTTTGTTTGGCCAGCGCTGGTGACGGAATTTAAGAAAAAAAAATCACCTTTAATTCTAGAATATTTACCCCCAAGCCTTCTCTGTTGCTGTAACCCAAATTTTGGATTCGATTCTTTTTGGTGGGTTTTGAATCCTCTTGAGGTTTCTATCCAGTTTTGAGGTAAGACTCAACGTACCAATTTGCTTGTTTTTGCTTAATTTCTCCTTTTTTAGAGGTAAAGAATCTGAAATTTAATTTTTTTTAATGAAGTTTGAGTTAAAATTTGGTGCTTTATTTGAGTTGATTAAGGTTGTAATTGAATTGGCTGCTCTCTGTTCTTTGTGGATATTAAGTTATCCTTTGACACTTTGCATGTTGGGTAATCTGGATATTTTTTTCTGTGAATTTCACATTTCCAGTTGGTGGTGAATTTCTTTTGGTTTTTCAGATGTTTGATTTTTGGAGCTTATTACCACTGTTTTGGTGGAATCTTATGTATTGTATTCACATGTCAAAGCTTTAGAATTATTTTTACTTTTTTGTGAAAGATCAGTATTTTGATATAAATTAAATGGAGCTTGGTCTCACTGAAGATGTATATAGCTCTGGAAAAGGTAGGATTGCTTGGAACATTTATTTAGTCAAGTTCTAGATATATGAGATAAGTTTATTTGACAAAGATTGTTCTTTTAGGGTTGTTTTAACAAAGGGCTGATAAAGTTATTAATGGTCATCCTGAAATACGAGCTGATGTTGTGTTTGAGAGTTAATCAGGGGGAATGTTAAAGCTCACTTAGACGAATGAATGGAAGCATACTTTAGGTTAATGTTATTGGTGGATCATTGTAGATGAAGAAGGTTGTATTATTGAAATGGATTTTATAAAGACATATTAGAAGGGTGTTTTTTTTAAAGCAAAATCTGAAGCATATTGATGGTTAGATATAGCCAAATAGGAAAATAGCTTATTTTGGAGTAATGAAGTTAGTGTGAGCTTTCTTGTGATGCAGGAAACTACAAATAGTGAGTTTAATTTTGCATCTCATTCATTATATAGGAATGGCTGTGTAACAGTCTTGAGCAGTTTTGAAATAGATTATGTCATAACTATATCAGGAAACAGGTTGTAGATACTTTCTTCACAGTAATTGGCTTCAAGGCCGGGAAGAACCTCTATTTTTCACTTGTGAAAGGCATTATGAATTAATAGACCGATGCTTGCTTCCTCTCTTCTGCCTGTTCCTTTAGTTTCTCTGGTATAAAAACTAGATTCTGCTCTAATGTCCGTGTTCCTGTGCATTTTGAGCTTATAATGATTATAATTGTTTATTCCAAGCATACATGGCTATATGCAAATGGAGTCTCTGCAATTGTTTATTCCTTAATTCTGTGTTGCATTTTTTTATGTAGAACAAGCGAGGAAATAGATAATAGAGAGAAATTTTTAGGAAAAGGGAGGAAAAATAGAAGGAAAAGATGGAAGAATAGGAGAGGGGGACAGAGAGAATCTAGGCAGGGGAAAGCTTGATGCTCAAAAGTCAAATTACAATTATAATATCTCAATAACCAAATGTTACTAGAAATTGAAATATGATAAGTTCATGTAGGTTACTCTTAAACTTCAACAAAAATACGAAATACCAATTAAGCCATACATGCCCCTATAATTCCCTAAATACTACAAAGTACATTGAACATGTAAAATATATAAAATAAATTTCTAGGTGATTTAGTTATCTAACAAGCATGATCTTCTCCTCTATCAATTTTGTTCTACATTGATCCAACTGAAGTCCTCTGTTGGGAATTCCATACCGGGCAACCATTTAAGCACATTGTTATCACTTTGAACATAATCTCTAAGAACACTTTCTGAGCCTGTGTTTCTTCGTCTTGTTTGCCTGTACATCTTAATTTTTGTACCAGTATATCCTAGGTGTTTTCGGGGGTTGATTTTTTTTACATGCATCAATATTTTTTAATTTATTGCATAATGGTTACTGATGATGCCTAAAGTTATGATCTTTCCTTGTGGCATATTATATGGTGCATTAACAAGGGTGCTTTCTGGAACTTTTATTGGTTTGTCTGCAGCAGTGTGAACTGTGCCAATTAAGCTAACATTGATTGACAAAAAATTGACACCTCATTTTCAATTTAAGGACAAGTATGGAGGCACAACCTGCTTTATCCATTCAGAGATCAGGTTCAAGTCAGCCCAGTAGTCTGGGGGTGTCTGGAGGACTGTCATCATCTTTACCAGCCCTTTCAACTCATTTGGAAGAGACATATCTCAGGTTGCCCGATACTCAACAAGTGTGCGCAGAAAGGGAACTGATGACAAGGCCTCTGGTCCATGCAACTCGTGTACCTACCAACAGTGGAGTGGTTGGTCACATTTTTTCATCATCCTCAGGATTTTCGAGTGACCTTCATTACTCATCTGCATCACCACATGAAAAGCATTCAAGAAATACTCCTTTCATTTCTCATTTACCAACTAAGGCTGCAGCTTTGCCATTACCACAATTGTCGGCACTGCCTCAATCTACAATATCAAATCATTTCAACAAAGAAAATAGTGGTTCTTGGTCTACAGATCCTGGTTTTCTTGATTTCCCTGTAGGCACCCCTGTCCAGAGCAGTCAAGTTGAGAGCAGTAGTTGTAGTGGTATCATGACATCTGAGGACTTCAGCAAACGGAATGATTGGCAGGAATGGGCAGACCAGCTTATCACGGATGACGAGGCTTTGGATTCCAATTGGAATGAGCTTCTTGTTGATAACACTGTTATGGATCTAGAACCAAAGGTGTGGATGTTTTCTTACTATGGAAGATTAAGCTTAACCACATAAACTGAATACATTTTGGCATTGTTTATCTCTGTTTCATGTTCCCTTCTTGTTGCTTTAGATGGCATATCAGGTGGCAAAACCATGCACAACCATACCCGCACAAAAACCCCAAGTGCATCAGCAGCTTCCTTCTCCATCTGTAGAATGTCACAGTGTTGTGAACCCCTCTTCATCAGCTAATAATGCCCCAGCAAAGCCACGAATGCGATGGACACCCGAACTTCATGAAGCCTTCGTTGAGGCTGTCAACCAACTGGGTGGCAGTGAAAGTGTGTAACTTTCGGCTCTCATGAATTGATTGCCTAAGTTGTTAGGCTTATGTTTCGATTTGTTTGGTATTTTCAACTTACAGGAGCTACCCCAAAGGGTGTGTTGAAGTTTATGAAAGTTGAAGGCTTGACTATTTATCATGTTAAAAGCCACTTGCAGGTACATACACTTCTCTTTTAATTATTTTTGTCTGTATGTGTGCTCAAGCCTCAAAGGCACTGGTTAGATTATCCTTTTAACTGGAGATATCACTCTCTTAACTGCAGAAATACAGGACAGCTAGATACAGACCAGAGTCATCAGAAGGTATATGGCTAGCTCCCCTTAAGTTTCTTATTTTTTCCTATTGTGTTACTTCTCTGCAGGCATGCATCTATTGCCTATTTTGCTTTGCCTTGTAGGTGTGGTTCCTTCCTTGATTCCTGTTCTTATACTTTCTCTTAGTGAGTTATGTTAGGGTTGAGGGGGATTTATCATAGATGGATTGTTGAGAGCTGTATAGTCCATCTTGACCTTATCAATGTAGTGGAGATCTTTTTTTCTTCATTTGGTTAAACCAATTCCGGATTCTTCAGCTGTCTCAGTGAAAATTTATGATGCATTTTTATCATGAACTTAATAATCCTAGCCCCCCAACTCATATATTAGAAATTGTAGCAATATATCCAGATGGATGGATTGTTGAGACTTGATAGGTATATAGTCCATCTTGCCTTCATCAATAAAGTGTAAGTTCGGGACTCTTCAGTTGTCCAGTGAAAATTTATCATGCACTCAATTTTCTTATCCTTCCATACTGATATATTAGAATGGATGGAAACCTTGGGAGGTTGCTTACAATCCAGGAAGAGATGACATATCTGTTGTGAGATGATTCTGGGTCATTAAATATCAATACAACAATTCCCCCAGAAGTTTTTTCTGTCCCTTTGTCTGTCTTCTTATGCAGTCACGTGCACATATGCATACAGATGCCTATTTACTTGGATGCATGCATGATATGTACTTGATTTTGGATTTCTGGTGTTGATACTTGATACTATGCACCTTTTACTGTTATTTATGTCAACCAAAGCTATGCCTTTCATTAAAGTGTGCATTTTTGGATTTACATCCCCCATTCAGCGACATCATCTTGTACTGGTTCATTTCTTATCTACTTTAGATTTTCTTAGTCTAAACCATATTTGCTATCCCTTTGACATCACTTTGCAAGGGGAGACAGATTTTTTAGACTACTTATTTCCAATCTTAACTTTATGGGTTTTATTCATTCTGTGAGCCTATACCTCCACTGTGCTTTGGAAACCATATTTTAGTGCAATGAATTTACTCACTTTTTTACGCTAATTTGTCCATGACTGTGATTATCTTTGTAGTTGGCGTGGATATTTGGTCATGTACGGTTACTTTGGTTATTGGATAATAGCAGATTTAAGGGCCTTGTATTATGTTTATTGGATCATCATAAATTCTTAATGTGAGATTGGGGGCATCACCGCATATCTAACTGAAATATGACTTTGGCTTGCAGGATCATCTGAGAAAAAATTAACTCCTATCGACGAAATATCATCTTTGGACTTGAAAACGTAAGTAATTTCTAATATTGTCAAGGATCTCTAATAATCGTGTATGGTTTTTTTTTTTTTTAGAAAATTGCATTATGGACAAATTGTTTGAGCATCTGCTTTTATACTTGAGGGGCTTTCATGAATTCTGAGTAGCATACTTGGTAATATCTGGACGTTTGTTGCTATAAAT
Source organism: Heritiera littoralis (assembly GCA_031772115.1). Classification (NCBI taxonomy): domain Eukaryota; kingdom Viridiplantae; phylum Streptophyta; class Magnoliopsida; order Malvales; family Malvaceae; genus Heritiera; species Heritiera littoralis. Next base: position 1,038,979 of record JAPDPK010000186.1, read on the forward strand.
GAGTGGGATGCTGCCATTTCTAACAGGGAATTATCTCCTTTTAAGAGCAGGGTTAGTGACACAAAGCAAGGTTTCTTCTGAAATTTGTAGGAACTCTACTAATGGAAGATACTTTATCTTCAAATCTTGCCAACTGTCCGATAATCCCATCACAAGGCAAATGTTAATCTGAAACCATGAAAGGATGATTCATGAGTCCCCTTGGTTCTTTTTTTCAGTTCCCTTACCTGATGTGGATTGTTCCTTCAAATCTTATGTGGTGTTTAAGTTGTGGCACAAATAAGTTTGTCATATGCTTCAAAAAAAAAATGTTTGCCATGAATGTTCTTGGTAATTCTATTTGGTGGGTAAAGGAGGCTGTGAAGTTGATAATTCTTTTCTTGTTTTGCTGTTGCATCAAGCAAAAATTTGATTATAGGATATCCCTAATGAGGGGAACCTTAGTGCAACAGTGAAGGTTGCTTTTTTGTGATCTGGAGGTCATAGGTTGGAAAACAACCTCTCTGTTTATGCAGAGGGAAGGCTATGCACATATGACATTCTCTAGACCTCACAATGTGGGAGTCTTGTGCATTGGGTTACCCTTTTTTTTTCTAATAGAATATTTCTAATGAAATCCAGAAGGGGCAACGTAGCTAAAGATGCTTCATTGTGTTGATTTGTTTAATTTAGTTAATCATATCGAATGCATTTTGTCATTTGAACTGGAACAGGGGTATGGGGATCACAGAAGCTTTGCGGTTACAGATGGAAGTCCAGAAGCGTTTGCATGAACAGCTTGAGGTATGAATTTATGTTGGAAATGATTTGGGGACATAAAAGCAGTTTGTACTAAGAAAATTGAATCAAATAGAATCCATCTTTAAATAATATGCCTTGGCGAAATCAGAGAAAACCAAAATCTTTTTCTCCTTTTAGACAAGTAGAAATTATGTATCTGGTTGTTCTCATTCAGATGCATGGCTTTGGAATTTGAACCTGGACAAACACAAACTTTTTTTTTTCCCATGAGTAGTCAGGGAAGGTGAGAACAACTGCAGGTATTTGCACATTGAGGGATATGATGCCATAATTCTATCAGATTATGGACATTATAGACAAGGGTGTTTTTGTTGATGAGATATCAAATCACATGTGATGTGGCTGTTAAATTGGATAACTCGCTTTCTTTTTTGTAGATTTTTTAGCAACAACTTTGAGGGAAGATATGTGTCCTGACTTGATTACTATCAAGCAGTGAAACGTCCCTAATAATTCTCAGAATGAAGACTGGCTGTCTGAAATATATTTTGTAGGATACTAGCTTTTGACATTTAATATTAAAGACACATTGGCTTAATCAGTGAATTGAATTGCTGTGTAGCATCCTTTATGCCTTGTGGAAGTTGGTGCCATTAGAGTCGAAGTTCTGATAGAGGCCATTACTCATTGATTTTCTTTTTTTCTCTGGTGCCTGTTGGTGTAATATTGATATCTTTCCTTTTTCCGCAGATTCAAAGAAATTTACAGTTGCGAATAGAAGAACAAGGGAGGTACCTCCAAATGATGTTTGAGAATCAAAAGTCAGGTTTAGACAAGCTGAAGGTGTCATCTTCAAGTCTGGAGAATCCACCCGCTCTGTCTTCAGATGCCACCAAAGAGACTCCTGCAAAAACTGAACTGGAAGCCTCCAAGATGGAACATGTAAATTCAGGAACTGACTCTGATAATGCCAACTCCATGTTGGAGACAAGTTCACAAGATATGGTTGGCGAGCAAAAGGCACCTGAAACCAATGATCTAGAGAAATCTGAAACCTGTGTTTCCGAGTCGAGTTCACAACCCTCAAAGCGTCCAAGAATTGAAGAATAAGTCATAACAGCTTTAACTGACAAGCATAATTATTTCATGGATGATTTCACTAGTAGGTTAGACCAAGTTGACATAAGGATAGAGCTTTTGAAGTTTTAAGGTCCGCTCCCCTCTTATGTCCTTGTGGACAATTGCATAAGCGCTCTGGCATATAGTTGATAGGACAGAAGCTTATAAGAAAGTTGAGTTTTATTTTCCAGTCTCCAACCTCCTGAAGTGAAAATGAAGGTGCATTAAACACTGTTGCACAACTTGCCTTAGTTATGTCAGTGAAAGTGTCCCATTTTGTGGGGAACATTGCTGTCCTAAATTGTTAAAAGATACCAATAAAATTCCTATTCCTAGATTTGTACATATCCTATATATTAAATAATGTAAATGATATTAATATTTTGATATACAAGCAGTGTTGGGCTTCGCAGGCCTGAGGGAAACCTAAGTGATATTGAACCAGCAGCATGACTGAACTGGCCACCATGGTTAAATCTTTGCCGGGAAGGAACAGCTGTTCTTCTGTTTCAATTTCAAAGAGGAATGTGATTGTTTACCTAATACCTATTGGTTTAACAATGGACTGAAGAACTAGTTGTCCTGTAAGAAAACTGACAAGAGATAAGAGTAGGAACAAGGCTATTGTAAGAAAAGAAAAGGCAAAATGCATTTATGATTTTCCTTTCAATGGTAGTTTTTAGATAAGATTAATTTATCTCTCCCTTTTGTTATTTTTCATGTTTTCTATTCTCTTGCTGAGGGGCTTAGCTATGTAATTTTTAGATTTTGCTTAACAAGACGGCATCTTTGCCTATGGTAGGATTACAGTTAAGATCTCGCGTGATATATATAAAAAACCAAACCTTACAAGCCAGTCAAGTAGATATGATAATTTTAAATATGACATGATAATATGATATAAAAATGACATAAAAAATACAAAAGGTGATAGGAATTAAAATTTGATAAAAATTTATAGAAATTTTAAAAAATAAAAAAAATTGTATTTAATATGTCGATATAAATTTTAACATAATAATTTACATATTTTATATGATATGAATAAAATTTTACATGACACAAGCAAATTATCGTATCTATGATAGAATATGACTTCTTTATAATTTTTTTTTCTTTTTCTATTTAAGATTGTAATACAAGTATATACAATGTCAATGTCTCATTTATGTATAGAACAATTTTCTTATTTTTTATCAAAACGTTAGATGAATCAATGCTTGTTTTTTGGGCATGGTGGGGTACGTGACACATGCAAGAAATGCGTAAATGTATACCCTCTAGTTATGTTTTTTTTATTAAGAAGAACTTTGTGTCAGCCTTCGAGAGATCAGGCAACGTCCTTGCCTTTGAGTCGAAGCTAGCTATTCAACAAAAAACCAGGCACTTGACACTCCTCGCACAAGCCAACCTTTCCTTGTCCCTCCTACCGCTCCATTGACGTCTCTTAGACTCAAACCTACGACTGCTCAACTCACAGTTTGGTAGACACTCTATCACGTTTCTCCCTTGGACGACACACCCTCCCTGATATTTCACTCACCTTCTTCACTCTCCCCCGCTTTATAATGCCTTCTTCTCCCTTTCTCTCCCCTCAACCACCTCTTCTTTCTTAACCTCTGATTTCTACTTTCCTTTCTTGCCATGGCCTCAAGCACCATGGCTGGCTTTGGTTCACTTGCCGTCGACGAGGTACTTTTTTTTTTCCTCCTTCTTATGCCTTTCTATATTGTATAATGCTATTGTAATGCATGTGTTTCTTAATTATGGTCGTGTTATTTGGGGTGGCAGAACCGGACTCCGACCAGGCAGTCTTCAGGAAAGATATGCAGAGTTTGTGGGGATGAGATTGGGCACCGGGAAGATGGGCAGTTGTTTGTGGCTTGCCATGTGTGTGGCTTCCCGGTTTGCCGGCCTTGCTATGAGTATGAGAGGAGTGAAGGAACCCAGTGCTGCCCTCAGTGCAACACTCGCTACAAGCGTCACAAAGGTTGATTTTTTTAACTCTCATTTCATTTGATCTCTATTGATGTGTTCAAGACTACATTATTGTGTTAGAGAAACTAGTTTGAACAGCTTGTCCATTAATGTTATTTTGTCTTTACTCGTCCCGCAGGTAGCCCAAGAATTGCAGGAGATGAGGAAGACAACTCTGACCAAGATGATTTTGATGATGAATTTCAGATTAAGAACCACAAGGATGACTCAGATCGGCAAAATGCACGTTTCTGAACTTTATAAAATTTACAGTTTTGTCTTGAATAATAATAATAATAATAATAATAAGCTGATCAGATTAGTTGTCCATGTTTTTTACTTGTTAACTTATCAGCTAGCTATAATAATAAGTTGATTGAAGGAAAAGAGAGCGGTTAGAAATTAAGAAGCATATAATACTAAGGCCAAGATGGTCAATTTTGCAGGAAAATGGGGACTATCATAGTCAGCAATGGCATCCAAATGGTCAAGCATTCTCCGTTGGAGGAAGCAGTAAGTGCATCAAAATCTTCATGTTTATGTTCATTTGCTTTCCTCTTTCGAAAACCCTGATTTAGTCTTACCATATTTATGGGTGAAATATTGTCAATGGTGTGCAGCTGCTGGGAAGGATTTTGAAGGCGATAAAGAGATTTATGGCAGCGCAGAATGGAAAGAGAGAGTTGAGAAATGGAAAGTCAGGCAAGAAAAAAGAGGCTTGGTGAGCAACGATGGTGGGGGAAATGATCAAGCTGAAGAAGATGATTACCTGTAAGTTTCTCTTTTATCAAGCTGAAGAAGATGATTAACCTGTAAAGCTGTAACAACACTAATTTCATTTCTTTTACAGCCTGGCTGAAGCTCGACAACCTCTCTGGCGAAAAGTCCCGATTGCCTCAAGCCTGATCAGCCCTTATCGGATCGTCATCGTCCTCCGATTCTTCATTCTGGCCTTTTTCCTGCGTTTCCGAATTCTAACACCTGCCTACGATGCTTTTCCCTTATGGCTCATCTCTGTCATATGCGAAGTATGGTTTGCCTTCTCCTGGATTCTCGACCAGTTTCCCAAATGGTTCCCCATTACTCGTGAAACTTACCTGGATCGCCTCTCCTTGAGGTTTGAGCGCGAGGGAGAACCAAATCAACTTGGCGCAGTCGATGTATTCGTCACTACTGTTGACCCTCTCAAGGAACCACCCATCATAACAGCAAACACAGTTCTGTCAATTCTGGCTGTCGATTATCCTGTCGACAAAGTGTGCTGTTATGTGTCGGATGATGGTGCTTCCATGCTTCTTTTCGACACGCTGTCTGAAACGGCTGAGTTTGCGAGGAGGTGGGTGCCTTTTTGCAAGAAGCATAATGTCGAGCCTCGAGCACCTGAGTTTTATTTCTCCGAGAAGATTGATTACTTGAAAGACAAGGTGCATCCTAGCTTTGTTAAGGAACGCAGAGCCATGAAAGTAAGTTGCCAAACTCAATGTCCTCATTGTGTTAAAACATGTGACTTATCAAGGGTTTAAAACGTATTGCTTGTGGTTTGCTGTAGAGGGAATATGAAGAATTTAAAGTGAGGATCAATGCACTTGTGGCAAAAGCTCAGAAGAAACCAGAAGAAGGATGGGTGATGCAGGATGGCAGTCCATGGCCTGGAAACAACACTCGCGATCATCCTGGAATGATTCAGGTAATTTCATAAGACCATGAAATATCTTTCTATCCCTGAAAATTAAGACCAGATAGCTCAAAAGCTACTTGCTTTACAGGTCTATCTAGGAAGCGCTGGTGCACTTGATGTGGATGGCAAGGAGCTGCCCCGGCTTGTCTATGTTTCTCGTGAGAAAAGGCCTGGTTATCAGCACCACAAGAAAGCCGGTGCCGAGAATGCTCTGGTGAGTTCTGTTTAGTCTAATTTCTTGTTTGTTTCATTTGTCAGATCAAAGAGGTGCAGCTAATGATTTACTGCTCTTGTTGGATCATGGATGTTATTGCCAGGTTAGAGTCTCTGCAGTGCTTACAAATGCACCCTTCATTCTGAATCTGGATTGTGATCACTACATCAACAACAGCAAGGCCCTAAGGGAAGCCATGTGCTTTTTAATGGATCCCCAGTTCGGAAAGAAGCTTTGCTATGTTCAGTTTCCACAGAGGTTCGATGGCATTGATCATCACGATAGATATGCTAATCGAAACGTTGTCTTCTTCGATGTAAGTCGAGCTTTTTGATGCTATTTTTTTCATTTTGATTTTCAAGATTTAGTACCTAATACCATCTACAACGCCATTTTCGGTTATTTATAGATCAACATGTTGGGGTTAGACGGGCTTCAAGGTCCTGTATACGTAGGCACAGGGTGTGTCTTCAACAGGCAGGCGTTATATGGTTATGATCCGCCAGTCTCTGAGAAGCGACCGAAGATGACATGCGACTGCTGGCCTTCATGGTGTTGCTGTTGCTGTGGAGGGTCGAGGAAGAAATCAAAGAAGAAAGGAGAGAAAAAAGGGTTACTTGGAGGTCTTCTGTACTCCAAGAAGAAGAAAATGATGGGAAAGAACTATGTGAGGAAGGGCTCCGCACCAGTCTTCGATCTTGAGGAGATTGAAGAGGGGCTTGAAGGATATGAGGAATTGGAGAAATCATCACTAATGTCACAGAAGAATTTCGAGAAACGATTTGGGCAATCACCGGTCTTCATTGCTTCAACTCTGATGGAAAACGGTGGCCTTCCTGAAGGCACTAATACCACGTCACTTATCAAGGAAGCCATTCATGTAATTAGCTGCGGCTATGAAGAGAAAACAGAGTGGGGCAAAGAGGTGAGTAATGTTATAAACGAGCCCCTGGTACCTGTATACATGCTTGAGGGATTACTGATGATGAAAATTGTTTGCTTTACAGATCGGATGGATTTACGGGTCAGTCACGGAAGATATTTTAACAGGTTTCAAGATGCATTGTAGAGGATGGAGGTCAGTTTACTGTGTACCAAAAAGACCAGCATTCAAAGGGTCGGCTCCAATCAATCTATCAGATCGTCTACACCAAGTTCTGAGATGGGCGCTCGGTTCCGTAGAAATTTTCCTCAGTCGTCACTGCCCACTTTGGTATGGCTATGGTGGAAAACTGAAATGGCTAGAGAGACTTGCTTACGTCAACACCATCGTTTACCCTTTTACTTCGATCCCTTTACTCGCCTATTGTACAATCCCCGCTGTTTGTCTCCTGACAGGAAAATTCATCATCCCAACTGTAAGTATTATTGGAGATTGCTTAGTCAAACGTTCTGAAAGTGAAGGCCATGGAAATTAAACACGCAACTTGGTAACAAGTCTCTTTAAAAAAAAAAAAAAAAAAAATCAGATTCTAAAGATCTAATCTGCTTGGAGATTTTTTCGCTCCTGCTATCATGAAATAAAAATTGCAATTAAAAACTAGAGGTTTTGAATGTTGGATTCCTTTTGCTATGACATGTAAAACGATATAACAGGAACAGAGGAATAGATTGAGAGAATTTTCAGAAATTCCAAGTGCCTGATTCTTTAGGCTTGACCATTTTGTTTTCTTTGCAGCTGAGCAACCTTACAAGTGTATGGTTCTTGGCACTTTTCCTTTCCATCATAGCAACTGGAGTGCTTGAACTTCGATGGAGCGGAGTTAGCATCCAAGACTGGTGGCGCAATGAACAATTCTGGGTCATTGGTGGTGTCTCTGCGCATCTTTTTGCTGTCTTCCAAGGCCTCCTCAAAGTCCTTGCTGGAGTTGACACCAACTTCACTGTTACAGCAAAGGCTGCAGATGATAACGAGTTTGGTGAGCTTTACCTCTTCAAATGGACCACCCTCCTAATCCCTCCAACAACTCTAATAATATTGAACATGGTGGGAGTTGTGGCTGGGATTTCTGATGCAATTAATAATGGTTATGGTTCATGGGGTCCCTTGTTCGGCAAGCTATTCTTTGCCTTCTGGGTCATTCTTCACCTTTATCCCTTCCTCAAAGGTTTGATGGGAAGGCAAAACAGGACTCCAACCATTGTTGTATTGTGGTCTGTACTTCTTGCATCAATTTTCTCACTCGTCTGGGTTCGGATCGATCCTTTCCTGCCCAAGCAAACAGGTCCGGTCCTCAAACAATGTGGAGTGGAGTGCTGATCCATTACAATATTCTCACTATTTCCTTTGGCTGTATGCCATTATTGTTTGCTTTGATTCTCCAAATCTTTTGAAACGTTTTGAAGGGATTTATGTTGTATATAAAATCTCATAAGATTTTGCTGGAAATGCAAGAAAGGGTGTGATTGACTAATACATACAAGTATGCAAGATCTCTATTATAAACAAAATGCCCACTTACTCCATACATTGTTCAAGGTGACTGCCTTCTCAAAACTCCATTGCCATTGCAGTTGAATGTCAATAAACATTTTTTTCCTCATCAGTTTTTGATTAATCACTTTTACTCTGTAATTTCTCAAACTATACTTAAATACTTATTGCGTATGGATAATTTCTATCTTTCGAGGAGTAAGTTGAATTCTTAAGGAGAGTAATCAAAGGCATAGAATTACTAAATCAATGACAATCTACGGAGTAAAACTATGAATATGACATACGAGAATATCCAGAATACCTGCAGAAGGAGCCATGGAGAATTAGGCCAACGGATGGATTCAACAACCTGAACAGTAGATATTGTTCCCGTGAATCAGCTAATCCGTGAAGAGTTCTCAGTTCAAAAGCCATTTCGAACCTCATTCTAGCATACCGGTGGATTTGCATTGCAGCTCTAACTGATGAGGCCTTCGCACAGAACTCAGGAGTGCTTGCTGGTGGATTATAAACAATCTCAAAGGGCTGCACATTGGCGGCACAAGTCGCAGCTTCGATCACAGAGTTAGCCCTTAATTTTCGCCTCAGATCCCCATTAGAACCCTCCCACAAGAATAGAGAATAATCCCCACATTGTGAACCAGAGCTTCCAACCCTTACTTCCAAGCCCAACTAGATGGTGGGGAAGGAGTTTTGGTTTCTTTTGGGTGTAAAGAGAAAATGTATATTTTTTTATTCTGAAAAATAGAAATTGCATATTATATTATATATAATATATTTTAAAATTTTTGAATTAATTCGATGGATTCTATTATTAACTTTAAGCATTAAAAACCGATCGAATTAGTTTATTGATCTAGTTTATTAAACTTTTTATTGATCATTACAAAAATTGAACGAGTAATTCAATTGATTTTCATAGATAAAGAATCAATTTCTATTCATTATTAAATATTAATAAAGTTCAAGATTTTAAAAAGGTTATAAATAATAAAAAATAAAAAACCGACCTGTACATTTTAATTACCAAATTTTATGTTGATTAAACATTTTTTAGAGTGTAACAAAAAAAAAATTTTTAGATTTGATTTGATTTTTTTTTTTTGTAAATTTTTCTTTTTAAATTCATACTTTATTGAACTTCTACGATTACGGATCTAAATCTTATAATATAACGTGTACATCATACAATGAGAAGATTTTGCAATAAAATCCAAATCAAATAATTAGTTATAAGTTACCTTACTCTCCAATGTGGTAATCTTTTGGTGTTCAAGTTTGAAATGAGAGTAATATTAAGAAAAAAAATAGTAATTATAGAAAGGTAACATTTAGTCTAAATATTGGGACGGCCAATTGAGGTTGGCCTTCGCATGTTCCAAACCAAATTGATAAGAAAATTTAAAAATATCATCCATGGTTTGGTTGAAATACATAAATCTTATATTTATATTAAAAGAACATTATCCTTATAATTTTAGAATATCAATTTATCTCTTGACTAGGATTTAAGGTTAAGATTAAGGGGTTTATGATTTTAGAGTTTAGAATTAGCCTGTGCTTAGTAGAGTGGAAAAGTGGAAAGATTGAAAGAGGTGTGTGGAAAAATGGAAAGAAAATAGTGTTTGGTAGGAAAGAAAAGTGTGACTGTGTGAGGAAAGAAAATAAAAAATATTGCAATTTTCTTTCATTATTAGCAAAACCAAATCGTTCCAAATTGGAAAAATTAGAGGAGAGAAAATGAGAGAGGTGTGAGTAAGTATGTATAATTACAAAATTATCATTTATTCTTTTAATTTTATTTTATTATCATAACTCATTAATGGTATAATGGTAAATTAACATAAATTTATTTTCTTTCCTTCCATTTTTCAACTCTAGCAAGAAATGGAAGGAAAGAAAATTATATTTTCTTTCACATTTTTCATCTTTCTTATTGAGCACGCCTAAGAAAAAATTAATGTTTTCTATCTCTTTATTTTTCCCTCCCTCCAATTTTTCATCTTTTCATTTTTTTTTCCATCTTACCAAGAAAAGCCTTAAAGTTTAAGGTTTATGATTTTTTTTGATTTAAGGATAGTAAAAAAAAATTGATATTTTGAAATTAAAAAAGATTTGTGTCCTTTTAATATAAACTTTTTTGTATTTCACAACCTAGGTTTAATTTCCTAATATTGAATTATTCATCACATAAACTTGCTATAATCATTTGGTAGAGAAGAAAATTACTATAATAACCCTCCATGATTTAAAAAAATTCAAAATTTAAATAACGTGTGACAACATGTAGTCAGAACTCATAACAACATTTTTACAATCATAATTTTTTGGTGTAAATTACAAGGTCTTCTCAAACGATATTAGGTATGAGATAAATTCTCACTTGCGTTGACTCAGGAGAATTTAACTTAGTAAGAATTCAAATATAGGACTTTTCATTATGAATTTTCCTCACTTAAAAATTTAATAAGATCTTACATCAATGAACCAATCTTTTATGCTATAATTATAATAATTTTATTTGACAAACATATTTGCACCTTCGTTGCGTCCTTAATTTGGTTGGTCAACAGTGGATAGCACACTCAATCAGAGGATAGCACACTCTTAAGGCAAGTGGACACTATTTATTGCTGGAGCCAATGTTATGTTTCCACTAAAGTCAGAAGTCAATTTTTGACCAGAGAAAAAAACAAAAGGGTAGCTGAAGCATGTACAGGCTGAAAATTGATCCCTAGCATAGGTCAACCCGAGACTGCTGTGTAAGCAATCACCTTTTGAACTTTTGAATTACTGTCTCTTTATTGGTTTTATAGGCTACAATAGAATATATACACTGTAACAAAAGACAGATATGGTACACGGCACGAGCTTACTTGCTTTATGTAAGAAAAATGCACTAAAAACTGGCTACTGGCCGCTAGCTGCTGTCTTTGCCTTCCCAGATTGAAACCTGCCTATTGTTTCCAACTTTGTTCTATTTCTGAAAGCTAGTTAGCTTGCTAATGGTTATTGTCCCCAGTGGCTCATCCAAGCAAGCCTGTGTTCTTGCTGACAGTTCTTGTGCCACAAAACGCATGGTGGGTCGTGACTCGGGTACGGACCGTGTGCACGCTAAGCCTATGGTGACAACAAATACAACTTCCTCTGCTATTTGGTCAGCAGGAGGTGGAAGCCGTTGGTCTAGCAGATCCTTTAAGAGCAATTCTTTGTTGTTTGATAAAAATGTTACTGATGACAGGGAATTCAAAAGCTCTCCTGGGTGCTTTCCCATCATAATCTCTAATGCTAGGGTTAGGGTAATATATATAATTGGGTTCGGATAGTGAAATTACTATCCGTCACGGGTTCGGGTAATTATCATAGGGTACCCGCTACCCGAACCCAATTATAAATAATAATTAATTAATACAATATGTATATTTTTTATATATAAATTATTTATTATTAATGTTGTATTTAATTAAATTAAGTCATTAAATATTATAATTATAATTTTTAACTTTAATTTATTTTTATGAGTTAAATTAAATTTATTAATTTAATTTTTTTAATTAAGTTATTTCAAAATTGATTTTAAATTTAAAATTAAAAGTCAAACTTTGACTTAATAAATGGGTAGTTAAAGGGTTCAAGTAGTTAAACGGGTATTTTCTATTTTAAGGGTTAGGGTTCGGATAACATAAATTAAAATAATCGGGTAGTTAATCGGGTTCGGGTATTATACATATTAATCGAATTCGAGTTCGGGTATCTCAAATTTAGCAGGTACCCGATCCGTTTACATTCTTAGTAAGTATATATAATTACAAAATTATCATTTATTCTTTTAATTTCATTTTATTATCATAACTCATTAATGGTATAATAGTAAATTAATATAAAATTTATTTTCTTTCCTTCCATTTTTCAACTCTAGCAAGCAATGGAAGGAAAGAAAATTATATTTTCTTTCACATTTTCCATCTTTCTTATCGAGCACACCTAAGAAAAAATTAATGTTTTCTATCTCCTTATTTTTCCCTCCCTCCAATTTTTCATCTTTTCATTTTTCTTTTCACCCTACCAAGCAAAGCCTTAAAGTTTAAGGTTTATGATTTTTTTGATTTAAGGATAGTAAAAAAAATTGATATTTTGAAATTAAAAAAGATTAGTGTCCTTTTAATATAAACTTTTTTGTATTTCACAACCTAGGTTTAATTTCCTAATATTGAATTATTCATCACATAAACTTGCTGTAATCATTTGGTAGAAAAGAAAATTACTATAATAACCCTCCACGATTTCAAAAAATTAAAAATTTAAAGGGTTTGTATATGATGCACTGATAGTGTATAGTTTTTATACATTGTCAATGCATCAGAGATTGACACCTCATTAATTTGCAAAATAAAAAATATGCTAAGCCCTTAAAAGCAAATATAAATTAATTTTTTTAATTTGCTCACAAGGACCTATTGATGAGGTGTCAACCTCTTGTGTATTGACAGTGTATAGAAACAATACACTGTCAGTGTATTATATATAAATCTAAATTTAAATAACCTGTGACAACATGTGGTCAGAACTCATAACAACATTTTTATAATCATAACTTTTTGGTGTAAATTACAAGGTCTTCTCAAACCATATTAGGTATGAGATAAATTCCCACTCGAGCCGGCTCAAGGGAATTTGACTTAGTAAGGATTCAAATATAAGACTTTTCACTATGGATTGTCCTCACTTAAAAATTCTACAAGATTTTACATCACTGAACCAATCATTTAGGCTATAATTATAATAATTTTATTTAACAAACATATTTGCACCTTCGTTGCGTCCTTAATTTGGTTGGTCAACAGAGGCTAGCACACTCAATCAGAGGATAGCACACTCTTAAGGCAAGTGGACACTATTTATTGCTGGAGCCAATGATATGTTTCCACTAAAGTCAGAAGTCAATTTTTGACCAGAGAAAAAAAAAAGGGGAGCTGAAGCATGTACAGGCTGAAAATTGATCCCTAGCATGGGTCCAACCCAAGACTGCTGTGGAAGCAATCACCTTTTGAACTGTTGAATTACTATCTGTTTATTGGTTGTATAGGCTACAACAGAATAAATACACTGTAACAAAAGACATATGGTACACGGCCCGAGCTTACTTGCTTTATGTAAGAAAAATGCACTAAAAACTGGCTACTGGCTGCTAGCTGCTGTCTTTGCCTTCCCAGATTGAAACCTGCCTATTGTTTCCAACTTTGTTCTATTTCTGAAAGCTAGTTAGCTTGCTAATGGTTATTGTCCCCAGTGGCTCATCCAAGCAAGCCTGTGTTCTTGCTGACAGTTCTTGTGCCACAAAACGCATGGTGGGTCGTGACTCGGGTACGGACCGTGTGCACGCTAAGCCTATGGTGACAACAAATACAACTTCCTCTGCTATTTGGTCAGCAGGAGGTGGAAGCCGTTGGTCTAGCAGATCCTTTAAGAGCAATTCTTTGTTGTTTGATAAAAATGTTACTGATGACAGGGAATTCAAAAGCTCTCCTGGGTGCTTTCCCATCATAATCTCTAATGCTACCACTCCAAAGCTGTAAACATCACAATTTGTTGTGATTCGCATAGTGAATGCAAGCTCTGAAGACCAAGAAGTTAAACAAATTAAATCAGCAATCAAATTGCAATTGAAACTAAGAAGGAAAAAACACACTGCCAAAGCAGCTTTAAATGAAACATAATTAAGTAAATTGTTTACTAACCTGGTGCCATGTAGCCATAAGAGCCAGCAACCATGGTCCAGTTGGATGAATTTGGATTCAACAACCTTGCAGTGCCAAAATCCGAGAGTTTTGGCACATATTCTTCCTCAAGCAGAACGTTGTTCAAAGATATGTCTCGGTGTATAATAGGTGGAGAGCAATCATGGTGCAAGTAAGCAATTGCATGAGCCAATCCTTGCACAATTTTCACCCTTGTAGCCCATCCTAACTCTGCTCCCTTTTGTGGTCCGTATAATACATTTCCCAAACTGCCTCTTTCCACATACTCATAAACCAAGTATATGCCACCTCCCTTAGAACAGTATCCATGCAACTTTATGATATTCCGATGCCTGACTTCTGTCAACATAAGAATCTCGTTCTCAAAACTCTTGCGATTTGTTAATTGAATATCGCTGGAATCGGTCAGATTGAGCTTTTTAACTGCAACTACTTGACCTGAAGGCAATACTGCTCCGTAAACGCTTCCAAATCCTCCTTTCCCGATACAGTACTTGTCAGCAAAGCCTTCTGTGGCTCTTTCAATGTCACCAAATGTAAATTTTCCTTCTCTTTCCCAAATCGACTTCGAAAAATCAGTCCTTTTACTAGCTATAATCTCATCATCAAGCATTTTGCTTTGCCTGCGATATATGAACACTCCAGCAGCAATTGCTGCTAGAATCAATATGCCAAAGACAGGAACAAAGATAGAGATGAGAACTTTCTTGTTATTGGACTTGCTCTTTGTGAGACTTGAAGTGCAAGATGCTAATCCTTCAGCATTTATGCACAAACCTGAGTTTCCAACAAAAGCATTTTCAGAAGCATTTTGGAACACACCACCACTTGGAATCGGGCCTGTTAACTCATTGTAGGAGAAATCAATTGAACCGAGACTTTTCATGGAGGACAATGAGGTTGGGATTTTGCCTCTGAGATTGTTATGTGAAACGTTTAGATTCTCCAATAAAGCAAGCTTCCCTAGGTCTGAAGGGATTGAGCCTGAGAGTGAATTGCTGCTGAGATCCAATAAGTACTGCAAAGTTGATAAGCTGCCTATCTCTCGGGGAATTTCACCAGATAAATTGTTGTGACTCAAGTTCAAGCTCAATAATTTTTCACAATTCTCAACTTCTTTTGGTATTTCTCCAGTCAATTTATTCCCCGATAGATCAAGGTACTCTAACCTCACTAACTTGCCCACAATCTTAGGGATGTCACCTTTCAGATGATTCTGGCTCAAATTGAGTTTGAACAACATGCTCAAATTACCCAGTTCCGGAGGAATATCTCCTGTCAAGTCATTAGCTTCCAGGTTCAGAACACGCAACTGACTTAAGTTCCCAAGATCAGATGGAATTTCTCCAGAAATTCTGTTTCTCTCCATTTGTAGATTGGTGAGATTTTGGCATTCTCCCCACTCTGGTGAGATTTTACCAATAAATTGATTGTCATTAAGAGCAATAAAGTCAAGATCAGGATGAACTCCAAATGCATTGGTGATGTTACCCGTAAATTGGTTCCCATCAAGCCGGACTCTTTTTAGCCTTTTACAGTGCCTCAAACAAGCTGGCAATGACCCTCTGAAGTTGTTTCCATTTACAGTGAAATTTTGAAGAGCAATACCACTGCATAATTCAGGCGGCAATTCTCCTGAGAAGCTGTTGTTGGAAAAGCTCACATAAAACAGCCTAGGACTGTTCTTCCCAAAATCACGAGGAATGCCACCCGAGAAATTATTGGTGAACACAGAGAATGCTTCTAGGTTAGTGAGGTTAGAAATTGTGCCCGGTAATTCCCCATAGAAGGCGTTTGTGTTCAGGTCAAGAGACTGCAAGGATGTCATATTTCCAACCTCTGGTGGAATTGTGCCACTAAGATTATTATAGAAAAGTTGCAAACCTTGAAGCTTTGAAAGACTCCATATAGTTGGAGGAATTGGACCCGAAAGCTGATTACCAGAAAGGTCTAAAGTTGCCATGGATTTCAAGTTTCCAATCTCTGGAGGTATTAGGCCAGAGAGTTTATTGTTATAGAGAAAGAGGAAGTTGAGCTTTGTCAAAAGGCCTATTTCAGGTGGAATTCTCCCCGAGAACATATTGTTTTGAAATTGCAAAGAGATCAAGTTGGTCCAATTAGAAATAAGAGATGGTGTAATCTCACCGTCAAGAGAATTGTCAGATAAACCCAGCTCAGTTATTTTTGTGAGTTGTGACAAGGACATAGGCAACTCCCCTCTGAGTTTATTCCTAGCTAAGGCCAAAAAGGCGAGGTTAGTACAGGAACCAAGCTCGGATGGGATTGTAGAATTTAAGCTATTCGAGTGAAGATCAAGTCTCTTGAGCTTTCTTAGTTGGCCTAAAGAAGATGGAATCTTCCCCTCAAACGAATTTTCATGCAATTCAATTTTTTCAAGATCAGACAGGGTTCCTAAACTCTCAGGAATTAAGCCATATAAGTGATTGGTTCCTAGTTGAAGATCTATGAGTTTGGAGAGTTTGGAAATGTTCGACGACAATGGTCCTTCAAAGGAATTACTTGTCAGATTGAGATACTCAAGCTTGGTCAGATTGGTGTACAATGATTCAGGTATTGGACCATTCAACCTATTCACCGACAAGTCTAGGAATGTAAGATTCTGAAAGTTTAGTATAAACTGAGGGAATTCGGATTCAAGCTCATTGTAAGCTAAGCTGAGGTGTGTCAACAAAGGCATGGCCAAGAAATTCGGCAAGTCAGAAGAAACAAAGTAGTTGAATCCAAGGTCGAGGTACCTTACATTTTTGAGATTGTTAAGTTGAGGAGGAATGATGCCACTGAGATTGTTGTTGAATAGGCTCAGATATTGAAGCTCCGATGGAAGGCCTATCTCCAGCGGTATTTTTCCTTGAAAAGTGTTGTTGCTCAAATCCAAGACAATCAGCTTGGCCAGAGTACCAATTCCGGACGGAATTGTCCCACTCATGTTGTTATTGCTGAGGCCAAAGTGCGTGAGATTGGCAAATGGAGTGAAATTGAATTGATCCAAGGAACCAGACACTCTCGCATTGAACAGGTTGATTTCGGAGACTGTTCCATTGCCATCGCAGGCAATGGAAGTCCAGTTGCAGAGGTTGTTTAGATTTGACAGGGACCAAGAATTGAGAGAAGGCGGGGAAAAAAGCAAGCTGTTCTTCCATTGAACGAGTGCTTCCGCTTGTGTTCTTGCAGAACATGTGATCTCCAATGGAAGTAAAGAAAGCAAGACAACGTGGAAGAGAACAAAACAGGGATTACGGAAATTTGACATGCTTTGAGTTTGGGTTTAGTTTCAAATTACCTCAGATGAACTCTCTTATAACGGGAGAAAAGCATAGATTTCCATGCCGTGAACACTCAATTTCCAAATCTTCTTCGGGCCGCTACCAATCGTTCTCACTCAGTACTTAATAATTGTTTAATATGAAACCCAATGCAGCAACCAAACTACGATTACGATGGTTGAATGAAGAGCGCGAAAGCCATAACATTGACTTGCGAAGGTGATTCGAAGTTGCCATTGCCACCAACATAAGCGCGTAGGCCACAGCTCTTTAATGCAACATAAGATTGGTCAAGTTGACCTTGATCAAGTGGATTACCTTTTTATTTTGATTTCAGCCTCTAATGCCCATGCCGTGTTCAATTATTTCATGCTATGTATCTTTTCACCTTTCTTTTTTCCCAAACAGGCATTAGCCAAGAATTACTTATTATTAGGCATAGTTATCAGAATCGTACGATACGCGATACGTATCGTACGATTCGGTTCGATTCAGTATAAATTCGATACGTATCTATACAAAGAATCGGTTTTATCATGAATCGGTAGCGTATCTATCGATACACAAACGAATCGATACGTATCGTACGATACACCGATTCACTTCGATACGCTTTAGAGTAACGGTGGGTCAGGCCCAAAAAAATCTGATTTGGCCCAATTAACTAAAAAAGCAATTTTAATAGTTTTTTAACCTAAAAAACTCTTAAAAACATATTTTCTATATAATTTAATTTTGAAATATTGAAAAAAAATAAACTTTTAGTTAGAAAATTAAAAATAAAAAATATTATTTAAAAATATATACTATTAATGAAGATGTTAAGTGTTTGAAAAAAATCATACTTTTTTATTTTTATCATATACTTACTTAATTCTATTAATATGTATAATATTTTTAATATTTTATTTATCTTACATGTTTATATATTATTTATAATTAATTTTAAAATTATTTACCGTATCTTACGATACGATACTCGATACTCGATCCTTAAAAATAAAATTTCGATTCACGATACGTATCTCGATTTAATAACTATGTTATTAGGCCTTCACTAGGTATGGCTGGGATGAATTTTACCTGTAAATTTTATGATGAATAACGACTGATATAGAACGATTGTTTGACTTTGTAACTTGAATGCTATCATATATAAAGAATTTGCGTATTTAAAGAGAATTTAGAATGGTGGTGGACTGCATTAGAACGGCATACTTTATTTTATCTTCTGTAATAGTGCTAATAAATTAAAAAAAAAAGAGTTATTTTTTCCTGGCTAAAAGGAGTTTATTTTTGCTTGGAAATTGTTTTTATTTATAATAATTAGTCATTGGTTTTATGATTATCTTCTTTAAAGAAAGATTTAACATTTTTTTTGTTTAAAAGAAAAAATTTAAACTTAAAACTTTCCCACGAGATTGATATAACAAAAAAAATTATCATTTTTTTTATTTTATTTGTAAAATTTATAAATTTTATCGACGAAAAAATTTTTCTAAAGCTCTTTTAATAAAAGATAATACATAGTTTATCTTTTTTTTTACAGATAATACATCGTTTATCGCTAAATTGAATGATTTAATTAACCGTAAAACAGAGATTATGTGTTGTTATTTTATTGTTTGGTTTCCACTATCACATAATCAAAATATAGTAAAAGATAAAGCCTATTAACTACTCAAGTTCAGCTTAAGTTTATTTTATTAAATATTAAATATCGTATTTTATGTGTAACCAAAAAACTAATATCGTATTTTATATATTTGGCAGTGGAAAAAATATGTTTTTAAAAACATTCAAAAAGAAAATTATATTCAAATAAAGTTTAAATTACTCTAACAATATTAAAAAAAATTAAATCCTATTTACTTTGAATGACGGAATTTTTTATTGGCCGAAGACTAAATATTAGTATTTGAAATTTCAATGTATATCATATTGTAAATCTTTTAATTGAGTTTGAATTTATTATGGTCAAAGTTCATTTATTTTTTTTATTTTTAAAAAATAATAGGTTTCTTATATTTAAAGAAGGATAATAATTGAATTTAATATTAGTCATAAATATCAAATGGTTCATTTGATATTTGTAAGTTGTAGTAACTCATAAGTTGTAGTATCTACGAGGTGTAAGATTCAAATGGGCACCTGTAATGTTTTTTTTTTCTCAAACTTAATTCTTCGCTATATCAAAGAAAAACAAAATTAATATCAGCTATAATTTTTCTCTCTTTCTAGATTTCTTCTTTATATCAAAGAAAAACAAAATTAAGATCAGCTATGTATTTTTTATTTCTCTATCTTTGATTTTTGGTAGATTTAGTAATTCTAAATATGATATAAAAATAATACAAATAAAATTCACGAATATGATATAAGTTAAAATTTGATAAAAAATTTATATGAATATAATATAAGTTTTTAAAAAAATTATAGTTGACATATTAATATAAAATTTTTATATTTTATACGATAAAAATACGAATTATACATATAAATAATAAATTAACATATCAAATCTCGACCTTGTCAACTTGTTCTTCTCAGCCCGCCAACAACAAACCACCCCCCAACCCCGCCCCCCCCCCCCCCCCCCCCCCCAACATTTTCCATCGGTACGCTTGAATCTTCTTGGTCTTGCTAGCTCACTTGAATGTGAATCCGCATACTTTAGTCAAAAGGCAACTTTTGAAAATTCCAAGCTCCAAATTTCTACATATCGAAATGGAGTTATCCGCTTTTTAAATTAATAATTAAATTCATAACTCTAATTGTCTTTGTTTTGAGTGAAAATCCAATTAGCATAATCTTTTCTTGAATTTAATCTCTTTCGTATTTCTTAAATATGTTGCTGGTACAGTACATAATCAACCATCCAAAAGTTATGATAAAATTATGGAAACAATTGTATCATTTACATGTAAACGGAAACTTGACAACCTATAAAATAATATTAAAACCAAAGACACGCGAGGCCTTAAAAAAAAAAAAAAAACACTGTTCACACTGGACTGAAGATAGACCAAACTGTGGGCAATCTGACGCAAGTCAACGGGAAGAGCTGATAAGCAGCTGACATCACAACCGCACAAAAGAAATTTCAGGGAATCCGCCTCTTTTGTTTCAAAGATATCCTAAAAAAAAGGCTGTCGCAAAGTTTTCTATCTAATCAAGAAAAAAAATTTCCAACTTAAGACCAATAAATTAATGTCGTGCAAATTATCTCATATTGTAATTATTAAACTTCGAATAAAATTAATTTTAAATTGTTAAAATGAATGAAGATACTTGTGATCTATATAAAAAAAATTAATAAAATGTTTTAATATTCACATGAATTTTAAACTATATTTAAAAATATGATGATTTATTAATACCGTAAAAAATAAAAATTTACTTATGATTTATCAAAAAAAATTTAAATATAATCTAATAATATATATATCATTTTGCCCTTAAAAAATAAGTTGGATGTCTGAACTCTCACGTTTGATAAATCAAAAACATTTCAAGCACCAAAATATGGCAAGAAATTTTTTTATTTATAATCAATTGATTTTAAATTAAAACTCCGTCTTAAAATTAACTTGTTCGAACTTTGAATAACTCATTATTTTGATTAAAATTCTGACAAAGTCTCAGAGTTAGATTACGATTGCTTCAACGATGAAAAGCATGCATCAAATATTCCGAGAATGTAACCAAAAAAAAATTATTCCGAGAAACCTCCTCAATTTCTTCTTTTATTGGTTGACGTATCAAATCAAAGTTTAAAGAACGCAACTCTGAAATTTAACTGGTGATACTGACAGTCAAACAGAGTAATTGACACTACAAAGAAACTTCAAATAAAGAGAAAAAAAAGGGACAGGACTGACTCGTTTTCCCTTGAACCCTGTAAATGAGTTTTTGCAGTGGAGAGGAAAACGGTAAAATGATTATTTGAAAAAGATAAAAAGATTGAGAAAAAAATAAAATGATGATTAAAGATATAAATTTTTTAATAAAATAATTTTAAAATATTAAGAAAATAAATAAATAAATAAAATAAGATATATATCATTATCTTAACTCAACTTGTGAAGTTAAAAATCTCTATTAATAATGTATAAAATAATTATTTTATGTATTTGACAGCGAAAAAATATGTTTTTAAAAACATTCAAAAAGGAAATTATATTCAAATAAAATTTGAATTACTCTAAAAATATTAAAAAAATGAATTTATATTTACTTTGAATGACAGAAATTTTTATCGGCCAAAGACTAAATATTGGTATTTAAAATTTCAAAGTATATCATATTGTGACGGTTTGTGATAAAGCCTTTTTTTTTTTTTTAAGTTCATAGAAGGTACAAAGGAAAGAGGAAAATTAAACTTTGGATCAAATCTCTCTTAAAGCAAGTAACCATCACTAAACTAAATTTTTTTCAAAGTTAATTGAATTTGAATTTATTATGGTCAAAGTTCATTTATTATTTTGATTTTTAAAAAATAATGGGTTTCCTATTTAAAGAAGGATAATAATTGAATTTAATATTAATCATAAATATCAAATGGTTCATTTAGTAACTCATAAGTTGCAGTATCTACGAGGTGTAAGATTCAAATGGGCACTTTTTTTTTTTCTCAAACTTAAGTCTTCACTATATCAAAGAAAAACAAAATTAATAACCAATATTTGTTGGGCCAAGTAAAAAGAGCTTGGTGCCACTCAAGCAAGGTCTTAAATTCAAACCTTATGAATGGAAAAAACAGTATTGAGAAAGCTTCCCTCCGAATGGGGTCCGACTCGGCTCGACTCCGTATTAGTTGGGGCTCAAAGTGGCCTTCGGATACTGGAGGTGTTTACACCAAAAAAATCAAAATTAATAACGACTATGTTTTTTTTTCTCTCTCTAGATTTCTTTTTTTTTATCAAAGAAAAACAAAATTAAGATCAGCTATGTATTTTTCTTTCTCTCTCTTTGGTTTTTGGTAGATTTGATAATTCAAAACATGATATAAAAATAATACAAATAAAATTAATAAATATAAGTTAAAATTTGATAAAAATTTTATAAAACTAGAATATAAGTTTAAAAAATTATATTTGACATATTAATATAAATTTTAATATAAAATTTTTTTATTTTATACGACAAAAATAAAAATTATATACATATACATAAATTAGCATATATAATCTCGTCTTTGCTAACTGGTTCTTCTCAGCCCTCCTCTACATTTTCTATTGCTACGCTTGAATCTTCTTGGTCTTGCTAACTCGTTTTCTCCGCCTTGACACGTTTGATTGGTACACTTGAATGTGGATCCACATAGTATAGTCAAAAGGCGACTTTTGAAAATTCCAAGCTCCAAATTTCTGCACTTCGAAACAAGATATAAAAATAATACAAATAAAATATATAAATATGCTACAAGTTAAAATTTGATAAAATTTGTATATAAATATAACATAAAAAATTATGTTTGATGTATTAATATAAATTTTTTATGTTTTGTGGGACAAAAATATGAAATATAGACATGAATTAGCATATCTAATCTCTGGTCTTTGCTAACTCGTTTTTCACTGCCCCACTTTACATTTTCTATTGGTACGCTTGAATCTTCTTGGTCTTGCTAGCTTGTTTTTCTCCGCCTTCCTGGGCATGTTTGATGGTTCACTTGAATGTGGATCCACATATATAGTATACTCAAACGGCGACTTTTTGAAAATTCCAAGCACCAAATTTCTCCACATTGAAAAGAAGTTACCTGCTTTTTAAAGCATGAATAAAGAAAAGACCTAAAGACCATAACTGAGATATTCAATAAGAAAACCCTTAAAATTTTAATGGTCTTCATACGCGCCAACGGTCTTTGAACCTTATCATGGCACCATTCTTCCCCGTGAAGAATGGTTTGGTTTTCTCCCCGTGAAGAATGGTTTGGATAGACTAAAGGTTAGTCTGAATAAATAAAATATTGATTTTGATAAAAAAAAAAAAAACATGATTATTAAGGATATAAATTTTTTAATAAAATAATTTAAAAAATTTAAAACTAAAGTAAAAATGTAATTTTACTCCACTTTTTTTTGCCTTTGTTCATTGGGCACACCAATTGCTACTGCTGCCCTTGCACAAAGTCAATAAAATAGGGAATAAAAAAAAATTAAATTCATATTATTTTAGTTTTCTTTTTTACGAAGAAAGTTGAAACTTTGAATAAGAATAAATTGTAAACATTGGAATTTGAATTTTAAATTTGTTAAATGTTACATTTTAAAAATAATTATATGAACTATTTGAGTTAAATTTCAAGTTTTGGAAACTTTTAATTTAACAAAAAAATTATAAATATTGACACTTGAATCTTAAATCTATAAAATTTTCATATTTTAAAAATAAAAAAATGATTATTTAAATTAATAATTAAATTCATAATTCTTATTGTCTTTGTTTTGAGTGAAAATCCAATTAGGATAATCTTTTCTTGAAATCTAATCCCTTTCTTATTTCGTAAATACGTTGCAAGCTTAATAAATAATCTACTGTCCAAAAGTTACGATAAAATAATAGAAACAATTGCTTCATTTATGTCTAAACGGAAACTTGACTACCTATAAATTAATATTCAGAGCAAAGACAAGTTAGGTATGAAATTACCTAAAGTGAGAATTCTAATGTTCGAATTTTTATTAAATTAAATTTTTTGGATTAATACTATTCACATAATGCAAGTGAGAATTATCTTATATTCAATATAACATAAAAACATCTCATGAAAAAAAAAATTTTCCCAAAAACACTGTTCACACTGTACTGGAAATAGACCAAACTGTGGGAAGTCTACTGGAAGTCAACGGGAAGAGCTGATGAGCAGCTGACATCACAACTGCATTAGAGAGATTTTAGAGAGTTCACTCCTTTTCATTCAAAGAAATCCTGGAAAATGGCAATAGCAAAGTTTCCAACCTAATCGAGAAAAAAAAAATTCTAACCTATCCCCTAGAAATTAATGTCTTGCAAATTATCTCATATATAATTAGTAAAATCTTTTAATTTTTTTAACATAATTAACATATAACTTTTAAAATATTTAAAAAATAATTTAAAATATGATGATTTATTAATCCGGTAAAAAAATTAAAAATTTACTTATGATGTATCAAAAATAAATTTTAAATATAATCTAATAATATACATATAATTTTGCCCTTAAAAAAAAGTTGGATGTATGAACTCTCACTTTTAATTAAAAAAAATACATTTCAAGCACATAAATATAGCAAGAAATTTTTTATTTATAATCAATTGTTTTTAAACTAAAATTTCATTTTAAAATTAACATGTCCGAATTTTGAATAGCTCGTAATTTTTTTATTAAAATTATGACAAAGTCTTAGAGTTAGATTATGATTGCTTCGCTGACGAAAAGCATACACCAAGCATTCCGAGCAACTTCTTCAATTACTTTATTTATTGGTTCACGTATCAAATCAAAGTTTAAAGAATGCTTATTGGTTCGAATCTTGACTTGTGTATGGAGTGTCAGTGTTGGGAGGGAGACAAGCCTAACCACGCTCTGTTTCTTCCGACTCCGGAATAGTCACCGAAAGTGAAAACCGGTGGATTTCGACCAAAAAAAAGTTTAAAGAATGCAACTGAATTTTAAGTGGTGGCACTAACAGTCAAACAGAGTAATTGACACTACAAAGAATCTTCAAATAAAGAGAAAAAAAATTTGACAGGACTGACTTATATTTCATTTAATTTGTAAATGAGTTTTTTTGTTGTAAAAAAAATAAAATGATTGATTTTAGTGAAATTAAAAAAGATAAAATAATTCTTAAGTATATAAAATTTTTAATAAAATAATTTAAAAAATAAAAATATAGGTAAAAAATAATTTTACTCCACTTTTTTTTTGTCTTTTGTCCATTTGGCACACCAGTTGTTTTTGGTGCCTTTTGCACTAAGTCAATAAAATAACAAATGAAAAAAATTAAGGTCATATTATTTAGTTTTCCTTTTTGAAAAGAAAGTCGAAACTTGGAATAGAAACTTGAATTGTAAACGTTGGAATATGAATTTTAAATTTATTAAATGCTACCTCTTAAAAATAATTATATAAATTATTTAAAGTTAAATTTCAAGTTTTGAAAACTTTTAATTTGAAAAAAACTTATAAATATTGACACTTAAATTTTAAATCTATAAGATTTTCATATTTTAAAAATAAAAACAGATTAATTAAAATAAATAATTAAATTTATAACTTTTAGAATTATTATGGGGTCGTTTGGTATTGTTTCCTGTTTTCTTGTTTTATGTTTCTGTTTTGAAAATTCTATTTTTGTTTTGTTTTGTTTTGTTTTCAATTTCTGAAAACAGAAAACATGTTTGTTTAATACTGTTACGTTTTGAAAACAAATATTTAAATTGATTCATATATAATAATTCAATTCACAAAATAAAATTTAAAAATTAAATAAAAAAATATATTTATTAAATAATAATCTGTAGATGATATTAAATAATATTATTTTTATTATTTAATAATATTATTAAATATTTTTCATTTAATCATATAAAAATTTAATATAATTTAAATAATATTATAATTAAATATAATATTAAATAAAATAAATTGTTTAATTTTATTGTAATAATCATAAATTATATTTTATAATAATTTTTTTATTTAATTGTAATAATAATATTGCATTTTAAATAAAATATTTAACTAATTTATTTATAATAAAATTATATAGTTATTAAAATGTATTATATTGAATATAAATAATATATTTTAATGTTAAGTATTTACTTATTTAATAATATTAAATTATTTAATATTAGTAGTGATATATTTTAAATTTAAGATAGAATATATATTAATAATAATATTGTTTAGTAAATAAAAATTAATTATATTAGATAATAATATTAATTATTAACATATCAAAATTATAATAAAATGATATTATTTAAAATATATAATATATTCACTAAATTATTATAAAAATTTAAATAAATAATATTAAATTATAATTCAATGTAATTTATATTTTATTGCTTTTTATGTTTTCAACTTTTTTATATTAAAATAAATATATTAATTTTAAAATATTAATTAATTAATATTTTATATTAAAATTTAATATTATTTTATTTAAAAAATTATTTAATTTTATTTATATTTTTATTATAAAAAATATTAATATTATATTAATATATAAACTCTGTTTACTTACTTATGAATAGTAATAGAAATGAAAACATGTTTCCAAAAATAATGAAAACAAGAAATTTTTGTTTCTAACAATTTTGGAAATTCTTGTTTTCATTTTCGTTTTTTGAAAACGGAAACATGTCGCCAAACATGTTTTCTGTTTCTGTTTACAAAAAAAATTGAAAACAAAAACAAAAAACAGGAAACAAAAACAATACCAAACAGACCCTATATTATCAATTGTCGGTGACATTTTTTAACTCCACAAATGGAGTTATAATAATAACCTGTGTCCTTTAAAAATATTATAAAAATAAAAAATAAATAAAATAAGACACATGTCTTAATCCTAACTTCGTTTGTAGAGTTAAAAAATTTTACCAATGATGGATAAGATAATAATCCTAACTTTTATTGTATTTGTTTTGAGTGAAAATCCAATTAAGATAATCTTTTCTTGAAATCTAATATTTTTCTTATTTCTTAAGCATGTTGCGGGCTTAATAGATAATCAACTATCCAGAAGTTATAATAAAATAACAGGAATAATTACATCATTTATGTGTCTACCTCAGAGCAAAAACTTGTGAGGTATGAGATTACTCAAAGTGAGAGAAGTTTAATGTTTAAATTCTCATCAATTTAAATTTTTTGAACCAGTATTGGCCAATTAATACGAGCAAAAATTAATTTAATATTTAATGTGATACGGGTACATTTAATTATTAAAAAAGAACTAAAAAATACTGTTCACACTCTAATGAAGATAGACCAAACTGTATGAAATCTAATGGAGGAAGTCAACGAGAAGAGCTGATGAGCAGCTGACATCACAACTGCACACGTGAGATTTAAGGGAATCCGCTTCTTTTCATTCAAAGATATCTTGGAAAAAATGGCAATCGCAAAGTTTCTAACCTAACCTAGAAAAAAAAAGTTTCTAACCTAACACCTATAATTTAATGTCTTGCAAATTATCTCATACATTATTAGTAAAAATTTTTAATTTTATTAACGTAATTAACAAGTAACACATAATTTTTAAAATATATTTAAAAAATAATTAAAAATACATGATAATTTATTAATCCCATAAAAAAATTAAAAAATTACTTATAATGTATCAAAAATAAATTTTAAATATTATCTAATAATATATATATAATTTAGAGCTGGTTACGGGCCGGACCGGGCCGGTTCCGGACCGATTTTCACCGGTTCCGGCCCTAACCATAAGAAAACCGGTCCGAACCGGTATCAAACCGCTCTAGTTCGGACCGGTTCTATTTGTTATAAGAGGCGAACCGGCCCGGTTCGTTGGACCGGTTCGCCTCAAAACCGGACCGAACCGGTTTAAACCGATTCGGTCCATTTTTTTTTGCTTTTTAGAATTTTTATTTCTAAAAATTTATATTAATTTATTTTAACATATATTAATATATTTTAATAATTTAATCTAATAAATTTATTTTTATAATAAATAATGTTAATAGTTTAATTTAACAATAATTTATTATAAAGTTATATTATAATTTATTTAATTAATGTAACAATAATGTAAAAATAAACTATTATAAAATTATCTAATAAAATTATTGTTATAATAAATTAAAGTTATATTATGAATATAATATTATGATAAAATAATATTTGATTCAAAATACAAATAATGATATTATGAATATTATTATTATATTCATTTTGCATATCTTTATTTATATTCATTTATTATATTCATTTTGCATTTAAAATAATTTATTATATTTGAAATATCATTTATTTAATATTTATTCATTTATTTATTTATTCATTTATTTAATATGTTTTTAAAATATTAATTCATTTTGTATTTTAAATATTATTTATTTTAAACACAGATAAGTATAACATTAATTAATTTGGTATGTAATAATAATAATAATAATAATAATAATAATAATAATACTAATAATAATAATAATAATAATAATAATAATAATAATAACAACAACAACAACAAGAAAGGAGAAAAAGGAGAGAGTAGGAGACCAAAGATTTTTTACGTGAAAAATCCCTTCAAAAGTTAGAAGGGTAAAAACCACGGCACCATAGTCCATAAAAATATTCACTATGACTAAACTTATTTACAATTTTACATACAATTACAAAAAAAAAGATTATTCTCTACTCTTCATAATTTATACGGATTGCCTTGGAAATTTCTTCCTCCTTTTCTGAATTATTATCAGCAAATTCATTGGCCATTCCAAGTTCGACATTGCGCGATTCCGCATCAAACCAATCTTTAAGGCATGTTAACATGCACAATGAATCTGGATTAAGAGTGGTTCGATGGTCTCCAATAATTCTTCCACATGTCGAGAATGCGGATTCCGAAGCAACAGAAGAAACTTGCACTACAAAAACATCTCGGGCCATGGAAGCTAAACTGGAAATTGTTTTTGGTTTTCTTTCCACCATTGGAGAAGATCAAAGTTATCATCTACAGAAAAATCTTGATTTAAGAAAAACCCTAGCTCATTGAAGCTAGAACTTCGTCGAGTTGTTGATCCCGATCCCGATCCCGATCCGCTCGCTTTTCCTTTTAGCTTCATTCTTTTCTTTGCTGCTTCCTTAATTGCGTTTAAAATTCCTTTTCCTTTTTTGCTACTTTCGGTTTCTTCGTATGAATCTTCTTCTTCTCGATTAAAGTTGAATTGCTCCCTTTCTGTTTCATAAACATTAAACAATTCTCGAAAAAGATTGTTAATTGAGGACTTTTGATCCTCAATAGAATCAAGACCAAGAAATTCTTTATAACAATCAAAAAAAATTTCTATATTTACCTCACCTTGACTAGGATCTAGTAAAGTTGCAATACAATAAATAGGATGAATTATTTCCCAATATTTTTTAAATTTTTCCTCCATATCATATACAAAAGAACTTAAAGTTTCATGATTCCTAAATTTTACAAATTTATCAAACATTGTGTAGATAATAGGAACAAAATACGATGTAGTTGGATAAATTTGAGTTGAAAATCTTTCGGTTGCATCTTTAAAAGTAGATAATAAATCAACACAATATTCAATAAAAGTCCAATCATCTTCAAAAAGTACTAATTGTGTGCTATTTGTATAATTGTTATAAAAAAGAGTAACAAGTTCTTTATAAGGTAAAATAGAAGAAAGCAAACGATGAAGTGAATTCCATCTTGTTTCCACGGGAAGTGGAAATGCTTTAACAGGTATATTATTTGTTATACAAATTTGCTTCCATTCACGTTTATTACTTGGTGTGCGAATCCATTTTGCTAAAATTTTAATTTTATCAATTGGACCTATGCCAGTACCAGTACCACTAGAACTAAAACCACTTTGAACACATAAATTTATAATATGACATGCACATCTTGCATGAAAAAATATGCCTTGCATAACAGGGTTTAAACTTTTAATTAAATGAGGAATAGCTGCAGTATTACTCGAAGCATTATCAAAAGTAATAGCAAAAACTTTATCATTTTCTAGTCCATATAATTTACAAACTTTAGTAATATATTTATGAATAGTATATGAATTATGTGCTTCTTCTATTACATCTAAAGATAAAATTCGTTTTTGCATGGACCAATCTTCATCTATCCAATGACAAGTTATAACAAGATAACTTATACCATTAGTACTAGTCCATATATCACTAGTTAAACTAACCCTAGATGAAATATTACTAAGTTTATCAATTAAAGCTTGTCTATATTCTTTAAACATATCCATGCAATCTCTTTTTAATGTATGTCTAGAAATAGATTTATATGCGGGTTGTAAAAAGTTACAAACAAATTCTAAATATCCTGATTTTTCATAAATTGTGAATGGTTGTTCAGTCCTAATTACAAATCTAACTAAACCACGTCTAGCTTGAACATTATCAAAAATAAAATTTTTTCCACCATCACGTGTATTAATTTGAGATTGTTTACCTTCTAAAATTTCATCTTCTTCGGCATCAGGATTAATTTTATGCGCAGTAATTAAATGTCTTTTATACGTACCTGTACCGCCAGCACCTCCACCGGACTTATAAGAGTAAACGCCTTGGCACAATTTACAGATAGCACAATATTTATTCGTCTCACCTTCTTTTGCTACAATATCGAAATACTCCCATACCCTGCTCGTTTTTTTTCGACTAAACTTCGGCCTTGATGATGTAGCAGCAGTGGTGGCAGCTGATGATTGTGTTTGAGCATGACCTCCATGTCGACCACGACCAACTGATGGCGCCGCCAAAGGAAGCTCCTCCTCCGGATGAATATCGGGTTCGATTTCATTAAATGATTCGTCACCCAAATTAGGAATTTCAGTGGAACCAAAAGGTCGAGAAACAGAGCATGAACGACGAAAGAAATTTGACATTTTTATATTTTTTTTGAAAATAAATATATGTTAAAAATTAAAAAAATAGATGTATGATATATATAATATATTGGAATTTGAAAATTGAAACTTGAAACTTGAAAATTAAAAGTAAAATTTGCAAAATTATAAAATAAAAAGAAAAATGAAATTTATAAAGAAAATGATGATATTATAAATTTGGAATAAGGAATATATATAATATATTAGATTTGAAAATTAAAAGTAAAATTTGTAAAATTATAAAATAAAAAGAAAAATGAAATTTAGAAAGGAAATGATGATATTATAAATTTGGAATAAGAGAATTTAAGTGAATTTGAGAGAGTTTGAGTGAATATTGAGAGAGTATGTGAGTGAAGAGAATAAGAGTAGATGAATATAGATAGTAGATTTGAGAGAGAATATAGAAGAAATGTAAATGAAAATAGAAGATTATAGAGGTATTTACAGAAAAAAATTAGAATAAAAAAT
This sequence comes from Heritiera littoralis, assembly GCA_031772115.1. Lineage (NCBI taxonomy): Eukaryota > Viridiplantae > Streptophyta > Magnoliopsida > Malvales > Malvaceae > Heritiera > Heritiera littoralis. The sequence continues at coordinate 1,070,288 of JAPDPK010000186.1, forward strand.
AAAAAAAAAATAAAAAAAAAGGATTGATGGGCAACGGCCATTTCAAACACAGTCACACAGAGCAGAGGCAAGTCTGCATCTGCTCTGCATACTGCAGTGCAATTGCACTTGCAGTTGCAGACTTGCAGTGTAACTGCAAGTCTGCAAGAGGCTTGGCTACCACTGTGCGCAGTGGCAGCCAAGCCTTTTCTTTTTTTCTTTTTTTTTTAAATTTAATTAAAAAATAAAAAAAAATTAAAAAAAAAAGATTGATTTGGCCGTTGCCCATCAAAGACTGCAGTTGCACTGCAGTGCAACTGCAGTCATTATTTCTTTTTTTATTATTTTTTTAACCGGACCGGTTATGAGCCGGGCCCTTAACGGGCCCGGTTATAAAATATGAAAACCGACCCAGCCCGGTAATATACCGGGCTGGGTCGGTTCCGAACCGGTACAGTACCGATTCAGATTATGAGCCGGATTGACCCGAGCCGGTTGCGAACCGGGTCGGGTCAACCCGGCCCAATAAGCATATATATATATATATATATATATATATATATATATATATATATATATCATTTTGCCCTTAAGAAATAAGTTGGATGTACGAACTCTCACATTTGATAAACCGAAGACATTTCATGCATAAAAAAAAATATAATAATCAAAGTTTGATTTAGGCTCTGTTTAGTTTACTCAAAATGATTTTTGGAAAATGTTTACATTTTTTGAAAAAATAAAATTTTTTTTGTTGTATGGATTGTAAGATCAACTAATTAATTTTTTTATGTAATAATTTGAACACAAGAGACATTAAACATTTAATTAGGCGTACTTTTTTAGCAGACATTGTAGAACTTGAAGCCAGGTTCCTGACAAGTAAGTCTTCTTCTTTTACGTCTCTTTTGGGGTAGCTCTTAATATGTAAATACCATACCATTACGTTGAGAAGTAAAGAGAGGACTAAAATTATATTTGTAATTGAACCTAATAGTCCTCCCATCAAAGACTATTAAGTTTCAAACCTACACAGCCACTATACCACACTGACCCAATAAAATGCGCAAAAGCACATACTTGTTTATCATAATTAACTATTTAGGTTTACTTGCATGTTTTCATACCAGATTTAAATATCAACTTGTTTTATTAAAATTCAAAACAACCAATTAATAGAAATTCACCAATTGAAAATTCTAACATGGATGAGTTAATAAAGAATATTATTTGTTGTTTGGTTGTTTTTTGAAAATTTTGTTTTCTTTTTTCAAATGATGTTAACATAACTAATAAAATATGAAAAGTTATTTATTAATTATTAATTAATTTATTAATATTAAAAATAATTATATTTTGAAAATAATATTTAATATTAAAATATTATATTATTAAAATTTTAAAAGAAAACTATTTATTATTGCTTATATTAATATCTTTAAAAATTTCAAATAATATTACTATTTTAATACATATAATATTAATATTTATTTTCAAAATATTAAATATATTTATAATATTAAAATAATTATATTTTTATTGAAAGTATTTATTATTAAAATCATAATAAAAGTATTATTTATTTATATTTATTATTAAAATATTAATATGAAATATTTTCAAATAAAATATAAAAACATTATATTTTTAAATTAATATATTATTAAATTATTAAAAATATTAATTATTAAAATAATAAATATATTATTTACTGAATTAGTCTTTATTATTAAAATAATAATATAATATTGTTATTATTGAAATACAAAAAATTTAAGATTAATAATATGCAAAATAAAATATTCAAACTTAAAACATTGAAAGATTTTTAATTTTAATATTCTAATATTTAAATTTTTTAATCTAATTAAATACAAAATATTTTTATTAATATAATAATATTTTATGTAGGGTTAAATTAAATCAAAGTTTAAAAAATTATATCCAAGGTTTAACTTAAGTAAAATTACACTCACGAGCTTGGTAAATAACTTTACCATAGACAGCTATTTTTCGAAAAATATCTTCTCCTCTTCGAAAGTATAAGACATTTTTCCAAAAAAAAAGGTTAATTTTCTGTTGACCTGGAAATCATTTTCTATTGACCAATCAATTTTTTGCCAATTAAACATTAAAAAATACAAAAATAATTTTTCGCAAGTTATTTTTAATAAATTAAATGGAGCTTTAGTGATTGTTACCTCATTTTAGAAGAATTAGATTCGAAATTCGAGTCTCCTTCTTTTTTGCACTTCTTTATGAACAAAAAAATATAACAAGAAAATTTTCATTTATAATCAATTAATTTTAATTTAAAATTTCATTTTAAAATTTAACATGTCCGAACTTTGAATAGCTCGCATTTTTTTTTAATTAAAATTATGATAAAGTCTTGGAGTTAGATTAATTTTGCTTCACTGATGAAAAGCATGCATCAAACATTCCGAGCAACATTCTCAATGCCTTTATTGGTTCACATATCAAATCAAAGTTTAAAGAATGCAACTCCGAAATTTAAATGGTGGTGACAGTCAAACAGAGCAATGGTCACTGCAAAGAAGAAGAAACCGTAGTGTTTTGCTTCAAACAGAGGGAAAAAAGGACGTGACTGACTTTTTACCACTGGACCCATAACAAAGAGATGCATGGAGTATTCCCAACGCTATTTTGTTCGAAAAACTGAAAAAAGAAAAATCGAAATCAACAAGAAAACAAAATAATCGTCCTCAAGTCAACAACTTTCAATTGAATAGCTAAAGAAGAAATAAGAAATATTATAAGAGTACTTGAGCTCAGGCTCAATCAATCTCAATTTTCACTTTTAATTATACAGACTATTGTTAGTCAAAGAAAAATTAATCACGCAAAGTTACCGCCCATTCGACGATTTTCATCATTGTATTTATACGCACATCTTCTCAAAATGTACTACTCTTAAAAGCTCAACAAAAGAATCAAATGAAACTTATTACTGCATATTTGGCATATTTTATGGAAAAACTTTTTTATTATAAAAGCAAAAGCCAAATTTTAGCTCTCAAAATTTTAAAACTTTTAGCTTTTTATTTTTTTTTTGGTTACAACTTTTAGCTTTTTATGCGAGAGTAAATTTTAGCTTTTTGATAAAATTATAAATTAAAATTTTTTTCAAAAAGTATTAATTTTATATACATATATTCAGTGAAAAACTTTACATTTTCACTTTATTCTTCAATAATGCACAAAATTATGAAGAAGATTATATGATTTTATATTAATTTATTTATTTTGTGTAATTTTTATATATATTTATTTTTTTATTTTAATTAGCAAAGTTTTTTTTGGTACATAGAATTAGCAAAATATTTTTATTTTATTTATTTGTTTCACTTAAAAACTTGTGATTTAATTTAATAAAATTTATTATTTTATTTTTTACTAGTTTATGACCCATGCGATGCACAATTTTTTTTATTTAAATTTGTTCATTAATAAAAATTATATATAATTTAGTTATTTAAATGTTAAAATAAATTATGTAGTCAGTATAATAGAATTAAAATAAGCAAATAGAATTAAATTTAATATTTTGAAAAATAAATACCAAATCTTATTGTAACAAATTATAAACAATAATTGATGAATAATTAAATATCTGAATAATTCATCCCAAATAATAAGTTCAATCACTGAAAAAAAAAAGTCTTCACTTTTGCGCTGGATTATACACATGTAAATTTTAGTTATTTATCAGACACAATGAATTTAATTAATTAATAAACGTATATGAAACCTTACTCTGTGTGTAAGGTGCAACATTAAACTAACAATCCATGCCAAACACACCCAATTTTCTTGGTCATGAATTTTCTTTTAATATATGCACATGAATTATGATCTTTAATTTGCAAGGAAAAAAAAACCGTACTTATAGGGTTTATATTATTACATTATTAGTAATCTATTTGTTTATTTCTATATTAAATTAGGTTTATAAGGCTTTACAAAGAATATGAGTACTGCTTGCTGGGCAAGCTCTCATATGAGGTTGGATGGAACCACTATGAGAGTATCAATGTGAAGATTAATCACCATGCTCAAATATACAACTCCTTACATTATTTATTCTTATTTAAAATTTATAAGTACATTTACTGTTCTATCTAAATATTAGATGTGACTACATTATTTTTATCTAAAAGCTTATATGCTAATCACTTTAATCCGTTGCGTAACTTAAGTAGTGTTCAATGTTTTTATTGTTCTTATAAAGTTTATCTTTCGATGCTTTTTCTTAACTATTTACTTAGAAATTTGTTTATGTATATGTGACTTATATTATTACATTATTAGTAATCTATTTGTTCATTACAAATCTAATTTTTTGTTTTTATGTTGTTTTTTTGAGAAGACTTGTTTGGTTAAGAAGTTCAAGTTATTATTGAAAAACACATAAAAATATCCTAACCTCACATACTAATGAACACATATAATGTCAAATTTACAGAGTTATATTTAAGAAAACATATTAATTCCTGAATTGACAATCAAGGTTTTTATGTTGTATTGTGTTGCTTTGTTGTGATACTTTTATTTTTTGAACCTGAAATGAGACATCCAACAACTTTTCATATAGAGAATTGGAAAAATATAGAATTGATTGAAGGTTAAAGTGGAATCCTTTTCAATTAATAATGTAGACAACTTAAAAATATTAAATCTAATATATAAAAAATTATTTTAATACTTGAATTGAGAATGGAAGGTTGTTTATGCTTTGCGGATCTGCATGTTATGATACTATTTTGACGGAGACTGGTAACGAAATAAGATGTAAATTTTGTAATTAAGATTAGTGTGAGACAATGTATTTAAATAATATAAATTAAAGGTAAATAAAACATATTTTTTTGTAATTGTTAAATTCTTGAATGGAGAATGAAGGATTGTTCATGATGTTTTGTTTGGTCTGTATTGAAAAAGAAGCTACATAGAATAGTTAATTAGTGAATAAGACAGAATTGAAAGAAACCAAAGATATAAACTATTTTCATACCTGAAATCAGAATGAATGGTTATTTGTAGTTTGCCAACCTACTTTCTTATGCTACCTTGTGTTGGAAGACTTGTAACAGGAATAAAATGTTGTCTTGGTTGTATAGAAAAAACCAGATGCAAGAGTCAAACATTGAGGACAGAAAATTTGCATTGAAAAATGTAAGGGGTCTGTAGAAGTATAGAAGTGATAGAGTTTTAAAGAGAAATTATTTTTAATTAATAATGAGAGAATTCAAAATTTAAAATTTATTAGATTTGTAATAATTTTTTTAGAAAATACTAAATGGATTGTTATTTTAGATAATATTTTATTTAAATTGATTAGATTATAAAGAATTTAAGAATAATTATCCCATACACTGTCAGTGGAGTTTTTTAATTTCATAAATAAGATTAAAATCATGACACATATTTTATTTTATTCATTTTTTATTTTTTAAAATATTTTTATAGGACATGTGTGATGATCTAATCATGCGTGTGGAGTAAAAAAAATTCTACTGAAAGTGTATGGATATTAATTCAAAATTTAAAATGCATTATGATTAGAGTTTAAATGTAAAATTTTTAATTTAATTATCTAATTATTTTTAAATAGATTAGATATAATAGATGATATACTGTCGTTTAACAAACAAAAACTATTAATTAATTAAAATAATATATTAGTGTTTGTGTGTGAGAGTGAGACAAAAATGTGAGGTTGAGGGAGAGAAAATTGAGAGAAATGTGGACCATAAGTTCGGGATCAGAGAGTTTTTAAACCGTTACGATCTTTATGGATGAGGAAAATTTAACAAAAGAATTATTTATATGTCATTATTTTAAATTATATACATAAGCGTTCACGTAAATAAAAAAAAATGTTTTCTTAAATATAATATAGATAATTTATTAAAAATATACAAAAAATTTATTAAATAATTTTCATGCAGAACACTTTTATACTAATTTTTGTCAAATATTAATTTAATTTATTTTAACAGCATTTTTTTTTATTGGATATTTAACAGCATTTTTATAAAAGCTCGCACAATACTTTTTAGGCTTAATAGCCAAATATATCCCTAACGTTTATGAAAATATGCAATTAAGCCCTCAACGTATAATTGCATGGAAATAAGGATATTACGTTTTATTTTCAGCATTTTAAACCTAAACGTTATAAAATTGACAGAATTAAGGATATAGCCGTTAAAAACCAATAGTGTCCGTTAACCTTGCTTAGGTGGCATGCCACGTGGACACTGACGTGGCATTACGTTGCCACGTAGACCAATGACGTGGAAAAAAGTTAAATTTTTTTTTAAATTTCGTTTTTTTTTTTAATAAACATTTTTTGAGTTCATTTTTTTTTTGCTTAATAGTCAAATATATCCTTAACGTTTATGAAAATATGCAATTAAGCCCTCAACGTATAATTTCATGGAAATAAGGATATTACGTTTTATTTTCAACATTTTTTTAAGTTCATTTTTTTTTTCAAATTTACATTTTTCATAATTTCATTTTTTTAATTACATATTTTTTTTTAAAATTACATTTTTTTCATAACTTCATTTTTTTAAAATTACATTTTTTTTCATAATTTTATTTTTTAAAAAATTACAATTTTTTCGTAATTTCATTTTTTTAAAAATTACATTTTTTCATCATTTCATTTTTTCTTCTTCTATCTCCCTTACAGGAAGTTCCTTGTCATTGCCTGTAAGGGAGATAGAAGAAGAAAAGGAAGAAAAAATTGAAATGATGAAAAAAAATGTAATTTTTTAAAAAAATAAAATTATGAAAAAATGTAATTTAAAAAAAATGAAGTTATGAAAAAGATGTAATTAAAAAAATGAAATTATGAAAAATGTAAATTTGAAAAAAAATGAACTTAAAAAAATGTTTATTAAAAAAATGAAATTAAAAAAAAAAAGAAAATTTAATAAACAAATGAAAAAAAAAACGTCATGATGATGTGGAAAAAGTTAAAAAAATTTTTAATTTCGTTTTTTTAATAAACATTTTTTGAGTTTTTTTTTTCAGATTTACATTTTTCATAATTTCATTTTTTTTAATTACATATTTTTTAAAAATTACATCTTTTTCATAACTTCTTTTTTTTTAAAATTACATTTTTTTTCATAATTTCATTTTTAAAAAAATTACATTTTATTCATCATTTCATTTTTTTCTTCTTTTTCTTCTTCTATCTCCCTTACAAGAAGTTCATTGAAGATGTCATTGCCTGTAAGGGAGATAGAAGAAGAAAAGGAAAAAAAATGTAATCTTTTTAAAAATAAAATTATGAAAAAAAAGGTAATTTAAAAAAAAAAAGAAGTTATGAAAAAGATGTAATTTTTAAAAAATATGTAATTAAAAAAATGAAATTATGGAAAATGTAAATCTGAAAAAAAAAAACTTAAAAAAATATTTATTAAAAAAACGAAATTAAAAAAAATTTAACTTTTTTCACGTCATCATGACGTTTTTTTTTCATTTGTTTATTAAATTTTCTTTTTTTTTTAATCTCATTTTTTTAATAAACATTTTTTTAAGTTCATTTTTTTTTTCAAATTTACATTTTTCATAATTTCATTTTTTTAATTACATCTTTTTCATAACTTCATTTTTTTAAAATTACATTTTTTCATAATTTTATTTTTTAAAAAAATTACATTTTTTTTTCATCATTTCATTTATTCTTCCTTTTCTTCTTCTATCTCCCTTACAGGCAATGACAATGAACTTCCTGTAAGGGAGATAGAAGAAGAAAAGGAAGAATAAATGAAATGATGAAAAAAATGTAATTTTTAAAAAAATGAAATTACGAAAAAAATGTAATTTTTTAAAAAATAAAATTATGAAAAAAAATGGAATTTTAAAAAAATGAAGTTATGAAAAAAATGTAATTTTAAAAAAAATATGTAATTAAAAAAAATGAAATTATGAAAAATGTAAATTTGAAAAAAAAATGAACTTAAAAAAATGTTGAAAATAAAACGTAATATCCTTATTTCCATGAAATTATACGTTGAGGGCTTAATTAAATATTTTCATAAACGTTAGGGATATATTTGGCTATTAAGCAAAAAAAAATGAACTCAAAAAATGTTTATTTAAAAAAACGAAATTTAAAAAAAATAACTTTTTTCCACGTCATTGGTCCACGTGGCAACGTAATGCCACGTCAGTGTCCACGTGGCATGCCACCTAAGCAAGGTTAACGGACACTGTTGGTTTTTAACGGCTATATCTTTAATTCTGTCAATTTTATAACGTTTAGGTTTAAAATGCTGAAAATAAAACGTAATATCCTTATTTCAATGCAATTATACGTTGAGGGCTTAATTGCATATTTTCATAAACGTTGGGGATATATTTGGCTATTAAGCCTACTTTTTATAAAAACACCGGTAGACCAAACAAACCCCGTACTACTAGACTTACAGAAGCGGCCAGTCATCGGAAAATCATTAGGACAAAACTTAGGCTTCCATTTGCTTGAAGTTTTTGCCTTTTTACATTTTTTTTTGAAAAATAATTGAAAAGAAAAAAATAAAAAAAATTTTCAGTAGAAAACTAAAGACAGAAAAAAAAATAAAAGCAGAAATAAAAACGTTCATCGAAGGTAAACCTTGACTCTATTGAAAGAAAAAGAAAGTAAGAAATGATTTCATACAAGATTAGGCTTTACAAACTCAAAGGTGTTGAAGAGCAAATTGATTGAAAAAATTGATTTTAAAAGGTTCATGAATGATTAATTAATAAAGTTTAGAAAAGTTTCTATTTCATTCTTCCAAAAATCTTCAATTTTTTGGATGACGTTTTTAGGTTTCTGGGTATAATTCAAGTTTAGGGGTTTAAGTACTTGGTTTCATTACATTTTGGGGTTTCGCCGACGACCGACGGTTGTGGAGCACGTCTGACGGTGGTGGCAGCGGCAACGACGATCGGACCAAGTAGAGAACAGCGGTAGAGAGAGAGGATTGAAAATAGGTAGGAAAGGATGGAAAGTTACGTTTTATATTAAAAAAACTTAATAGCCAAATAAGCCTTCAACATTTAGTTCAAAATGGAATTCAATTTTCAATATTTTATCGCGTTAAATTCAGTCCATAAACTTTTATTTCGGTAAAAATAAACCCTTAACCTTTTAAAATTATGCAATTAAGTCCAAATGTGTTAAATGATACTAACTGCCATTAGAATATCTAACGTGAAAGCTGATGTGAATAGCTTAGTTAGCTGCCACGTATGCAATACTAACTGCAGTTAGTGTTATTTAGCAGATTTGGACTTAATTGCATAATTTTAAAAGGTTGAGGGTTTATTTCCACTGAAATAAAAGTTTATAGACTGAATTTCACGTAATAAAATGTTGAGGGCTGAATTATATTTTAAGCTAAAGGTTGAGAATTTATTTGATTATTAAGTCTATTAAAAAAAAGAGCAGATCAGCGTGTGGACCCAGATCCAACCCAGATCTATGTGCCTGACTCGAGCACGCACTGCTGCTAATCCGACCCTCACTGGCTTGTTGTCTGGGCCCAATAGAAGACCTTTACTTTGGCAGGCCCAAAGACTAGTCTTGAGCCTATTTCCACTTGGACTATGGTTCAAATTTTTGTCTATTAATCTTCTTTGTTTATTTGTCATTTTTGTTATTATATTATACTTTTATGCACATTTTTGGAATAAATTCATGTGATATTTAGGTTTTTGATTTCAAATTTCTTTAAGCAAAAAGGATTAAATGGTATAAATCATGCACACTTTAAGAATGGATTCATATTTCACCTTTAAGCTTTCAATAAATGTTTTGCCCGAAGAAAAAAAATGTAAATTTAATACCGATACGTTACCTTTTTAAAAATAAGAGTGAATTTTCCGATAATGAGATTTCGTGAAAATCTTAAGTAGCAATTACTTAAAAATCTCATTATCTGAATATTACATTACCTTAGGCTTTGCTTGATATGGTGGAAAGAAATGGGTGAAGAAGGAAAATTAGTTAATCAAATGGTTATATTTCATAACAAGTTATATTTCATAACAAAAGTTGTTATGAAACATAACCATTTGATTAACTAATTTTCCTTACTCACCCATTTCTTTCCATCCTACCAAGCAAAGCCTAAATAACATAAATTTGTCAATTGTTACCAAAGTATTTGAATATTTTATGTAATTTATCAATATATGGATTCGTGTTTATTAAAAATAAACAAAAAACAATATTTTCCTTTTAGGTAAAAATAAATAGTGAAATAAAAATAACTTAATAATGGTAACTAAATAAACAATAAAATAATAATGAAAATAAATAATAATATGTAGATAGGCATCATGCATTTTATGCCTGCATCATGTAAAACTGTTCTGCTATGAAAATAAATATGAAGTCCGATGATGAGATGTTATGTAAAGCACAAGTAATAATTCTTAGCTAATCTCTAGGTGAGAGAAGTTCACTAAATATTATTAAAGTATTAAAATACTTAGTATGTTTTTCAATAATATGGATTTTTGTTAAAAATAAAAATAAATAAGGCTTATTTTTAAAATTAAATAAAATTTTCATATTAATCATATATTATATGTGTAAACACTTAATTTTGTATGGGCTATTGAATATTATTCAAAATAAATCGAGATCTTATTTTCAATTTCAAAGTGTTCGATTCAGGCTTGTTTGAAAATTTTAATTAAATTTATTGAATCTTTGGATTTTAAGTCAATATAATTGTATCTTTTGTGTTCAGTCTGTTAATGAATTGGACTATGGGCTTGAACACTCAAAGTTCAATTGTGAAATCCATTTTTAAACTTAAAAGCCCAAATCTAAAATTTATTTTAAGGCCCAACTTGTTTTGGTAATTAATTAAATAAGTTAAAATTTACTTTAAAAGAAAAATTGGCCAGAGACCATGTCAGACTCCATTTTGTCTTCTCATTTTTGTCTTACACCTACCACCCCACAGTACTTGCCATTCTGTTCCAACATTTACAAATCTAACTATGCATTGACATTTTGCCCTTCCTTTCCCAGTTTTCACCAGTTTGATAGCCCATCATTTTGCCCACGTTCCTCGGTCATCACCAAATTACCCAAATCTCTCCATCCGAGAATCCTGCTTTTAGACCTTGCATCAGAAGGTCAGTAGGCAATAGGCAATAGGCAACAGGCACAGATCTGCACTTTCCCCTCTCCCAAGCTGTCTCATTCAGCCACCTGCCATGACCTCATCCCCATATTAGCTGGTTCTCATCCCCGTAATAGTCATCTTCGTAACCGAATGGGCTGCAAAATCCTTTGGATTGAAAAATGAAAACGGGACAAAATATGCATCCCAAATCAGATTAAAAACTCAAACTCGTTCCACTGTGGAGGGGAAAGTCGGAGCCTAATCCTCTGTCTTCAAAAAAGACACCAGCAGCCTCATTCTCACGAGCCCAAGCCACCACCTTTGCCCACTATCCGAACAAGCTCTCGGCCTCATGCATTCACCACCAAAAAAATCAAACAACAGAAACCCATAGCCAACATCCCAACCACCACTAACTCGAAACCCCAAGGCCTCCCACTTACCACCACCGTGACTCTCCACTCTCAAGAGCCTAGTGTCTAAAGACTGCAACCTCTCTAAAAACGTGAACCACAAAGCCTCAGCCAACAACACAGCCCCTTTGGGCATTCACCAAAGAAAACAAAAACAGTAAATCCCAAGAATCCGAAATCCCAAACCTGAAAACCAACGTTCAGCTCAAACAGCAAACCATGAGGGAATAACCCAAAAACATGCCAAAGAAGAGAGAAGAGAACCGAAAATGGAAGCCTCGGAGTCTAGATCTATTACGGATCAAGACTTTTTCTTGGAGAACCAAAGTCTTAAGGTAACAGAAAAGATCGAGGAGCTTAGGAGAAGTGGTGATGAGGTGGAAAATGAGAACGGAACATTGAGAGAGAAGATTTCTTTTAAGGATGTTTGAAAAAAAAGGGAAGAACTGGCTCTGGTTTTGTAAAAAAAAAAAAAAAAAGGCAACAAGTGCACTCTGTGTGAAAGCTTGAACACCGAAGGAAAGCCGGTTTGAAGTAAAGCAGAATAAAAGATTTATTTTTTAATTTACATTATTGTGCCTTTATTACTTATTTTATTTGTATTTATTTTACTATTCATGAAATGTGTTATGACGAGAGCTTTTTTTTGGTCGAAACCACCGATATTTTCGTATCATATTATTTTGGTATAAGATTAATTCAAATTTGAGTCGAACATATCTACAAGGTGACAAAGTTTTTTTTCAAAATTTTTAATACAGCTGTATACTAAGACATGAACTATTTAATATATATCATTACTATTATTAAATAATTTAATATTATTAATAAGTGAACACAACATTGAATAAAATTATTTATATTAAATATAATATATTTTAATAATTATTTAATTTATTATAAATTAATTAGTTGAATATATTATTTTATAATATAATATTATTACAATTAAGTTAAATAATATTATTAAATATAATTTGTAATTAATAATTTATTAATTCATATTATTATATAATATATAAATTTAAAATTTTATTAATCTCAATTATTATCTAATAAAAATTAATATTAAAATAAATATTTTTAATTGAGTTATTTTTAAGTAATTATTTTATTTAATGTTATATTTAATTATAATATTATTTAAATTATATTAAAATTTTATATGATTAAAAGAAGATATTTAATATTAGTATTAAATAGTATAAAATAATACTATTTAATATTATATACATAATATTTTGTAATAAATATATTATTATTTTATTTAATTTTTAAAATTTTATTATGTAAATTAAATTATTATATCTGAATTAATTTAAATATTTATTTTCAATATCTAATAATATTAACCAAGTATATTCTCTGGTTTTAGAATTTGAATGCAAGATAAAACAAAAACAAAATTTTTAAAATCAAAAAACAAAAAATAGAAAAAAAAAAAAAAAAGGAGGCCAAATAACCACTGTCAATAGTTTATTTTTTTGGTTGATTTTTGTTTTGGATGGTTTTATGTTTATAGAATAAAGTACAAACCCTGTCCTTATTTTTCCTACAGCAATAGTGACAAAGGTAACATTCACTTAAGCCATATTTACTTTCCTATTTTTTTTTTTTAATTTTTATATTTATTTCTATTTTTTTAAGTGTATTGAAGTGCGGCTTGGGTTCGGTCAAATGGTATCCAACTTCTGTTATGGACGATGAAAAAAGATTTGGTTGGAGTATCTTTGTTAATTATTTTTATCGTCACTTTTACAGAAAATTTATTCGGGCTTTTGTACCATGTTTTCAATTTTTGAATTCAAGGTGGGCAGAATTAATAAATTATCCAAATTTTAGAAAGAATGGATTTATATTAGATTTTATTTGAGAATTATAATAGAATTTGAATATACAAATATATATTAATATTTCCTATACTGTCAATAGAGTTTTTTGACTTCATAAGTGAGATTAGGATGAAAACACATACTCTTTTAAAATATTTAAAAATAAAAAATAAATAAAATAAGACATATATCATCATCTTAATTCGCTTATGGAGTTAAAAAACTTCTCTGACAGTATATAGGATATTGATCCTATATTTTATATATATATATATATATTATATTACAATGTACATGTTTGCTTGTGATGTGGACTTGCATGTGGATAGTCTACCTTTTTAAAAAAAAAAATTTATGCAACAATTACCAAATAAGTTTCAAATTAATAGTTTTTTATTTGAGTAGTACATTTTCATTAGAAGTTACAATCACAATCAGCATATTACATTCCATGAACATATAACTATGAAAATCACATTATTCAAATTAAGTAAACTAGTAAATAACTATAACAAATTAAACAAACTAGTAAATAACTAGATTAACTCAAGCTCACACTTAGTGAGACTCGAACTTGAGATCTCAAAATCTCAGAGCCTCCTTCTTACCACTAAGCCAAGGCCTCATTGGCGTTTCAAATTAATAGTTAAATATATATTAAACCGTTGCGAAATTGATAATGTATATTAAATATTAAATTACAGTTACTGAATTTATTAATATAAAATCTGACTTTGATATTGGATTTATTGAAATATTTTATTACGTTAATTTGCACTACCATTAATGGCAAAATTAGAGTAGTTACAATTAAGCTAGGAAATTGAAAATTGATTTGGCAATAATTAAGCTACTAATTGAAAATTGTGACTTCTCTAATTTATCTAAAAGCTAAATTGTGAAAGATATTAAATATTCTCTCCTGATTGAAACCTGCCTATTATTTCTTTGTTCAATTTCTGAAAGCTAGTTAGCTTGCTAATGGTTATTGTTCCTAGTGGCTCATCCAAGCAAGCCTTTGTTCTTGTTGATAGTTCTTGTGCCACAAAACACATGGTGGGTCGTGACTCGGGTAAAGACAGTGTGCACGCTAAGCTCATGGTGACAACAAATACAACTTCCCTTGCTATCTGGTTAGTGGGAGGTGGAAGCCGTTGGTCCAGCAGATCCTTTAGAAGTAATTCTTCGTTGTTTGATGACAATGTTACTGATGACAGGGAATTCAAGAGCTCCCTTGGGTGCTTTCTCATCATAATCTCTAATGCCACCACTCCAAAGCTGTAAACATCACTTTTTGTTGTGACCCCAATTGTGAGTGCAAGCTCTGAAGACCAAGAAATTAAACAAAGTTAATAATCAAATTGCAATTGAAAACTAAGAAGGAAAAAAAATCACTGCCAAAGCAGCATCTAATAAAGCTAAGTAAATTGTTAGCTATCCGGGTGCCATGTAGCCATAAGAGCCTGCAGCCGTCGTCCAGTTGTGGTTTATTGATGTTAGAATTATGATGAAATCTGGGTTTAATTGGGATTCTAATGGAGCTTTATCTACTAATTTCAGTTTCATCAAACATCTTGCATTTTGTGTTCATTCTCGATTTTTTTTTTCATTTTTTTAAATTTTTTTTCATATTTTTCATATTTTTAAAAATATTTTTTTGTATTTTTAAATATTTTACATATTTTTACATATTTTTATGAATTTTTAAATATTTTTAAATATATATTTTAAAAATTTTATATTTTAAGTATTTTTACACAAAATTTTAAATATTTTAAAAATATTTTAAAATAATTTTAAATTTTTTAATATTTTTAAATATTTTTGAATTTTTTAAACATTTTTAAAGAAAAAGAAATAATATGGCCAAAACAAAGAAAAAAAATGATGCTAACATAGTGCGCCTCATGTCAAAATATTATTAGACATGTAATGCTACTTTTAACTGTGTTAACTTTTATTATTAAATATGTAATGTTACGTTAGCTTTTTTTAACGGTGTTAACTTTTAAGGTAAAATGATTGACGAAAGTGAAGTTCATGTATGAAAATGATAAAAAAAATTTTTGGTACTAAAGTAAAAAAATGATATAGTTTACCGACTAAATTACACATTAACCCTTGTTAATTTGGTTGGACAACACACTCTCGAGGCAAGTGGACACTATTTATTGTTGGAGCCAATGTTATGTTCCCACTAAAGTCAGAAGTCAATTTCTGACCAGAGAAAAAAATGGGGTAGTTGAAGCAAGTACGGGAAGTGAAAATTGATCCCCAGCATGGGTCAACCCAAGATTGCTGTGCAGGCAATCACCTTTTGGACTTTTGACTTACTATCTCTTTATTGGTTGTATAGGCTACAATAAAATATATACACTCTTAACAGAAAACAAATATGGTACAGGGCACGAGCTTACTTGCTTTATGTAAGAAAAATGCACTAAAAACTGGCTACTGGCTGCTTTCTTTGCCTTCCCAGATTGAAGCCTGCCTATTGTTTCCAACTTTGTTCTATTTCTGAAAGCTAGTTAGCTTGCTAATGGTTATTGTCCCCAGTGGCTCATTCAAGGAAGCCTGTGTTCTTGCTGACAGTTCTTGTGCCACAAAACGCATGGTGGGTCGTGACTCTGGTACGGACCGTGTGCACGCTAAGCCTATGGTGACAACAAATACAACTTCCTCTGCTATTTGGTCAGCAGGAGGTGGAAGCCGTTGGTCTAGCAAATCCTTCAGGAGCAATTCTTTGTTGTTTGATAAAAATGTTACTGATGACAGGGAATTCAAAAGCTCTCCTGGGTGCTTTCCCATCATAATCTCTAATGCCACCACTCCAAAGCTGTAAGCATCACAATTTGTTGTGATTTGCATTGTGAATGCAAGCTCTGAAGACCAAGAAGTTAAACAAATTAAATCAGCAATCAAATTGCAATTGAAACTAAGAAGGAAAAAACACACACTGCCAAAGTAGCTTTAAATGAAACATAAGTAAATTTTTTACTAACCTGGTGCCATGTAGCCATAAGAGCCAGCAACCATGGTCCAGTTGGATGAATTTGGATTCAACAACCTTGCAGTGCCAAAATCCGAGAGTCTTGGCACATATTCTGCCTCAAGCAAAACGTTGTTCAAAGATATGTCTCGGTGTGCAATAGGTGGAGAGCAATCATGATGCAAGTAAGCAATTGCATGAGCCAATCCTTGCACAATTTTCACCCTTGTAGCCCATCCTAACTCCACTCCCCTTTGTGATCCATACAATACACTTTTCAAACTACCTCTTTCCACATACTCATAAACCAGGTATAGGCCACCTCCCTTAGAACAGTATCCATGCAACTTTATGATATTTCGATGCCTAACTTCTGTCAACATACGAATCTCATTCTCAAAACTCCTATGGTTTGTTAATTGAATATCGCTGGAATCTGCTAAATTCAGCTTTTTAACTGCAACTACTTGACTTGAAGGCAATACTGCTCTGTAAACACTTCCGGATCCTCCTTTCCCGATGCACCACTTATCAGCAAAACCTTCTGTGGCTTGTTCAATGTCACCAAATGTGAATTTTCCTTCTCTTTCCCAAATTGTTGACTTAAAAAAATCAGTCCTTTTACTGGCTTTAATCTCCTTATCAACCATTTTGCTTTGCTTGCGATATACGAACACTCCAGCAACAATTGTTTCTAGAATTACTAAGCAAAAGACAGGAACAAAGATAACAATAAGAACTTTCTTGTTATTGGACTTGCCCTTTGTGAGACTTAAAGAGCAAGGAGTTAATCCTTCAGCATCTCCACACAAACCTGAGTTTCCAAAAAAAGCATTTCCAGAAGCATTTTGGAACACACCACCACTTGGAATCGGGCCTGTTAACTCGTTGTAGGAAAAATCAAATGAAATGAGACTTTTCATGAAAGAGAATGAAGTCAAGATTTTGCCTGAGAGATTGTTATGTGAAACGTTTAGATTCTCCAATGATGCAAGCTTCCCTAGGTCTTGAGGGATTGAGCCTGAGAGTGAATTGCTGCTGAGATCCAATAAGTACTGCAAAGTTGATAAGCTACCTATCTCTCGTGGAATTTCACCAGATAAATTATTGTGACTCAAGTTCAAGCTCAATAACCTTTCACAATTCTCAACTTCTCCTGGTATTTCTCCGGACAACTTGTTCCCGCGATAGATCAAGGTCCTGTAACCACACTAACTTGCCCACAATCTGAGGGATGTCACCTATCAGATGATTCTGGCTCAAATTGAGGTTGAACAACATGCTCAAATTTCCCAGTTCCGGCGGAATATCTCCTGTCAACTCATTAGCTCCCAGGTTCAGAACACGCAACTGACTCAAGTTCCCAAGCTCAGCTGGAATTTCTCCAGAAATTCTGTTTCTGTCCATTTGTAGATTGGTGAGATTTTGGCATTCTCCCCACTTTGGCGAGATTTCACCAGTAAATTGATTGTCACTAAGAGCAATAAAGTCAAGATCAGGATGAACTCCAAATGCATTGGTGATGTTACTCGTAAATTGGTTCCCATCAAGCCGGACTCTTTTTAGCTTTCTACATTTCCTCAAGCAAGCTGGCAATGACCCTGTGAATTTGTTTCCATTTACCGTGAAATTTTCAATGGCAAAACCACTGCACAATTTAGGCGGCAATTCTCCTGAGAAGCTGTTGTTCGAAAAGCTCACGTAATACAAATTAGGACTATTCTTCCCAAAATCCCGAGGAATGCTACCCGAGAAATTATTGGTGAACACAGAGAATGCTTCTAGGTTAGTGAGCCGGGAAATTGTGTCCGGTAATTCCCCATGTAAGGCGTTTGTGTCCAGATCAAGAGACCGCAGGGATGTCATATTTCCAACATCTGGTGGAATTGTACCGTTAAGATTATTATAGAAAAGCTGTAAACCTTCAAGGTTTGAAAGACTCCATATAGTTGGAGGAATTGGACCCGAAAGCTGATTACCAGAAAGGTCTAAAGTTTTCACGGAATTCAAGTTTCCAATCTCTGAAGGAATTGGGCCCGAAAGTTTATTGTTATAGAGAAAGAGGATGTTGAGCTTTGTCAAAAGGCCTATTTCCGATGGAATTCTCCCTGAGAAAAAATTGTTTTGAAACTGCAGAGAGATCAAGTTGGTCCAATTAGAAATGAGAGATGGTGGAATCTCGCCGACAAGAAAATTTTCAGCTAAACCCAGGTCAATTATTTGGGCGAGTTGTGACAAGGACATAGGCAACTCCCCACTCAATTGATTCCCAGATAAGGCCAAATAGGTGAGGTTAGTACAGGAACCAAGCTCGGATGGGATTGTAGAATTTAATCTATTCGAGTGAAGATCAAGTCTCTTGAGCTTTCTTAGTTGGCCTAAAGAAGTTGGAATCTTGCCCTCAAACGAATTTTCAAACAATTCAAGTTTTTCAAGATTAGACAGGGTTCCTATACTCTCAGGAATTGAACCATTTAACTTATTGGTTCCTAGTTGAAGATCTATGAGTTTGGAAAGTTTGGAAATGTTCGACCATAATGGTCCTTCAAAGGAATTACTTGTCAGATTGAGATACTCAAGCTTGGTCAGATTGGTGTACAATGATTCAGGTATTGGACCATTCAACCTATTCACCGACAAGTCTAGGAATGTAAGATTCTGAAAGTTTAGTATAAACTGAGGGAATTCGGATTCAAGCTCATTGTAAGCTAAGCTGAGGTGTGTCAACAAAGGCATGGCCAAGAAATTGGGCAAGTCAGAAGAAACAAAGTAGTTGAATCCAAGGTCGAGGTACCTTACATTTTTGAGATTGTTAAGTTGAGGAGGAATGATGCCACTGAGATTGTTGTTGAATAGGCTCAGATATTGAAGCTCCGATGGAAGGCCTATCTCCAGCGGTATTTTTCCTTGAAAAGTGTTGTTGCTCAAATCCAAGACAATCAGCTTGGCCAGAGTACCAATTCCGGACGGAATTGTCCCACTCATGTTGTTATTGCTGAGGCCAAAGTGCGTGAGATTGGCAAATGGAGTGAAATTGAATTGATCCAAGGAACCAGACACGCTCGCATTGAACAGGTTGATTTCGGAGACTGTTCCATTGCCATCGCAGGTAATGGAAGTCCAGTTGCAGAGGTTGTTTAGATTTGACAGGGACCAAGAATTGAGAGAAGGCGGGGAAAAAAGCAAGCTGTTCTTCCATTGAACGAGTGCTTCCGCTTGTGTTCTTGCAGAACATATGATCTCCAATGGAAGTAAAGAAAGCAAGACAACATGGAAGAGAACAAAACAGGGATTACGGAAATTTGACATGCTTTGAGTTTGGGTTTAGTTTCAAATTACCTCAGATGAACTCTCTTATAACAGGAGAAAAGCATAGATTTCCATGCCGTGAACACTCAATTTCCAAATCTTCTTCGGGCCGCTACCAATCGTTCTCACTCAGTACTTAATAATTGTTTAATATGAAACCCAATGCAGCAACCAAACTACGATTACGATGTCTGAATGAAGAAACGAGAAAGCCATAACATTGACTCACTACAGCATATTGTACCTTTAGTGGCCCTTGTTTTGTCGTTAAGCGGTGTTTCTATATAAAATGCCGCCATTTTATTTTTTATTTTATTTATTTAAGCTAATAAGATAACGGCGTTTCCTCAGCAAAGGCCGCTATATTTCCAAAAATAAAGCCCTTTCTTTATTTGAACACCGTTATATTTAGGACTGAGCAACCGGTTTAAATTAATCGATCAGTTTCAGTTCAAAAAAATCGAAAATCAAAAAAATTGATTCCCTTTAGTATTAAACTAAAACCGAACCAAATTCTGCTTACAAATCGAATCCAACCAAATCGAATTTATTTGGTCGGTTCAGTTTTTTAATGTTAAAACCAATTTGAAGCTATGGTAAATAAATATATAAAAGTATATAATATAAATTTGTTTTGTTTATATCTCTTACAAGATTCACAACATATTACCCAAATAAATGCATAAAACTTCACAAAACAAAGATAAATAACCAATATCATTCATAAATTTACTAACTTAAAAATATAAAATTAAAGAAAATAAAAAAATAAATAACCAACACATTACACAATAAATCCAAATAGTCCAAATGCACAACCAAATACATAAAGTTTCACAATCACAACATTATCCATAATGGTCCAAATTACACAATCAAATAAGGACATAAAGGTCTACAATAATTGTTCATAGTGGTCTAAATTAGCACAATCAACTTAAAGAAAATAATCAACAATAAATTCAAATAGTCCGAACCAAATAAAAAAGACAAAGTTTTGCAACAAAACAAAGCCAAATAGTCCATATTCTTCATAGACATCTCACACCCCAATCCCATAACTTTGGTGCATATTCTCCATTAGTCATTTCCCTAAGACCCTAACACATTAAAGAAAGCAACATTATTAGTTACAATTTACAAAAGAATAAATTAATGTCATATGTTCCAAAATCCAAATATTTATAACAATAGAATTACCTCAAATGATCCATCTATGCACCATTGCTTGCATTAATCTAATACGAGATCCAATGCAATTTTTGACAAATCTAAAATATAGAAACAAAAATAATAAAAGTAAGCTTCATATAAAGAACTAAAAGAAATAAAAAATAATACTAAGGAAAATGAAGTATTACCTATTTCAATTTTGTCAAGTTCTACCAAGTCATCCTCATGAGAGTGATCATAAAGAGAAGATCCTCGTAGCCAATCTTGAGCACAAATAAGGGCTTGCACAATCTTAGGAGTTAAAAAACTCCTATACACATCAAGCACATGACCATCGGTGCTAAAAGCAGATTCAGAAGCAACTGCGAATATGGGAATGGCAAAAACATCACGAGCAAGATTAGAAAGGATAGGAAATCTATGATTATTGAGTTTCCACCAAGACAAAACATCAAAGTCATCATCATCATCTTCGGGATCCTCACTCAAATATTTAGCTAATTCTGACTTATGCTTTTCTTTGTAATGTTCAATCTTAAACTTCTTATAATCAAACTTAACACTTAGCTTCTTTTTTGGCATACCAATCCCATCGGTGGCTTGTGTAATTTGGCTCACTTGACAACTTTCACCAACAACATAAAATTGAGGTCATAACATCATTTTATACTTATTGAACAATTCATCTATTGCTTGTTCTACTTTCTTAATCATCAATGAAGCTTCTTTAGTAGAATACATTTTCATAAAACAATAATCCACAAAAGAAAGTTTTTTTAAAGGATCAAGAACAGAAGCAACATAGATCAACATATTCATTTTCTCTATATTTCCCCAATATTTATCATATTTATCCTTCATTCTCCTTGCCATTACATTCAACTCAACATCAAAACTTAATTGCCAATCTTTCAAAGTAGAATAAACATCACAAATATTATCAAGAAAGGTATTAGAGGTGATATACAAAGGACCTAAAATTTTGACAATGAGATTATAAAATTGTTGCAAGAAAAGGCAAAACCTCATATCTTTTACCTAATCATGTTGTTCAGGAACACCATCTCCCAACAAAAGCTCACTTCTATAACTAGAATCAACATCATCATATGCATCAAAGACCTTTTCAAACTTTTGGGCTGCATCTAACATCAAGTGAGTGGAATTCCATCTAGTGCTAACATCTAAACACAATAAACTCTTACTTTGAATGCGTTCATTGGCGACACACTCTTTGAATTTAGTTAACCTAGCAGGTGATTGTCTTACATATCTTACTGCCTCTCTAACACGAGCAATTGATTCATTCATTTCCTTCAATCCATCACTGACAATAAGATTAACAATATGTGCCATGCATCTCAAACGAATATATTTTCCACCTAGAATACTAGTTCTTGAATTGTTAAATTTTTTCCTCAAGTATGAAATTTCAACATCATTAGAACTAGCATTATCAACTGTAACTATGAAAACCTTATCAATCCCTCAATCATGCAAACATTTATCAATCGCCTTACCAATAACTTCACCTTTGTGACTAGAAATAGAACAAAAATTTAAAATTTTTTTGTTCAATTTCCAATCATTGTCTACAAAGTGAGCTGTGAGACACATATAATTAATTCTTTGTAATGAGGTCCATGTGTCAGTGATAAGAGATATTCTTGTACAAGATAATTTCAAGAATTGCTTTAGCTCAACCTTTTTATCAACATAAATTTGAAAGCAATCCCTAGCAACAATCCGTCGTGATGGCATGCGAAATCTAAGACATCCAAGTGACATGCAATGCTTAAATCCTCTCCCTTCCATAAACTTAAAAGGCAATTAATCTAAAATGATCATCTCAGCTACACTTTTCTTAATGACATCTTGGTTAAATTTCCATGTGCCCATTCCTCTCGTTGACAACACTAATTCCGTTTGAGTATCATTATCAGTATTAACTGTACGAGGAAACTTATTGCAAGAACTCATATGACCCCTTAATGTAGTGGTGCCATTTCTTTTAGTATCAGCATAATAATCTATACCACAATAATTACATCTAGCCTTATTTTCACCTTTCTCATTCACAAATTTAGTGAAGTCTTCCCATACCTCAGACTGTGACCTATTTGTTCTCTTCTTCTTCACTTTAGATTTAGAAGTTGAAGCTGCACTTCTTGTTGTTTCATCATGTGAAGAGGGTTAAGAGAGTTGTTGATTTGGTTGAGTAGTATCTAGGATAGAACCCAAATTCTCAGGCACAAAATCAGCATCCATTTCTTTAGAAATCTTTAAAAAAAAACAGAAAAACAAAAACCAAATTAGTATATAATGAATAGATTTCAATTCATTATTGTAGACACCTAATTTTGTCCAAATCGGTAATATTACATTTAAATAAGATTATTTTTGTTAGAAATGAATATGGTCCAAACCCAATATATTGGGCCACAAGCATTGTAATAAATTTAATTGGGTTTTCAAAGTCCAAATCAAAGTATTGAGCTTCAAGGCCCATTAAAATGGGTTGAATTTGATTTTTTTATTTTTTATTTTATTTTTATCTATTTATTATTATTATTTTTAATTTTTATTTATTTTATTATTATTATTGTTATTGTTATTATTATTATTATTATTATTATTATTATTATTATTATTATTATTATTATTATTATTATTATTATTATTATCTGTTTTCTTTATTATTATTACTAGTTTATTTCAATCACATTTAATGGGAATAAACATTCCCATTTGCCGGCTGCATTTTACACCAAGATTTTGCCTACCCGCCGGTGCAATTCAACCTACTGTCTCGAGTTCCACCAAAAATTCACCTTCCCCATGTTGTCAATCCCATCCCTGACCAATGCCTTTGGTAACCGGGAGACAATAGCAGAAACCTAAAGTTGATTTTGAAATGCTAGACAAATGGGTGTTCCTAAATTTGTTTAAAAGGACCCAGGCAGAAGGATCTTGCTTCTCTTTTTTTTAGAGAGGGAACGAAGACACTAAAAATTTTTGGTAGAAACCATACTCATTCAGCCATCACCACTAAACACCACCATCCCTGTACCAGCTCCACCACCGAGACACCATCACCATCACTAAACCATCACCACCAAAACCACAACATCATCACTAAGCCATCACCACCTAAACATTCACAACCCACCATCATCCAACTACCATACACCACCATCTTCACCACCCGAAACCAACACTCAAAACCTAATCTTCAAACATCAAGAAAAACAAAAAAAAAAGAAGAAACCCCTGGAATTTGAGAGCCCCAAAACCTAGATCTAAGATCTAAGCACATATCACCTGCAAAAAAAAGAAAAATCACAACAAAACACAGCAACCTCAAGTACTTTCCAAATCATCAACACAAAAAAAAAAATAAAAAAAATAAAACAGAAAAGAAAAGGGGTAAGGTGGTTTCGGCCTAGGTTAGATATAGGGAGTTAAGTTTGATTTTGGGAGAATCGGTGGCTAGATCTGGTTAGAGGAAGACGAGGGGAGTATTTTAAGGTTTCGAGAAGACCACCGGTGATCGAAGCACGGCGATGCACGGCGGTCAACACGGTGGCAGCAGTTCGGCAAGGCTGAGGGGGTTGAGAGAATTTTTTGGGATTTTAGAAAGTTTTTTTTGGAGGAAATCGGTGGAAATGAAGAACAGTCAAAAAAAATGGGGCTTTTATAAAGCAGTAAAACGCTGCGGTTTGGAGCTGACGACCCGCGTGCTGACCCAACCTAGATCCAAGATCTGCGCGACCCGGCTCCACCATCGGCTCGCTACCCGCTTCCACTGGCAGATTTGGGCCCTATCGTTTGGGCTTGATTTTGGGCCGTTTTGAAAGACTTATTTGGGTTCCAAGCCCAAATCCGTTTGGGTATATTTTTCTCCTCCTTTATTTATTTTGTTAAATAATTTGTTTTTTGTGTTTTTGATATACTTTCATAATAAAAACAAATATTTATTTATATATGAAATTCTCTAAGATCTATAATAATTTTAAGTTTAATCAATTTAATTGTATGGAACTAGTTTTAACAATAAATATATAGTTTTAAGATATATATATATATATATAAATAAAATATATAAATAAATATAGGAAATATATATGGTTTTAAAATGTATATAAATAAATATATATAAAATATAAAAATAAATATATAAAATATATATAACCATGTAGTTTTTAAAATAAAATAAAATTCTTATTAGACAATTTATTATAAAGAAAAAAAAGAGTATTTTAAGAAGTTTTAGAAAAAATAAAATAAAATAAAATAAAATAATAATAATAATAATAATAATAATAATAATAATAATAATAATAATAATAATAAAATAAGCATGAAATTTCGATGATAAGTTTTCGTAGAAGTCGCAAGCAACGATTCTTTGAAAAACTTTAGGTGAGAGGAATTTATCAAATGTCACCAGAGTATTGGGATATTCGATATAATTCTTCAATATTTTAATTCATGTTTATTTTAAGAAAGTATATAATGATATATTCTGTAATGACAAGTAGAGAATATTTAGAAAAAATATTAATTAAATTAATATTAATAGAAACAAAATAAGTAATGGACATAATTAGAAGAAATTAATTAAAAAGGGGATTTTAGAAATATACAAATACAAAATAATGAAACCAATAAAAATTGATAATAGTAAAGTTCTAAAAGGTAGAGAATAGTGATTAAATTAATTAAATAGATGATAATAAAATTTTAATAAAGGGGAATAGTCAAAAGAATTAAGTTAATAAAACTAAATAAAAATGAGAATGAATGAAAATGAAATAATCAAGTTATTCACAAAAGGTAAAAGCTAATCTCCGATGATGGGATGTTACGGAAGTCACAAGTAGTGATTCCTAACTGATCCCTAAGTGAGAAGAGTCTATTAAATGTTACCAAAAGTATTGGAATGTTTAGTGTCATTTTTCAATACATGAGCTTTTATTTTTTTAAAATGAAAACAAATCGTATTTAAAAAATAATAATAAATATGCTAAATAAGGAAATAGAAATCCATGTGCATCATATACTATATGCTTGCATCATATGCATAAACGTTAATTTCAAAATAAATGAAATTCTTCTGATGATGAGATATTGCAGAAATCACAAGTAGTGATTCTTCGAATATCTCTAGGTGAGAAGAATTAACTAAATGTTACCAGAGTATTGGGATGTTTAGCTGAATTCTTCAATATTGTGAGTTTCATTAAGAAAATCAAAATATATAAAGTTCCTTTTTATAAATCCATACGCATCATACATCTTTTATCAATATCATATGCATCCATAATCAATTATACAAATAATGTGAGTCCCACCGATGATGAGATTCTATAGAAGTCACAAATAGTGATTCTTAAGAAATCTTTAGATGAGGAAAATTATTTCAAATATTACCAAAAGTATTGGAGTATTTGATTTAATTTTTCAATAAAAGGGGTTCATGCTTATTTTCAAAAATGAGATTTTTTAAAATATATATAATAATTTTTATTCAATTATACAAATAATATGAGTCCTACTGAGGATGAGATTCTATAGAAGTCACAAGTAGTGATTATTAAAAAATCTTTAGGTGAGGAAAATTATTTCAAATATTACCAAAAGTATTGGAATATTTGATTTAATTTTTCAATAAAAGGGGTTCATGCTTATTTTCAAAAATGAGATTTCTAAAATATATATAATAATTTTTAATCAATTATACAAATAATGTGAGCCCTACCGAGGATAAGATTCTATAGAAGTCACAAGTAGTGATTCTTAAGAAATCTCTAGGTGAGGAAATTATTTCAAATATTACCAAAAGTATTGGAGTATTTGATTTAATTTTTCAATAAAAAGGGTTCATGTTCACTTTCAAAAAATAATTTTAAAAAAAAAAACGTATATAATAGTAATTTTTAAGCAAACGCATAATTTTTTTTTGTAATAAGCAAATTAGATTTAAGCCAAGACTATTTTATTAAAATTAAAGGATACCACATGGTTAGGATGGTACTGTTTTCTAACGGGCGTTGTGAGGGTGCTAATCCTTCTTCACACGTAACCGAACCCCCGAGCCCTAATTTTGCTTTCGCGGACCAAAAATTGTCTTTTTAATAAAACTTGATTGTTTTTAAGGTTTTGTTGAAAAGATAAATATTTTTAGGTGGCCAATCACATGCAACGAAAAAGATTGGTGATGACTTCCTTATTTTTAAATGTTTTCAAAATCGTCGAGTGATCAAGTTTTCGGACGAAATCATTACGACAATTATGCAGGCTTATATGACATCATAATGAATAAATAAAAAATAAATATGACAGCATCCATTTCAATTCATTATGCTGGTACAAAAGATAGCATCCATGTCAATTCATCATGCAAGTTCAAAGAAAAAGCTGCACTTCTTACTTGCTAATTTATTCAAAGATAAAAATAAAAATAAATATGACAGCATGTTTATAATTAGGTTTATATGTAACAAACGAGTTGAAACCAAAGGCAAAGGGATATTATTAAATATGAAAATAAAAATAATTCAATGCTAACAGAACAAAGGCATATTCAATGCTAACTTGGAAGGTAATTCAAAACTGTTGGAGTAATTCTTCAATTTTAATTGAATTTCACCAAAAAAAAAAGATATCGAACACTACAAACGGGTTGGATCCCAGCATGCAGATAGCAAATCTTTTTTGAAAGGCGGCAGTATTTTATTATAACAAACAATTACAATTGAGTTTAGTCAAATGTCTTCAACACAAAGGAACAAACTGACTGAATGTCTGAATCAAACCTAACAAAATGTTAAGAGCCAACAACATTGTCTGAAACCCATGACAAGAAGAATGGCCAACAAACCCATTGAGGCAAAATCTCAAACATCATGGCTATGCGTCTAAAAATAAAAAGCTCTCACTATGACCTGATGAGCACCCCACTTGTTATTCAAAGAACAACGCCCAAGCTAGCAACTCTCAAAAACACAATCAATCTCAAGCAACAAAATCTTCAAACACCACCTTTAATTTTGGCACACTTCCTCACAATTCAATTTTAAAAAATAAAAAATATATATTACATAAAAATATCAGAACATGTTTATAAATTATAATCGATCTATAGAATAATGGAAGCAAATAGTGTTTATACTTGTGAAGTGTGGTTTATGGCCGGATCTGTTGTTAAGCCACTGAGAGTATGAGAGTGAGACTGAAGTTCAGTCCAATGGGAATTGCTAGTGAGAGTGTGAGACGCGAGCTGCTGGAAAGTGGGAAGGCTGTAGCCGGAAGGGAGATCGGAGGTGGCGAGGGGCAATGGCGCAAAGTAATCGATCGGTGCGGTGTCTGGTGGGGGTCGGTCGGTCTCTATCAACTCTTGGTCAAAGGAGCAAAGCAGTGATCACTCAGTGAAGAGTGAGTGAGAGTGACTGTGTGTGAGGCTGGCGGTGAGAGCCTGAGAGGAAGCCGACGAATTGATGGGCGGCGAAAGGGCTTTCCGTTTGAGTAAGATCAAATTGGGGCTGAGGGTTTTTTTTATGGGAAGTGAGAGTGACTGATTGGAGGGAGAAGGTGGGTGAGGGATTTTTATTTTTTAACATATATTATATAATATTATATATATATATATGTTAAAAAATAAAAATCCCTCACCCACCTTCTCCCTCCAATCAGTCACTCTCACTTCCCATAAAAAAAACCCTCAGCCCCAATTTGATCTTACTCAAACGGAAAGCCCTTTCGCCGCCCATCAATTCGTCGGCTTCCTCTCAGGCTCTCACCGCCAGCCTCACACACAGTCACTCTCACTCACTCTTCACTGAGTGATCACTGCTTTGCTCCTTTGACCAAGAGTTGATAGAGACCGACCGACCCCCACCAGACACCGCACCGATCGATTACTTTGCGCCATTGCCCCTCGCCACCTCCGATCTCCCTTCCGGCTACAGCCTTCCCACTTTCCAGCAGCTCGCGTCTCACACTCTCACTAGCAATTCCCATTGGACTGAACTTCAGTCTCACTCTCATACTCTCAGTGGCTTAACAACAGATCCGGCCATAAACCACACTTCACAAGTATAAACACTATTTGCTTCCATTATTCTATAGATCGATTATAATTTATAAACATGTTCTGATATTTTTATGTAATATATATTTTTTTATTTTTTAAAATTGAATTGTGAGGAAGTGTGCCAAAATTAAAGGTGGTGTTTGAAGATTTTGTTGCTTGAGATTGATTGTGTTTTTGAGAGTTGCTAGCTTGGGCGTTGTTCTTTGAATAACAAGTGGGGTGCTCATCAGGTCATAGTGAGAGCTTTTTATTTTTAGACGCATAGCCATGATGTTTGAGATTTTGCCTCAATGGTTTGTTGGCCATTCTTCTTGTCATGGGTTTCAGACAATGTTGTTGGCTCTTAACATTTTGTTAGGTTTGATTCAGACATTCAGTCAGTTTGTTCCTTTGTGTTGAAGACATTTGACTAAACTCAATTGTAATTGTTTGTTATAATAAAATACTGCCGCCTTTCAAAAAAGATTTGCTATCTGCATGCTGGGATCCAACCCGTTTGTAGTGTTCGATATCTTTTTTTTTTGGTGAAATTCAATTAAAATTGAAGAATTACTCCAACAGTTTTGAATTACCTTCCAAGTTAGCATTGAATATGCCTTTGTTCTGTTAGCATTGAATTATTTTTATTTTCATATTTAATAATATCCCTTTGCCTTTGGTTTCAACTCGTTTGTTACATATAAACCTAATTATAAACATGCTGTCATATTTATTTTTATTTTTATCTTTGAATAAATTAGCAAGTAAGAAGTGCAGCTTTTTCTTTGAACTTGCATGATGAATTGACATGGATGCTATCTTTTGTACCAGCATAATGAATTGAAATGGATGCTGTCATATTTATTTTTTATTTATTCATTATGATGTCATATAAGCCTGCATAATTGTCGTAATGATTTCGTCCGAAAACTTGATCACTCGACGATTTTGAAAACATTTAAAAATAAGGAAGTCATCACCAATCTTTTTCGTTGCATGTGATTGGCCACCTAAAAATATTTATCTTTTCAACAAAACCTTAAAAACAATCAAGTTTTATTAAAAAGACAATTTTTGGTCCGCGAAAGCAAAATTAGGGCTCGGGGGTTCGGTTACGTGTGAAGAAGGATTAGCACCCTCACAACGCCCGTTAGAAAACAGTACCATCCTAACCATGTGGTATCCTTTAATTTTAATAAAATAGTCTTGGCTTAAATCTAATTTGCTTATTACAAAAAAAAATTATGCGTTTGCTTAAAAATTACTATTATATACGTTTTTTTTTTTAAAATTATTTTTTGAAAGTGAACATGAACCCTTTTTATTGAAAAATTAAATCAAATACTCCAATACTTTTGGTAATATTTGAAATAATTTCCTCACCTAGAGATTTCTTAAGAATCACTACTTGTGACTTCTATAGAATCTTATCCTCGGTAGGGCTCACATTATTTGTATAATTGATTAAAAATTATTATATATATTTTAGAAATCTCATTTTTGAAAATAAGCATGAACCCCTTTTATTGAAAAATTAAATCAAATATTCCAATACTTTTGGTAATATTTGAAATAATTTTCCTCACCTAAAGATTTTTTAATAATCACTACTTGTGACTTCTATAGAATCTCATCCTCAGTAGGACTCATATTATTTGTATAATTGAATAAAAATTATTATATATATTTTAAAAAATCTCATTTTTGAAAATAAGCATGAACCCCTTTTATTGAAAAATTAAATCAAATACTCCAATACTTTTGGTAATATTTGAAATAATTTTCCTCATCTAAAGATTTCTAAGAATCACTATTTGTGACTTCTATAGAATCTCATCATCGGTGGGACTCACATTATTTGTATAATTGATTATGGATGCATATGATATTGATAAAAGATGTATGATGCGTATGGATTTATAAAAAGGAACTTTATATATTTTGATTTTCTTAATGAAACTCACAATATTGAAGAATTCAGCTAAACATCCCAATACTCTGGTAACATTTAGTTAATTCTTCTCACCTAGAGATATTCGAAGAATCACTACTTGTGATTTCTGCAATATCTCATCATCAGAAGAATTTCATTTATTTTGAAATTAACGTTTATGCATATGATGCAAGCATATAGTATATGATGCACATGGATTTCTATTTCCTTATTTAGCATATTTATTATTATTTTTTAAATACGATTTGTTTTCATTTTAAAAAAATAAAAGCTCATGTATTGAAAAATGACACTAAACATTCCAATACTTTTGGTAACATTTAATAGACTCTTCTCACTTAGGGATCAGTTAGGAATCACTACTTGTGACTTCCGTAACATCCCATCATCGGAGATTAGCTTTTACCTTTTGTGAATAACTTGATTATTTCATTTTCATTCATTCTCATTTTTATTTAGTTTTATTAACTTAATTCTTTTGACTATTCCCCTTTATTAAAATTTTATTATCATCTATTTAATTAATTTAATCACTATTCTCTACCTTTTAGAACTTTACTATTATCAATTTTTATTGGTTTCATTATTTTGTATTTGTATATTTCTAAAATCCCCTTTTTAATTAATTTCTTCTAATTATGTCCATTACTTATTTTGTTTCTATTAATATTAATTTAATTAATATTTTTTCTAAATATTCTCTACTTGTCATTACAGAATATATCATTATATACTTTCTTAAAATAAACATGAATTAAAATATTGAAGAATTATATCGAATATCCCAATACTCTGGTGACATTTGATAAATTCCTCTCACCTAAAGTTTTTCAAAGAATCGTTGCTTGCGACTTCTACGAAAACTTATCATCGAAATTTCATGCTTATTTTATTATTATTATTATTATTATTATTATTATTATTATTATTATTATTTATTATTTTATTTTATTTTATTTTATTTTTCTAAAACTTCTTAAAATACTCTTTTTTTTCTTTATAATAAATTGTCTAATAAGAATTTTATTTTATTTTAAAAACTACATGGTTATATATATTTTATATATTTATTTTTATATTTTATATATATTTATTTATATACATTTTAAAACCATATATATTTCCTATATTTATTTATATATTTTATTTATATATATATATATATATCTTAAAACTATATATTTATTGTTAAAACTAGTTCCATACAATTAAATTGATTAAACTTAAAATTATTATAGATCTTAGAGAATTTCATATATAAATAAATATTTGTTTTTATTATGAAAGTATATCAAAAACACAAAAAACAAATTATTTAACAAAATAAATAAAGGAGGAGAAAAATATACCCAAACGGATTTGGGCTTGGAACCCAAATAAGTCTTTCAAAACGGCCCAAAATCAAGCCCAAACGATAGGGCCCAAATCTGCCAGTGGAAGCGGGTAGCGAGCCGATGGTGGAGCCGGGTCGCGCAGATCTTGGATCTAGGTTGGGTCAGCACGCGGGTCGTCAGCTCCAAACCGCAGCGTTTTACTGCTTTATAAAAGCCCCATTTTTTTTGACTGTTCTTCATTTCCACCGATTTCCTCCAAAAAAAACTTTCTAAAATCCCAAAAAATTCTCTCAACCCCCTCAGCCTTGCCGAACTGCTGCCACCGTGTTGACCGCCGTGCATCGCCGTGCTTCGATCACCGGTGGTCTTCTCGAAACCTTAAAATACTCCCCTCGTCTTCCTCTAACCAGATCTAGCCACCGATTCTCCCAAAATCAAACTTAACTCCCTATATCTAACCTAGGCCGAAACCACCTTACCCCTTTTCTTTTCTGTTTTATTTTTTTTATTTTTTTTTTTGTGTTGATGATTTGGAAAGTACTTGAGGTTGCTGTGTTTTGTTGTGATTTTTCTTTTTTTTGCAGGTGATATGTGCTTAGATCTTAGATCTAGGTTTTGGGGCTCTCAAATTCCAGGGGTTTCTTCTTTTTTTTTGTTTTTCTTGATGTTTGAAGATTAGGTTTTGAGTGTTGGTTTCGGGTGGTGAAGATGGTGGTGTATGGTAGTTGGATGATGGTGGGTTGTGAATGTTTAGGTGGTGATGGCTTAGTGATGATGTTGTGGTTTTGGTGGTGATGGTTTAGTGATGGTGATGGTGTCTCGGTGGTGGAGCTGGTACAGGGATGGTGGTGTTTAGTGGTGATGGCTGAATGAGTATGGTTTCTACCAAAAATTTTTAGTGTCTTCGTTCCCTCTCTAAAAAAAAGAGAAGCAAGATCCTTCTGCCTGGGTCCTTTTAAACAAATTTAGGAACACCCATTTGTCTAGCATTTCAAAATCAACTTTAGGTTTCTGCTATTGTCTCCCGGTTACCAAAGGCATTGGTCAGGGATGGGATTGACAACATGGGGAAGGTGAATTTTTGGTGGAACTCGAGACAGTAGGTTGAATTGCACCGGCGGGTAGGCAAAATCTTGGTGTAAAATGCAGCCGGCAAATGGGAATGTTTATTCCCATTAAATGTGATTGAAATAAACTAGTAATAATAATAAAGAAAACAGATAATAATAATAATAATAATAATAATAATAATAATAATAATAATAATAATAATAATAATAATAATAATAATAACAATAACAATAATAATAATAAAATAAATAAAAATTAAAAATAATAATAATAAATAGATAAAAATAAAATAAAAAATAAAAAAAATCAAATTCAACCCATTTTAATGGGCCTTGAAGCTCAATACTTTGATTTGGACTTTGAAAACCCAATTAAATTTATTACAATGCTTGTGGCCCAATATATTGGGTTTGGACCATATTCATTTCTAACAAAAATAATCTTATTTAAATGTAATATTACCGATTTGGACAAAATTAGGTGTCTACAATAATGAATTGAAATCTATTCATTATATACTAATTTGGTTTTTGTTTTTCTGTTTTTTTTTAAAGATTTCTAAAGAAATGGATGCTGATTTTGTGCCTGAGAATTTGGGTTCTATCCTAGATACTACTCAACCAAATCAACAACTCTCTTAACCCTCTTCACATGATGAAACAACAAGAAGTG
Organism: Heritiera littoralis; assembly: GCA_031772115.1. Lineage (NCBI taxonomy): Eukaryota > Viridiplantae > Streptophyta > Magnoliopsida > Malvales > Malvaceae > Heritiera > Heritiera littoralis. The sequence continues at coordinate 1,104,259 of JAPDPK010000186.1, forward strand.
CAGCTTCAACTTCTAAATCTAAAGTGAAGAAGAAGAGAACAAATAGGTCACAGTCTGAGGTATGGGAAGACTTCACTAAATTTGTGAATGAGAAAGGTGAAAATAAGGCTAGATGTAATTATTGTGGTATAGATTATTATGCTGATACTAAAAGAAATGGCACCACTACATTAAGGGGTCATATGAGTTCTTGCAATAAGTTTCCTCGTACAGTTAATACTGATAATGATACTCAAACGGAATTAGTGTTGTCAACGAGAGGAATGGGCACATGGAAATTTAACCAAGATGTCATTAAGAAAAGTGTAGCTGAGATGATCATTTTAGATTAATTGCCTTTTAAGTTTATGGAAGGGAGAGGATTTAAGCATTGCATGTCACTTGGATGTCTTAGATTTCGCATGCCATCACGACGGATTGTTGCTAGGGATTGCTTTCAAATTTATGTTGATAAAAAGGTTGAGCTAAAGCAATTCTTGAAATTATCTTGTACAAGAATATCTCTTATCACTGACACATGGACCTCATTACAAAGAATTAATTATATGTGTCTCACAGCTCACTTTGTAGACAATGATTGGAAATTGAACAAAAAAATTTTAAATTTTTGTTCTATTTCTAGTCACAAAGGTGAAGTTATTGGTAAGGCGATTGATAAATGTTTGCATGATTGAGGGATTGATAAGGTTTTCATAGTTACAGTTGATAATGCTAGTTCTAATGATGTTGAAATTTCATACTTGAGGAAAAAATTTAACAATTCAAGAACTAGTATTCTAGGTGGAAAATATATTCGTTTGAGATGCATGGCACATATTGTTAATCTTATTGTCAGTGATGGATTGAAGGAAATGAATGAATCAATTGCTCGTGTTAGAGAGGCAGTAAGATATGTAAGACAATCACCTGCTAGGTTAACTAAATTCAAAGAGTGTGTCGCCAATGAACGCATTCAAAGTAAGAGTTTATTGTGTTTAGATGTTAGCACTAGATGGAATTCCACTCACTTGATGTTAGATGCAGCCCAAAAGTTTGAAAAGGTCTTTGATGCATATGATGATGTTGATTCTAGTTATAGAAGTGAGCTTTTGTTGGGAGATGGTGTTCCTGAACAACATGATTAGGTAAAAGATATGAGGTTTTGCCTTTTCTTGCAACAATTTTATAATCTCATTGTCAAAATTTTAGGTCCTTTGTATATCACCTCTAATACCTTTCTTGATAATATTTGTGATGTTTATTCTACTTTGAAAGATTGGCAATTAAGTTTTGATGTTGAGTTGAATGTAATGGCAAGGAGAATGAAGGATAAATATGATAAATATTGGGGAAATATAGAGAAAATGAATATGTTGATCTATGTTGCTTCTGTTCTTGATCCTTTAAAAAAACTTTCTTTTGTGGATTATTGTTTTATGAAAATGTATTCTACTAAAGAAGCTTCATTGATGATTAAGAAAGTAGAACAAGCAATAGATGAATTGTTCAATAAGTATAAAATGATGTTATGACCTCAATTTTATGTTGTTGGTGAAAGTTGTCAAGTGAGCCAAATTACACAAGCCACCGATGGGATTGGTATGCCAAAAAAGAAGCTAAGTGTTAAGTTTGATTATAAGAAGTTTAAGATTGAACATTACAAAGAAAAGCATAAGTCAGAATTAGCTAAATATTTGAGTGAGGATCCCGAAGATGATGATGATGACTTTGATGTTTTGTCTTGGTGGAAACTCAATAATCATAGATTTCCTATCCTTTCTAATCTTGCTCGTGATGTTTTTGCCATTCCCATATTCGCAGTTGCTTCTGAATCTGCTTTTAGCACCGATGGTCATGTGCTTGATGTGTATAGGAGTTTTTTAACTCCTAAGATTGTGCAAGCCCTTATTTGTGCTCAAGATTGGCTACGAGGATCTTCTCTTTATGATCACTCTCATGAGGATGACTTGGTAGAACTTGACAAAATTGAAATAGGTAATACTTCATTTTCCTTAGTATTATTTTTTATTTCTTTTAGTTCTTTATATGAAGCTTACTTTTATTATTTTTGTTTCTATATTTTAGATTTGTCAAAAATTGCATTGGATCTCGTATTAGATTAATGCAAGCAATGGTGCATAGATGGATCATTTGAGGTAATTCTATTGTTATAAATATTTGGATTTTGGAACATATGACATTAATTTATTCTTTTGTAAATTGTAACTAATAATGTTGCTTTCTTTAATGTGTTAGGGTCTTAGGGAAATGACTAATGGAGAATATGCACCAAAGTTATGGGATTGGGGTGTGAGATGTCTATGAAGAATATGGACTATTTGGCTTTGTTTTGTTGCAAAACTTTGTCTTTTTTATTTGGTTCGGACTATTTGAATTTATTGTTGATTATTTTCTTTAAGTTGATTGTGCTAATTTAGACCACTATGAACAATTATTGTAGACCTTTATGTCCTTATTTGATTGTGTAATTTGGACCATTATGGATAATGTTGTGATTGTGAAACTTTATGTATTTGGTTGTGCATTTGGACTATTTGGATTTATTGTGTAATGTGTTGGTTATTTATTTTTTTATTTTCTTTAATTTTATATTTTTAAGTTAGTAAATTTATGAATGATATTGGTTATTTATCTTTGTTTTGTGAAGTTTTATGCATTTATTTGGGTAATATGTTGTGAATCTTGTAAGAGATATAAACAAAACAAATTTATATTATATACTTTTATATATTTATTTACCATAGCTTCAAATTGGTTTTAACATTAAAAAACTGAACCGACCAAATAAATTCGATTTGGTTGGATTCGATTTGTAAGCAGAATTTGGTTCGGTTTTAGTTTAATACTAAAGGGAATCAATTTTTTTGATTTTCGATTTTTTTGAACTGAAACTGATCGATTAATTTAAACCGGTTGCTCAGTCCTAAATATAACGGTGTTCAAATAAAGAAAGGGCTTTATTTTTGGAAATATAGCGGCCTTTGCTGAGGAAACGCCGTTATCTTATTAGCTTAAATAAATAAAATAAAAAATAAAATGGCGGCATTTTATATAGAAACACCGCTTAACGACAAAACAAGGGCCACTAAAGGTACAATATGCTGTAGTGAGTCAATGTTATGGCTTTCTCGTTTCTTCATTCAGACATCGTAATCGTAGTTTGGTTGCTGCATTGGGTTTCATATTAAACAATTATTAAGTACTGAGTGAGAACGATTGGTAGCGGCCCGAAGAAGATTTGGAAATTGAGTGTTCACGGCATGGAAATCTATGCTTTTCTCCTGTTATAAGAGAGTTCATCTGAGGTAATTTGAAACTAAACCCAAACTCAAAGCATGTCAAATTTCCGTAATCCCTGTTTTGTTCTCTTCCATGTTGTCTTGCTTTCTTTACTTCCATTGGAGATCATATGTTCTGCAAGAACACAAGCGGAAGCACTCGTTCAATGGAAGAACAGCTTGCTTTTTTCCCCGCCTTCTCTCAATTCTTGGTCCCTGTCAAATCTAAACAACCTCTGCAACTGGACTTCCATTGCCTGCGATGGCAATGGAACAGTCTCCGAAATCAACCTGTTCAATGCGAGAGTGTCTGGTTCCTTGGATCAATTCAATTTCACTCCATTTGCCAATCTCACGCACTTTGGCCTCAGCAATAACAACATGAGTGGGACAATTCCGTCCGGAATTGGTACTCTGGCCAAGCTGATTGTCTTGGATTTGAGCAACAACACTTTTCAAGGAAAAATACCGCTGGAGATAGGCCTTCCATCGGAGCTTCAATATCTGAGCCTATTCAACAACAATCTCAGTGGCATCATTCCTCCTCAACTTAACAATCTCAAAAATGTAAGGTACCTCGACCTTGGATTCAACTACTTTGTTTCTTCTGACTTGCCCAATTTCTTGGCCATGCCTTTGTTGACACACCTCAGCTTAGCTTACAATGAGCTTGAATCCGAATTCCCTCAGTTTATACTAAACTTTCAGAATCTTACATTCCTAGACTTGTCGGTGAATAGGTTGAATGGTCCAATACCTGAATCATTGTACACCAATCTGACCAAGCTTGAGTATCTCAATCTGACAAGTAATTCCTTTGAAGGACCATTATGGTCGAACATTTCCAAACTTTCCAAACTCATAGATCTTCAACTAGGAACCAATAAGTTAAATGGTTCAATTCCTGAGAGTATAGGAACCCTGTCTAATCTTGAAAAACTTGAATTGTTTGAAAATTCGTTTGAGGGCAAGATTCCAACTTCTTTAGGCCAACTAAGAAAGCTCAAGAGACTTGATCTTCACTCGAATAGATTAAATTCTACAATCCCATCCGAGCTTGGTTCCTGTACTAACCTCACCTATTTGGCCTTATCTGGGAATCAATTGAGTGGGGAGTTGCCTATGTCCTTGTCACAACTCGCCCAAATAATTGACCTGGGTTTAGCTGAAAATTTTCTTGTCGGCGAGATTCCACCATCTCTCATTTCTAATTGGACCAACTTGATCTCTCTGCAGTTTCAAAACAATTTTTTCTCAGGGAGAATTCCATCGGAAATAGGCCTTTTGACAAAGCTCAACATCCTCTTTCTCTATAACAATAAACTTTCGGGCCCAATTCCTTCAGAGATTGGAAACTTGAATTCCGTGAAAACTTTAGACCTTTCTGGTAATCAGCTTTCGGGTCCAATTCCTCCAACTATATGGAGTCTTTCAAACCTTGAAGGTTTACAGCTTTTCTATAATAATCTTAACGGTACAATTCCACCAGATGTTGGAAATATGACATCCCTGCGGTCTCTTGATCTGGACACAAACGCCTTACATGGGGAATTACCGGACACAATTTCCCGGCTCACTAACCTAGAAGCATTCTCTGTGTTCACCAATAATTTCTCGGGTAGCATTCCTCGGGATTTTGGGAAGAATAGTCCTAATTTGTATTACGTGAGCTTTTCGAACAACAGCTTCTCAGGAGAATTGCCGCCTAAATTGTGCAGTGGTTTTGCCATTGAAAATTTCACGGTAAATGGAAACAAATTCACAGGGTCATTGCCAGCTTGCTTGAGGAAATGTAGAAAGCTAAAAAGAGTCCGGCTTGATGGGAACCAATTTACGAGTAACATCACCAATGCATTTGGAGTTCATCCTGATCTTGACTTTATTGCTCTTAGTGACAATCAATTTACTGGTGAAATCTCGCCAAAGTGGGGAGAATGCCAAAATCTCACCAATCTACAAATGGACAGAAACAGAATTTCTGGAGAAATTCCAGCTGAGCTTGGGAACTTGAGTCAGTTGCGTGTTCTGAACCTGGGAGCTAATGAGTTGACAGGAGATATTCCGCCGGAACTGGGAAATTTGAGCATGTTGTTCAACCTCAATTTGAGCCAGAATCATCTGATAGGTGACATCCCTCAGATTGTGGGCAAGTTAGTGTGGTTACAGGACCTTGATCTATCGGGGAACAAGTTGTCCGGAGAAATACCAGGAGAAGTTGAGAATTGTGAAAGGTTATTGAGCTTGAACTTGAGTCACAATAATTTATCTGGTGAAATTCCACGAGAGATAGGTAGCTTATCAACTTTGCAGTACTTATTGGATCTCAGCAGCAATTCACTCTCAGGCTCAATCCCTCAAGACCTAGGGAAGCTTGCATCATTGGAGAATCTAAACGTTTCACATAACAATCTCTCAGGCAAAATCTTGACTTCATTCTCTTTCATGAAAAGTCTCATTTCATTTGATTTTTCCTACAACGAGTTAACAGGCCCGATTCCAAGTGGTGGTGTGTTCCAAAATGCTTCTGGAAATGCTTTTTTTGGAAACTCAGGTTTGTGTGGAGATGCTGAAGGATTAACTCCTTGCTCTTTAAGTCTCACAAAGGGCAAGTCCAATAACAAGAAAGTTCTTATTGTTATCTTTGTTCCTGTCTTTTGCTTAGTAATTCTAGAAACAATTGTTGCTGGAGTGTTCGTATATCGCAAGCAAAGCAAAATGGTTGATAAGGAGATTAAAGCCAGTAAAAGGACTGATTTTTTTAAGTCAACAATTTGGGAAAGAGAAGGAAAATTCACATTTGGTGACATTGAACAAGCCACAGAAGGTTTTGCTGATAAGTGGTGCATCGGGAAAGGAGGATCCGGAAGTGTTTACAGAGCAGTATTGCCTTCAAGTCAAGTAGTTGCAGTTAAAAAGCTGAATTTAGCAGATTCCAGCGATATTCAATTAACAAACCATAGGAGTTTTGAGAATGAGATTCGTATGTTGACAGAAGTTAGGCATCGAAATATCATAAAGTTGCATGGATACTGTTCTAAGGGAGGTGGCCTATACCTGGTTTATGAGTATGTGGAAAGAGGTAGTTTGAAAAGTGTATTGTATGGATCACAAAGGGGAGTGGAGTTAGGATGGGCTACAAGGGTGAAAATTGTGCAAGGATTGGCTCATGCAATTGCTTACTTGCATCATGATTGCTCTCCACCTATTGCACACCGAGACATATCTTTGAACAACGTTTTGCTTGAGGCAGAATATGTGCCAAGACTCTCGGATTTTGGCACTGCAAGGTTGTTGAATCCAAATTCATCCAACTGGACCATGGTTGCTGGCTCTTATGGCTACATGGCACCAGGTTAGTAAAAAATTTACTTATGTTTCATTTAAAGCTACTTTGGCAGTGTGTGTTTTTTCCTTCTTAGTTTCAATTGCAATTTGATTGCTGATTTAATTTGTTTAACTTCTTGGTCTTCAGAGCTTGCATTCACAATGCAAATCACAACAAATTGTGATGCTTACAGCTTTGGAGTGGTGGCATTAGAGATTATGATGGGAAAGCACCCAGGAGAGCTTTTGAATTCCCTGTCATCAGTAACATTTTTATCAAACAACAAAGAATTGCTCCTGAAGGATTTGCTAGACCAACGGCTTCCACCTCCTGCTGACCAAATAGCAGAGGAAGTTGTATTTGTTGTCACCATAGGCTTAGCGTGCACACGGTCCGTACCAGAGTCACGACCCACCATGCGTTTTGTGGCACAAGAACTGTCAGCAAGAACACAGGCTTCCTTGAATGAGCCACTGGGGACAATAACCATTAGCAAGCTAACTAGCTTTCAGAAATAGAACAAAGTTGGAAACAATAGGCAGGCTTCAATCTGGGAAGGCAAAGAAAGCAGCCAGTAGCCAGTTTTTAGTGCATTTTTCTTACATAAAGCAAGTAAGCTCGTGCCCTGTACCATATTTGTTTTCTGTTAAGAGTGTATATATTTTATTGTAGCCTATACAACCAATAAAGAGATAGTAAGTCAAAAGTCCAAAAGGTGATTGCCTGCACAGCAATCTTGGGTTGACCCATGCTGGGGATCAATTTTCACTTCCCGTACTTGCTTCAACTACCCCATTTTTTTCTCTGGTCAGAAATTGACTTCTGACTTTAGTGGGAACATAACATTGGCTCCAACAATAAATAGTGTCCACTTGCCTCGAGAGTGTGTTGTCCAACCAAATTAACAAGGGTTAATGTGTAATTTAGTCGGTAAACTATATCATTTTTTTACTTTAGTACTCAAAAATTTTTTTTATCATTTTCATACATGAACTTCACTTTCGTCAATCATTTTACCTTAAAAGTTAACACCGTTAAAAAAAAGCTAACGTAACATTACATATTTAATAATAAAAGTTAACACAGTTAAAAGTAGCATTACATGTCTAATAATATTTTGACATGAGGCGCACTATGTTAGCATCATTTTTTTTCTTTGTTTTGGCCATATTATTTCTTTTTCTTTAAAAATGTTTAAAAAATTCAAAAATATTTAAAAATATTAAAAAATTTAAAATTATTTTAAAATATTTTTAAAATATTTAAAATTTTGTGTAAAAATACTTAAAATATAAAATTTTTAAAATATATATTTAAAAATATTTAAAAATTCATAAAAATATGTAAAAATATGTAAAATATTTAAAAATACAAAAAAATATTTTTAAAAATATGAAAAATATGAAAAAAAATTTAAAAAAATGAAAAAAAAAATCGAGAATGAACACAAAATGCAAGATGTTTGATGAAACTGAAATTAGTAGATAAAGCTCCATTAGAATCCCAATTAAACCCAGATTTCATCATAATTCTAACATCAATAAACCACAACTGGACGACGGCTGCAGGCTCTTATGGCTACATGGCACCCGGATAGCTAACAATTTACTTAGCTTTATTAGATGCTGCTTTGGCAGTGATTTTTTTTCCTTCTTAGTTTTCAATTGCAATTTGATTATTAACTTTGTTTAATTTCTTGGTCTTCAGAGCTTGCACTCACAATTGGGGTCACAACAAAAAGTGATGTTTACAGCTTTGGAGTGGTGGCATTAGAGATTATGATGAGAAAGCACCCAAGGGAGCTCTTGAATTCCCTGTCATCAGTAACATTGTCATCAAACAACGAAGAATTACTTCTAAAGGATCTGCTGGACCAACGGCTTCCACCTCCCACTAACCAGATAGCAAGGGAAGTTGTATTTGTTGTCACCATGAGCTTAGCGTGCACACTGTCTTTACCCGAGTCACGACCCACCATGTGTTTTGTGGCACAAGAACTATCAACAAGAACAAAGGCTTGCTTGGATGAGCCACTAGGAACAATAACCATTAGCAAGCTAACTAGCTTTCAGAAATTGAACAAAGAAATAATAGGCAGGTTTCAATCAGGAGAGAATATTTAATATCTTTCACAATTTAGCTTTTAGATAAATTAGAGAAGTCACAATTTTCAATTAGTAGCTTAATTATTGCCAAATCAATTTTCAATTTCCTAGCTTAATTGTAACTACTCTAATTTTGCCATTAATGGTAGTGCAAATTAACGTAATAAAATATTTCAATAAATCCAATATCAAAGTCAGATTTTATATTAATAAATTCAGTAACTGTAATTTAATATTTAATATACATTATCAATTTCGCAACGGTTTAATATATATTTAACTATTAATTTGAAACGCCAATGAGGCCTTGGCTTAGTGGTAAGAAGGAGGCTCTGAGATTTTGAGATCTCAAGTTCGAGTCTCACTAAGTGTGAGCTTGAGTTAATCTAGTTATTTACTAGTTTTTTAATTTGTTATAGTTATTTACTAGTTTACTTAATTTGAATAATGTGATTTTCATAGTTATATGTTCATGGAATGTAATATGCTGATTGTGATTGTAACTTCTAATGAAAATGTACTACTCAAATAAAAAACTATTAATTTGAAACTTATTTGGTAATTGTTGCATAAATTTTTTTTTTTAAAAAGGTAGACTATCCACATGCAAGTCCACATCACAAGCAAACATGTACATTGTAATATAATATATATATATATATAAAATATAGGATCAATATCCTATATACTGTCAGAGAAGTTTTTTAACTCCATAAGCGAATTAAGATGATGATATATGTCTTATTTTATTTATTTTTTATTTTTAAATATTTTAAAAGAGTATGTGTTTTCATCCTAATCTCACTTATGAAGTCAAAAAACTCTATTGACAGTATAGGAAATATTAATATATATTTGTATATTCAAATTCTATTATAATTCTCAAATAAAATCTAATATAAATCCATTCTTTCTAAAATTTGGATAATTTATTAATTCTGCCCACCTTGAATTCAAAAATTGAAAACATGGTACAAAAGCCCGAATAAATTTTCTGTAAAAGTGACGATAAAAATAATTAACAAAGATACTCCAACCAAATCTTTTTTCATCGTCCATAACAGAAGTTGGATACCATTTGACCGAACCCAAGCCGCACTTCAATACACTTAAAAAAATAGAAATAAATATAAAAATTAAAAAAAAAAAATAGGAAAGTAAATATGGCTTAAGTGAATGTTACCTTTGTCACTATTGCTGTAGGAAAAATAAGGACAGGGTTTGTACTTTATTCTATAAACATAAAACCATCCAAAACAAAAATCAACCAAAAAAATAAACTATTGACAGTGGTTATTTGGCCTCCTTTTTTTTTTTTTTTCTATTTTTTGTTTTTTGATTTTAAAAATTTTGTTTTTGTTTTATCTTGCATTCAAATTCTAAAACCAGAGAATATACTTGGTTAATATTATTAGATATTGAAAATAAATATTTAAATTAATTCAGATATAATAATTTAATTTACATAATAAAATTTTAAAAATTAAATAAAATAATAATATATTTATTACAAAATATTATGTATATAATATTAAATAGTATTATTTTATACTATTTAATACTAATATTAAATATCTTCTTTTAATCATATAAAATTTTAATATAATTTAAATAATATTATAATTAAATATAACATTAAATAAAATAATTACTTAAAAATAACTCAATTAAAAATATTATTTTAATATTAATTTTTATTAGATAATAATTGAGATTAATAAAATTTTAAATTTATATATTATATAATAATATGAATTAATAAATTATTAATTACAAATTATATTTAATAATATTATTTAACTTAATTGTAATAATATTATATTATAAAATAATATATTCAACTAATTAATTTATAATAAATTAAATAATTATTAAAATATATTATATTTAATATAAATAATTTTATTCAATGTTGTGTTCACTTATTAATAATATTAAATTATTTAATAATAGTAATGATATATATTAAATAGTTCATGTCTTAGTATACAGCTGTATTAAAAATTTTGAAAAAAAACTTTGTCACCTTGTAGATATGTTCGACTCAAATTTGAATTAATCTTATACCAAAATAATATGATACGAAAATATCGGTGGTTTCGACCAAAAAAAAGCTCTCGTCATAACACATTTCATGAATAGTAAAATAAATACAAATAAAATAAGTAATAAAGGCACAATAATGTAAATTAAAAAATAAATCTTTTATTCTGCTTTACTTCAAACCGGCTTTCCTTCGGTGTTCAAGCTTTCACACAGAGTGCACTTGTTGCCTTTTTTTTTTTTTTTTACAAAACCAGAGCCAGTTCTTCCCTTTTTTTTCAAACATCCTTAAAAGAAATCTTCTCTCTCAATGTTCCGTTCTCATTTTCCACCTCATCACCACTTCTCCTAAGCTCCTCGATCTTTTCTGTTACCTTAAGACTTTGGTTCTCCAAGAAAAAGTCTTGATCCGTAATAGATCTAGACTCCGAGGCTTCCATTTTCGGTTCTCTTCTCTCTTCTTTGGCATGTTTTTGGGTTATTCCCTCATGGTTTGCTGTTTGAGCTGAACGTTGGTTTTCAGGTTTGGGATTTCGGATTCTTGGGATTTACTGTTTTTGTTTTCTTTGGTGAATGCCCAAAGGGGCTGTGTTGTTGGCTGAGGCTTTGTGGTTCACGTTTTTAGAGAGGTTGCAGTCTTTAGACACTAGGCTCTTGAGAGTGGAGAGTCACGGTGGTGGTAAGTGGGAGGCCTTGGGGTTTCGAGTTAGTGGTGGTTGGGATGTTGGCTATGGGTTTCTGTTGTTTGATTTTTTTGGTGGTGAATGCATGAGGCCGAGAGCTTGTTCGGATAGTGGGCAAAGGTGGTGGCTTGGGCTCGTGAGAATGAGGCTGCTGGTGTCTTTTTTGAAGACAGAGGATTAGGCTCCGACTTTCCCCTCCACAGTGGAACGAGTTTGAGTTTTTAATCTGATTTGGGATGCATATTTTGTCCCGTTTTCATTTTTCAATCCAAAGGATTTTGCAGCCCATTCGGTTACGAAGATGACTATTACGGGGATGAGAACCAGCTAATATGGGGATGAGGTCATGGCAGGTGGCTGAATGAGACAGCTTGGGAGAGGGGAAAGTGCAGATCTGTGCCTGTTGCCTATTGCCTATTGCCTACTGACCTTCTGATGCAAGGTCTAAAAGCAGGATTCTCGGATGGAGAGATTTGGGTAATTTGGTGATGACCGAGGAACGTGGGCAAAATGATGGGCTATCAAACTGGTGAAAACTGGGAAAGGAAGGGCAAAATGTCAATGCATAGTTAGATTTGTAAATGTTGGAACAGAATGGCAAGTACTGTGGGGTGGTAGGTGTAAGACAAAAATGAGAAGACAAAATGGAGTCTGACATGGTCTCTGGCCAATTTTTCTTTTAAAGTAAATTTTAACTTATTTAATTAATTACCAAAACAAGTTGGGCCTTAAAATAAATTTTAGATTTGGGCTTTTAAGTTTAAAAATGGATTTCACAATTGAACTTTGAGTGTTCAAGCCCATAGTCCAATTCATTAACAGACTGAACACAAAAGATACAATTATATTGACTTAAAATCCAAAGATTCAATAAATTTAATTAAAATTTTCAAACAAGCCTGAATCGAACACTTTGAAATTGAAAATAAGATCTCGATTTATTTTGAATAATATTCAATAGCCCATACAAAATTAAGTGTTTACACATATAATATATGATTAATATGAAAATTTTATTTAATTTTAAAAATAAGCCTTATTTATTTTTATTTTTAACAAAAATCCATATTATTGAAAAACATACTAAGTATTTTAATACTTTAATAATATTTAGTGAACTTCTCTCACCTAGAGATTAGCTAAGAATTATTACTTGTGCTTTACATAACATCTCATCATCGGACTTCATATTTATTTTCATAGCAGAACAGTTTTACATGATGCAGGCATAAAATGCATGATGCCTATCTACATATTATTATTTATTTTCATTATTATTTTATTGTTTATTTAGTTACCATTATTAAGTTATTTTTATTTCACTATTTATTTTTACCTAAAAGGAAAATATTGTTTTTTGTTTATTTTTAATAAACACGAATCCATATATTGATAAATTACATAAAATATTCAAATACTTTGGTAACAATTGACAAATTTATGTTATTTAGGCTTTGCTTGGTAGGATGGAAAGAAATGGGTGAGTAAGGAAAATTAGTTAATCAAATGGTTATGTTTCATAACAACTTTTGTTATGAAATATAACTTGTTATGAAATATAACCATTTGATTAACTAATTTTCCTTCTTCACCCATTTCTTTCCACCATATCAAGCAAAGCCTAAGGTAATGTAATATTCAGATAATGAGATTTTTAAGTAATTGCTACTTAAGATTTTCACGAAATCTCATTATCGGAAAATTCACTCTTATTTTTAAAAAGGTAACGTATCGGTATTAAATTTACATTTTTTTTCTTCGGGCAAAACATTTATTGAAAGCTTAAAGGTGAAATATGAATCCATTCTTAAAGTGTGCATGATTTATACCATTTAATCCTTTTTGCTTAAAGAAATTTGAAATCAAAAACCTAAATATCACATGAATTTATTCCAAAAATGTGCATAAAAGTATAATATAATAACAAAAATGACAAATAAACAAAGAAGATTAATAGACAAAAATTTGAACCATAGTCCAAGTGGAAATAGGCTCAAGACTAGTCTTTGGGCCTGCCAAAGTAAAGGTCTTCTATTGGGCCCAGACAACAAGCCAGTGAGGGTCGGATTAGCAGCAGTGCGTGCTCGAGTCAGGCACATAGATCTGGGTTGGATCTGGGTCCACACGCTGATCTGCTCTTTTTTTTAATAGACTTAATAATCAAATAAATTCTCAACCTTTAGCTTAAAATATAATTCAGCCCTCAACATTTTATTACGTGAAATTCAGTCTATAAACTTTTATTTCAGTGGAAATAAACCCTCAACCTTTTAAAATTATGCAATTAAGTCCAAATCTGCTAAATAACACTAACTGCAGTTAGTATTGCATACGTGGCAGCTAACTAAGCTATTCACATCAGCTTTCACGTTAGATATTCTAATGGCAGTTAGTATCATTTAACACATTTGGACTTAATTGCATAATTTTAAAAGGTTAAGGGTTTATTTTTACCGAAATAAAAGTTTATGGACTGAATTTAACGCGATAAAATATTGAAAATTGAATTCCATTTTGAACTAAATGTTGAAGGCTTATTTGGCTATTAAGTTTTTTTAATATAAAACGTAACTTTCCATCCTTTCCTACCTATTTTCAATCCTCTCTCTCTACCGCTGTTCTCTACTTGGTCCGATCGTCGTTGCCGCTGCCACCACCGTCAGACGTGCTCCACAACCGTCGGTCGTCGGCGAAACCCCAAAATGTAATGAAACCAAGTACTTAAACCCCTAAACTTGAATTATACCCAGAAACCTAAAAACGTCATCCAAAAAATTGAAGATTTTTGGAAGAATGAAATAGAAACTTTTCTAAACTTTATTAATTAATCATTCATGAACCTTTTAAAATCAATTTTTTCAATCAATTTGCTCTTCAACACCTTTGAGTTTGTAAAGCCTAATCTTGTATGAAATCATTTCTTACTTTCTTTTTCTTTCAATAGAGTCAAGGTTTACCTTCGATGAACGTTTTTATTTCTGCTTTTATTTTTTTTTCTGTCTTTAGTTTTCTACTGAAAATTTTTTTTATTTTTTTCTTTTCAATTATTTTTCAAAAAAAAATGTAAAAAGGCAAAAACTTCAAGCAAATGGAAGCCTAAGTTTTGTCCTAATGATTTTCCGATGACTGGCCGCTTCTGTAAGTCTAGTAGTACGGGGTTTGTTTGGTCTACCGGTGTTTTTATAAAAAGTAGGCTTAATAGCCAAATATATCCCCAACGTTTATGAAAATATGCAATTAAGCCCTCAACGTATAATTGCATTGAAATAAGGATATTACGTTTTATTTTCAGCATTTTAAACCTAAACGTTATAAAATTGACAGAATTAAAGATATAGCCGTTAAAAACCAACAGTGTCCGTTAACCTTGCTTAGGTGGCATGCCACGTGGACACTGACGTGGCATTACGTTGCCACGTGGACCAATGACGTGGAAAAAAGTTATTTTTTTTAAATTTCGTTTTTTTAAATAAACATTTTTTGAGTTCATTTTTTTTTTGCTTAATAGCCAAATATATCCCTAACGTTTATGAAAATATTTAATTAAGCCCTCAACGTATAATTTCATGGAAATAAGGATATTACGTTTTATTTTCAACATTTTTTTAAGTTCATTTTTTTTTCAAATTTACATTTTTCATAATTTCATTTTTTTTAATTACATATTTTTTTTAAAATTACATTTTTTTCATAACTTCATTTTTTTAAAATTCCATTTTTTTTCATAATTTTATTTTTTAAAAAATTACATTTTTTTCGTAATTTCATTTTTTTAAAAATTACATTTTTTTCATCATTTCATTTATTCTTCCTTTTCTTCTTCTATCTCCCTTACAGGAAGTTCATTGTCATTGCCTGTAAGGGAGATAGAAGAAGAAAAGGAAGAATAAATGAAATGATGAAAAAAAAATGTAATTTTTTTAAAAAATAAAATTATGAAAAAATGTAATTTTAAAAAAATGAAGTTATGAAAAAGATGTAATTAAAAAAATGAAATTATGAAAAATGTAAATTTGAAAAAAAAAATGAACTTAAAAAAATGTTTATTAAAAAAATGAGATTAAAAAAAAAAGAAAATTTAATAAACAAATGAAAAAAAAACGTCATGATGACGTGAAAAAAGTTAAATTTTTTTAATTTCGTTTTTTTAATAAATATTTTTTTAAGTTTTTTTTTTTCAGATTTACATTTTCCATAATTTCATTTTTTTAATTACATATTTTTTAAAAATTACATCTTTTTCATAACTTCTTTTTTTTTTTAAATTACCTTTTTTTTCATAATTTTATTTTTAAAAAGATTACATTTTTTTTCCTTTTCTTCTTCTATCTCCCTTACAGGCAATGACATCTTCAATGAACTTCTTGTAAGGGAGATAGAAGAAGAAAAAGAAGAAAAAAATGAAATGATGAATAAAATGTAATTTTTTTAAAAATGAAATTATGAAAAAAAATGTAATTTTAAAAAAAAAGAAGTTATGAAAAAGATGTAATTTTTAAAAAATATGTAATTAAAAAAAATGAAATTATGAAAAATGTAAATCTGAAAAAAAAAACTCAAAAAATGTTTATTAAAAAAACGAAATTAAAAATTTTTTTAACTTTTTCCACATCATCATGACGTTTTTTTTTTCATTTGTTTATTAAATTTTCTTTTTTTTTTTAATTTCATTTTTTTAATAAACATTTTTTTAAGTTCATTTTTTTTCAAATTTACATTTTTCATAATTTCATTTTTTTAATTACATCTTTTTCATAACTTCATTTTTTTTAAATTACATTTTTTCATAATTTTATTTTTTTAAAAAATTACATTTTTTTTCATCATTTCAATTTTTTCTTCCTTTTCTTCTTCTATCTCCCTTACAGGCAATGACAAGGAACTTCCTGTAAGGGAGATAGAAGAAGAAAAAATGAAATGATGAAAAAATGTAATTTTTAAAAAAATGAAATTACGAAAAAATTGTAATTTTTTAAAAAATAAAATTATGAAAAAAAATGTAATTTTAAAAAAATGAAGTTATGAAAAAAATGTAATTTTAAAAAAAAATATGTAATTAAAAAAATGAAATTATGAAAAATGTAAATTTGAAAAAAAAAATGAACTTAAAAAAATGTTGAAAATAAAACGTAATATCCTTATTTCCATGAAATTATACGTTGAGGGCTTAATTGCATATTTTCATAAACGTTAAGGATATATTTGACTATTAAGCAAAAAAAAAATGAACTCAAAAAATGTTTATTAAAAAAAAAAACGAAATTTAAAAAAAAATTTAACTTTTTTCCACGTCATTGGTCTACGTGGCAACGTAATGCCACGTCAGTGTCCACGTGGCATGCCACCTAAGCAAGGTTAACGGACACTATTGGTTTTTAACGGCTATATCCTTAATTCTGTCAATTTTATAACGTTTAGGTTTAAAATGCTGAAAATAAAACGTAATATCCTTATTTCCATGCAATTATACGTTGAGGGCTTAATTGCATATTTTCATAAACGTTAGGGATATATTTGGCTATTAAGCCTAAAAAGTATTGTGCGAGCTTTTATAAAAATGCTGTTAAATATCCAATAAAAAAAAATGCTGTTAAAATAAATTAAATTAATATTTGACAAAAATTAGTATAAAAGTGTTCTGCATGAAAATTATTTAATAAATTTTTTGTATATTTTTAATAAATTATCTATATTATATTTAAGAAAACATTTTTTTTTATTTACGTGAACGCTTATGTATATAATTTAAAATAATGACATATAAATAATTCTTTTGTTAAATTTTCCTCATCCATAAAGATCGTAACGGTTTAAAAACTCTCTGATCCCGAACTTATGGTCCACATTTCTCTCAATTTTCTCTCCCTCAACCTCACATTTTTGTCTCACTCTCACACACAAACACTAATATATTATTTTAATTAATTAATAGTTTTTGTTTGTTAAACGACAGTATATCATCTATTATATCTAATCTATTTAAAAATAATTAGATAATTAAATTAAAAATTTTACATTTAAACTCTAATCATAATGCATTTTAAATTTTGAATTAATATCCATACACTTTCAGTAGAATTTTTTTTACTCCACACGCATGATTAGATCATCACACATGTCCTATAAAAATATTTTAAAAAATAAAAAATGAATAAAATAAAATATGTGTCATGATTTTAATCTTATTTATGAAATTAAAAAACTCCACTGACAGTGTATGGGATAATTATTCTTAAATTCTTTATAATCTAATCAATTTAAATAAAATATTATCTAAAATAACAATCCATTTAGTATTTTCTAAAAAAATTATTACAAATCTAATAAATTTTAAATTTTGAATTCTCTCATTATTAATTAAAAATAATTTCTCTTTAAAACTCTATCACTTCTATACTTCTACAGACCCCTTACATTTTTCAATGCAAATTTTCTGTCCTCAATGTTTGACTCTTGCATCTGGTTTTTTCTATACAACCAAGACAACATTTTATTCCTGTTACAAGTCTTCCAACACAAGGTAGCATAAGAAAGTAGGTTGGCAAACTACAAATAACCATTCATTCTGATTTCAGGTATGAAAATAGTTTATATCTTTGGTTTCTTTCAATTCTGTCTTATTCACTAATTAACTATTCTATGTAGCTTCTTTTTCAATACAGACCAAACAAAACATCATGAACAATCCTTCATTCTCCATTCAAGAATTTAACAATTACAAAAAAATATGTTTTATTTACCTTTAATTTATATTATTTAAATACATTGTCTCACACTAATCTTAATTACAAAATTTACATCTTATTTCGTTACCAGTCTCCGTCAAAATAGTATCATAACATGCAGATCCGCAAAGCATAAACAACCTTCCATTCTCAATTCAAGTATTAAAATAATTTTTTATATATTAGATTTAATATTTTTAAGTTGTCTACATTATTAATTGAAAAGGATTCCACTTTAACCTTCAATCAATTCTATATTTTTCCAATTCTCTATATGAAAAGTTGTTGGATGTCTCATTTCAGGTTCAAAAAATAAAAGTATCACAACAAAGCAACACAATACAACATAAAAACCTTGATTGTCAATTCAGGAATTAATATGTTTTCTTAAATATAACTCTGTAAATTTGACATTATATGTGTTCATTAGTATGTGAGGTTAGGATATTTTTATGTGTTTTTCAATAATAACTTGAACTTCTTAACCAAACAAGTCTTCTCAAAAAAACAACATAAAAACAAAAAATTAGATTTGTAATGAACAAATAGATTACTAATAATGTAATAATATAAGTCACATATACATAAACAAATTTCTAAGTAAATAGTTAAGAAAAAGCATCGAAAGATAAACTTTATAAGAACAATAAAAACATTGAACACTACTTAAGTTACGCAACGGATTAAAGTGATTAGCATATAAGCTTTTAGATAAAAATAATGTAGTCACATCTAATATTTAGATAGAACAGTAAATGTACTTATAAATTTTAAATAAGAATAAATAATGTAAGGAGTTGTATATTTGAGCATGGTGATTAATCTTCACATTGATACTCTCATAGTGGTTCCATCCAACCTCATATATGAGAGCTTGCCCAGCAAGCAGTACTCATATTCTTTGTAAAGCCTTATAAACCTAATTTAATATAGAAATAAACAAATAGATTACTAATAATGTAATAATATAAACCCTATAAGTACGGTTTTTTTTTCCTTGCAAATTAAAGATCATAATTCATGTGCATATATTAAAAGAAAATTCATGACCAAGAAAATTGGGTGTGTTTGGCATGGATTGTTAGTTTAATGTTGCACCTTACACACAGAGTAAGGTTTCATATACGTTTATTAATTAATTAAATTCATTGTGTCTGATAAATAACTAAAATTTACATGTGTATAATCCAGCGCAAAAGTGAAGACTTTTTTTTTTCAGTGATTGAACTTATTATTTGGGATGAATTATTCAGATATTTAATTATTCATCAATTATTGTTTATAATTTGTTACAATAAGATTTGGTATTTATTTTTCAAAATATTAAATTTAATTCTATTTGCTTATTTTAATTCTATTATACTGACTACATAATTTATTTTAACATTTAAATAACTAAATTATATATAATTTTTATTAATGAACAAATTTAAATAAAAAAAATTGTGCATCGCATGGGTCATAAACTAGTAAAAAATAAAATAATAAATTTTATTAAATTAAATCACAAGTTTTTAAGTGAAACAAATAAATAAAATAAAAATATTTTGCTAATTCTATGTACCAAAAAAAACTTTGCTAATTAAAATAAAAAAATAAATATATATAAAAATTACACAAAATAAATAAATTAATATAAAATCATATAATCTTCTTCATAATTTTGTGCATTATTGAAGAATAAAGTGAAAATGTAAAGTTTTTCACTGAATATATGTATATAAAATTAATACTTTTTGAAAAAAATTTTAATTTATAATTTTATCAAAAAGCTAAAATTTACTCTCGCATAAAAAGCTAAAAGTTGTAACCAAAAAAAAAATAAAAAGCTAAAAGTTTTAAAATTTTGAGAGCTAAAATTTGGCTTTTGCTTTTATAATAAAAAAGTTTTTCCATAAAATATGCCAAATATGCAGTAATAAGTTTCATTTGATTCTTTTGTTGAGCTTTTAAGAGTAGTACATTTTGAGAAGATGTGCGTATAAATACAATGATGAAAATCGTCGAATGGGCGGTAACTTTGCGTGATTAATTTTTCTTTGACTAACAATAGTCTGTATAATTAAAAGTGAAAATTGAGATTGATTGAGCCTGAGCTCAAGTACTCTTATAATATTTCTTATTTCTTCTTTAGCTATTCAATTGAAAGTTGTTGACTTGAGGACGATTATTTTGTTTTCTTGTTGATTTCGATTTTTCTTTTTTCAGTTTTTCGAACAAAATAGCGTTGGGAATACTCCATGCATCTCTTTGTTATGGGTCCAGTGGTAAAAAGTCAGTCACGTCCTTTTTTCCCTCTGTTTGAAGCAAAACACTACGGTTTCTTCTTCTTTGCAGTGACCATTGCTCTGTTTGACTGTCACCACCATTTAAATTTCGGAGTTGCATTCTTTAAACTTTGATTTGATATGTGAACCAATAAAGGCATTGAGAATGTTGCTCGGAATGTTTGATGCATGCTTTTCATCAGTGAAGCAAAATTAATCTAACTCCAAGACTTTATCATAATTTTAATTAAAAAAAAATGCGAGCTATTCAAAGTTCGGACATGTTAAATTTTAAAATGAAATTTTAAATTAAAATTAATTGATTATAAATGAAAATTTTCTTGTTATATTTTTTTGTTCATAAAGAAGTGCAAAAAAGAAGGAGACTCGAATTTCGAATCTAATTCTTCTAAAATGAGGTAACAATCACTAAAGCTCCATTTAATTTATTAAAAATAACTTGCGAAAAATTATTTTTGTATTTTTTAATGTTTAATTGGCAAAAAATTGATTGGTCAATAGAAAATGATTTCCAGGTCAACAGAAAATTAACCTTTTTTTTTGGAAAAATGTCTTATACTTTCGAAGAGGAGAAGATATTTTTCGAAAAATAGCTGTCTATGGTAAAGTTATTTACCAAGCTCGTGAGTGTAATTTTACTTAAGTTAAACCTTGGATATAATTTTTTAAACTTTGATTTAATTTAACCCTACATAAAATATTATTATATTAATAAAAATATTTTGTATTTAATTAGATTAAAAAATTTAAATATTAGAATATTAAAATTAAAAATCTTTCAATGTTTTAAGTTTGAATATTTTATTTTGCATATTATTAATCTTAAATTTTTTGTATTTCAATAATAACAATATTATATTATTATTTTAATAATAAAGACTAATTCAGTAAATAATATATTTATTATTTTAATAATTAATATTTTTAATAATTTAATAATATATTAATTTAAAAATATAATGTTTTTATATTTTATTTGAAAATATTTCATATTAATATTTTAATAATAAATATAAATAAATAATACTTTTATTATGATTTTAATAATAAATACTTTCAATAAAAATATAATTATTTTAATATTATAAATATATTTAATATTTTGAAAATAAATATTAATATTATATGTATTAAAATAGTAATATTATTTGAAATTTTTAAAGATATTAATATAAGCAATAATAAATAGTTTTCTTTTAAAATTTTAATAATATAATATTTTAATATTAAATATTATTTTCAAAATATAATTATTTTTAATATTAATAAATTAATTAATAATTAATAAATAACTTTTCATATTTTATTAGTTATGTTAACATCATTTGAAAAAAGAAAACAAAATTTTCAAAAAACAACCAAACAACAAATAATATTCTTTATTAACTCATCCATGTTAGAATTTTCAATTGGTGAATTTCTATTAATTGGTTGTTTTGAATTTTAATAAAACAAGTTGATATTTAAATCTGGTATGAAAACATGCAAGTAAACCTAAATAGTTAATTATGATAAACAAGTATGTGCTTTTGCGCATTTTATTGGGTCAGTGTGGTATAGTGGCTGTGTAGGTTTGAAACTTAATAGTCTTTGATGGGAGGACTATTAGGTTCAATTACAAATATAATTTTAGTCCTCTCTTTACTTCTCAACGTAATGGTATGGTATTTACATATTAAGAGCTACCCCAAAAGAGACGTAAAAGAAGAAGACTTACTTGTCAGGAACCTGGCTTCAAGTTCTACAATGTCTGCTAAAAAAGTACGCCTAATTAAATGTTTAATGTCTCTTGTGTTCAAATTATTACATAAAAAAATTAATTAGTTGATCTTACAATCCATACAACAAAAAAAATTTTATTTTTTCAAAAAATGTAAACATTTTCCAAAAATCATTTTGAGTAAACTAAACAGAGCCTAAATCAAACTTTGATTATTATATTTTTTTTTATGCATGAAATGTCTTCGGTTTATCAAATGTGAGAGTTCGTACATCCAACTTATTTCTTAAGGGCAAAATGATATATATATATATATATATATATATATATATATATATATATATATATATATGCTTATTGGGCCGGGTTGACCCGACCCGGTTCGCAACCGGCTCGGGTCAATCCGGCTCATAATCTGAATCGGTACTGTACCGGTTCGGAACCGACCCAGCCCGGTATATTACCGGGCTGGGTCGGTTTTCATATTTTATAACCGGGCCCGTTAAGGGCCCGGCTCATAACCGGTCCGGTTAAAAAAATAATAAAAAAAAGAAATAATGACTGCAGTTGCACTGCAGTGCAACTGCAGTCTTTGATGGGCAACGGCCAAATCAATCTTTTTTTTTTAATTTTTTTTTATTTTTTAATTAAATTTAAAAAAAAAAGAAAAAAAGAAAAGGCTTGGCTGCCACTGCGCACAGTGGTAGCCAAGCCTCTTGCAGACTTGCAGTTACACTGCAAGTCTGCAACTGCAAGTGCAATTGCACTGCAGTATGCAGAGCAGATGCAGACTTGCCTCTGCTCTGTGTGACTGTGTTTGAAATGGCCGTTGCCCATCAATCCTTTTTTTTTATTTTTTTTTTATTTTTTTATTCTAATTTTTTTCTGTAAATACCTCTATAATCTTCTATTTTCATTTACATTTCTTCTATATTCTCTCTCAAATCTACTATCTATATTCATCTACTCTTATTCTCTTCACTCACATACTCTCTCAATATTCACTCAAACTCTCTCAAATTCACTTAAATTCTCTTATTCCAAATTTATAATATCATCATTTCCTTTCTAAATTTCATTTTTCTTTTTATTTTATAATTTTACAAATTTTACTTTTAATTTTCAAATCTAATATATTATATATATTCCTTATTCCAAATTTATAATATCATCATTTTCTTTATAAATTTCATTTTTCTTTTTATTTTATAATTTTGCAAATTTTACTTTTAATTTTCAAGTTTCAAGTTTCAATTTTCAAATTCCAATATATTATATATATCATACATCTATTTTTTTAATTTTTAACATATATTTATTTTCAAAAAAAATATAAAAATGTCAAATTTCTTTCGTCGTTCATGCTCTGTTTCTCGACCTTTTGGTTCCACTGAAATTCCTAATTTGGGTGACGAATCATTTAATGAAATCGAACCCGATATTCATCCGGAGGAGGAGCTTCCTTTGGCGGCGCCATCAGTTGGTCGTGGTCGACATGGAGGTCATGCTCAAACACAATCATCAGCTGCCACCACTGCTGCTACATCATCAAGGCCGAAGTTTAGTCGAAAAAAAACGAGCAGGGTATGGGAGTATTTCGATATTGTAGCAAAAGAAGGTGAGACGAATAAATATTGTGCTATCTGTAAATTGTGCCAAGGCGTTTACTCTTATAAGTCCGGTGGAGGTGCTGGCGGTACAGGTACGTATAAAAGACATTTAATTACTGCGCATAAAATTAATCCTGATGCCGAAGAAGATGAAATTTTAGAAGGTAAACAATCTCAAATTAATACACGTGATGGTGGAAAAAATTTTATTTTTGATAATGTTCAAGCTAGACGTGGTTTAGTTAGATTTGTAATTAGGACTGAACAACCATTCACAATTTATGAAAAATCAGGATATTTAGAATTTGTTTGTAACTTTTTACAACCCGCATATAAATCTATTTCTAGACATACATTAAAAAGAGATTGCATGGATATGTTTAAAGAATATAGACAAGCTTTAATTGATAAACTTAGTAATATTTCATCTAGGGTTAGTTTAACTAGTGATATATGGACTAGTACTAATGGTATAAGTTATCTTGTTATAACTTGTCATTGGATAGATGAAGATTGGTCCATGCAAAAACGAATTTTATCTTTAGATGTAATAGAAGAAGCACATAATTCATATACTATTCATAAATATATTACTAAAGTTTGTAAATTATATGGACTAGAAAATGATAAAGTTTTTGCTATTACTTTTGATAATGCTTCGAGTAATACTGCAGCTATTCCTCATTTAATTAAAAGTTTAAACCCTGTTATGCAAGGCATATTTTTTCATGCAAGATGTGCATGTCATATTATAAATTTATGTGTTCAAAGTGGTTTTAGTTCTAGTGGTACTGGTACTGGCATAGGTCCAATTGATAAAATTAAAATTTTAGCAAAATGGATTCGCACACCAAGTAATAAACGTGAATGGAAGCAAATTTGTATAACAAATAATATACCTGTTAAAGCATTTCCACTTCCCGTGGAAACAAGATGGAATTCACTTCATCGTTTGCTTTCTTCTATTTTACCTTATAAAGAACTTGTTACTCTTTTTTATAACAATTATACAAATAGCACACAATTAGTACTTTTTGAAGATGATTGGACTTTTATTGAATATTGTGTTGATTTATTATCTACTTTTAAAGATGCAACCGAAAGATTTTCAACTCAAATTTATCCAACTACATCGTATTTTGTTCCTATTATCTACACAATGTTTGATAAATTTGTAAAATTTAGGAATCATGAAACTTTAAGTTCTTTTGTATATGATATGGAGGAAAAATTTAAAAAATATTGGGAAATAATTCATCCTATTTATTGTATTGCAACTTTACTAGATCCTAGTCAAGGTGAGGTAAATATAGAAATTTTTTTTGATTGTTATAAAGAATTTCTTGGTCTTGATTCTATTGAGGATCAAAAGTCCTCAATTAACAATCTTTTTCGAGAATTGTTTAATGTTTATGAAACAGAAAGGGAGCAATTCAACTTTAATCGAGAAGAAGAAGATTCATACGAAGAAACCGAAAGTAGCAAAAAAGGAAAAGGAATTTTAAACGCAATTAAGGAAGCAGCAAAGAAAAGAATGAAGCTAAAAGGAAAAGCGAGCGGATCGGGATCGGGATCGGGATCAACAACTCGACGAAGTTCTAGCTTCAATGAGCTAGGGTTTTTCTTAAATCAAGATTTTTCTGTAGATGATAACTTTGATCTTCTCCAATGGTGGAAAGAAAACCAAAAACAATTTCCAGTTTAGCTTCCATGGCCCGAGATGTTTTTGTAGTGCAAGTTTCTTCTGTTGCTTCGGAATCCGCATTCTCGACATGTGGAAGAATTATTGGAGACCATCGAACCACTCTTAATCCAGATTCATTGTGCATGTTAACATGCCTTAAAGATTGGTTTGATGCGGAATCGCGCAATGTCGAACTTGGAATGGCCAATGAATTTGCTGATAATAATTCAGAAAAGGAGGAAGAAATTTCCAAGGCAATCCGTATAAATTATGAAGAGTAGAGAATAATCTTTTTTTTTGTAATTGTATGTAAAATTGTAAATAAGTTTAGTCATAGTGAATATTTTTATGGACTATGGTGCCGTGGTTTTTACCCTTCTAACTTTTGAAGGGATTTTTCACGTAAAAAATCTTTGGTCTCCTACTCTCTCCTTTTTCTCCTTTCTTGTTGTTGTTGTTGTTATTATTATTATTATTATTATTATTATTATTATTAGTATTATTATTATTATTATTATTATTATTATTATTATTACATACCAAATTAATTAATGTTATACTTATCTGTGTTTAAAATAAATAATATTTAAAATACAAAATGAATTAATATTTTAAAAACATATTAAATAAATGAATAAATAAATAAATGAATAAATATTAAATAA
The DNA here is from genome assembly GCA_031772115.1 of Heritiera littoralis. NCBI lineage: Eukaryota > Viridiplantae > Streptophyta > Magnoliopsida > Malvales > Malvaceae > Heritiera > Heritiera littoralis. The sequence goes on from JAPDPK010000186.1 coordinate 1,130,385, forward strand.
ATGATATTTCAAATATAATAAATTATTTTAAATGCAAAATGAATATAATAAATGAATATAAATAAAGATATGCAAAATGAATATAATAATAATATTCATAATATCATTATTTGTATTTTGAATCAAATATTATTTTATCATAATATTATATTCATAATATAACTTTAATTTATTATAACAATAATTTTATTAGATAATTTTATAATAGTTTATTTTTACATTATTGTTACATTAATTAAATAAATTATAATATAACTTTATAATAAATTATTGTTAAATTAAACTATTAACATTATTTATTATAAAAATAAATTTATTAGATTAAATTATTAAAATATATTAATATATGTTAAAATAAATTAATATAAATTTTTAGAAATAAAAATTCTAAAAAGCAAAAAAAAATGGACCGAATCGGTTTAAACCGGTTCGGTCCGGTTTTGAGGCGAACCGGTCCAACGAACCGGGCCGGTTCGCCTCTTATAACAAATAGAACCGGTCCGAACTAGAGCGGTTTGATACCGGTTCGGACCGGTTTTCTTATGGTTAGGGCCGGAACCGGTGAAAATCGGTCCGGAACCGGCCCGGTCCGGCCCGTAACCAGCTCTAAATTATATATATATTATTAGATAATATTTAAAATTTATTTTTGATACATTATAAGTAATTTTTTAATTTTTTTATGGGATTAATAAATTATCATGTATTTTTAATTATTTTTTAAATATATTTTAAAAATTATGTGTTACTTGTTAATTACGTTAATAAAATTAAAAATTTTTACTAATAATGTATGAGATAATTTGCAAGACATTAAATTATAGGTGTTAGGTTAGAAACTTTTTTTTTCTAGGTTAGGTTAGAAACTTTGCGATTGCCATTTTTTCCAAGATATCTTTGAATGAAAAGAAGCGGATTCCCTTAAATCTCACGTGTGCAGTTGTGATGTCAGCTGCTCATCAGCTCTTCTCGTTGACTTCCTCCATTAGATTTCATACAGTTTGGTCTATCTTCATTAGAGTGTGAACAGTATTTTTTAGTTCTTTTTTAATAATTAAATGTACCCGTATCACATTAAATATTAAATTAATTTTTGCTCGTATTAATTGGCCAATACTGGTTCAAAAAATTTAAATTGATGAGAATTTAAACATTAAACTTCTCTCACTTTGAGTAATCTCATACCTCACAAGTTTTTGCTCTGAGGTAGACACATAAATGATGTAATTATTCCTGTTATTTTATTATAACTTCTGGATAGTTGATTATCTATTAAGCCCGCAACATGCTTAAGAAATAAGAAAAATATTAGATTTCAAGAAAAGATTATCTTAATTGGATTTTCACTCAAAACAAATACAATAAAAGTTAGGATTATTATCTTATCCATCATTGGTAAAATTTTTTAACTCTACAAACGAAGTTAGGATTAAGACATGTGTCTTATTTTATTTATTTTTTATTTTTATAATATTTTTAAAGGACACAGGTTATTATTATAACTCCATTTGTGGAGTTAAAAAATGTCACCGACAATTGATAATATAGGGTCTGTTTGGTATTGTTTTTGTTTCCTGTTTTTTGTTTTTGTTTTCAATTTTTTTTGTAAACAGAAACAGAAAACATGTTTGGCGACATGTTTCCGTTTTCAAAAAACGAAAATGAAAACAAGAATTTCCAAAATTGTTAGAAACAAAAATTTCTTGTTTTCATTATTTTTGGAAACATGTTTTCATTTCTATTACTATTCATAAGTAAGTAAACAGAGTTTATATATTAATATAATATTAATATTTTTTATAATAAAAATATAAATAAAATTAAATAATTTTTTAAATAAAATAATATTAAATTTTAATATAAAATATTAATTAATTAATATTTTAAAATTAATATATTTATTTTAATATAAAAAAGTTGAAAACATAAAAAGCAATAAAATATAAATTACATTGAATTATAATTTATAATATTATTTAATTTAAATTTTTATAATAATTTAGTGAATATATTATATATTTTAAATAATATCATTTATTATAATTTTGATATGTTAATAATTAATATTATTATCTAATATAATTAATTTTTATTTTACTAAACAATATTATTATTTAATATTATATTCTATCTTAAATTTAAAATATATCACTACTACTATTAAATAATTTAATATTATTAAATAAGTAAATACTTAACATTAAATAATATTATTTATATTCAATATAATACATTTTAATAACTATATAATTTATTATAAATTAATTAGTTAAATATTTTATTTAATAATGCAATATTATTATTACAATTAAATAAAAAATTATTATTAAATATAATTTATGATTATTACAATAAAATTAAACAATATTATTTTATTTAATATTATATTTAATTATAATATTATTTAAATTATATTAAATTTTTATATGATTAAATGAAAAATATTTAATAATATTATTAAATAATATAAAATAATATTATTTAATATCATCTACAGATTATTATTTAATAAATATATTATTTTTTATTTAATTTTTTAAATTTTATTTTGTGAATTGAATTATTATATATGAATCAATTTAAATATTTGTTTTCAAAACGTAACAGTATTAAACAAACATGTTTTCTGTTTTCAGAAATTGAAAACAAAACAAAACAAAACAAAAATAGAATTTTCAAAAACAGAAACATAAAACAGAAAACAGGAAACAATACCAAACGACCCCATAATAATTCTAAAAGTTATAAATTTAATTATTTATTTTAATTAATCATGTTTTTATTTTTAAAATATGAAAATCTTATAGATTTAAAATTTAAGTGTCAATATTTATAAGTTTTTTTCAAATTAAAAGTTTTCAAAACTTGAAATTTAACTTTAAATAATTTATATAATTATTTTTAAGAGGTAGCATTTAATAAATTTAAAATTCATATTCCAACGTTTACAATTCAAGTTTCTATTCCAAGTTTCGACTTTCTTTTCAAAAAGGAAAACTAAAATAATATGACCTTAATTTTTTTCATTTGTTATTTTATTGACTTAGTGCAAAAGGCACCAAAAACAACTGGTGTGCCAAATGGACAAAAGACAAAAAAAAAGTGGAGTAAAATTATTTTTTACCTATATTTTTATTTTTTAAATTATTTTATTAAAAATTTTATATACTTAAGAATTATTTTATCTTTTTTAATTTCACTAAAATCAATCATTTTATTTTTTTTACAACAAAAAAACTCATTTACAAATTAAATGAAATATAAGTCAGTCCTGTCAAATTTTTTTTCTCTTTATTTGAAGATTCTTTGTAGTGTCAATTACTCTGTTTGACTGTTAGTGCCACCACTTAAAATTCAGAGTTGCATTCTTTAAACTTTTTTTTGGTCGAAATCCACCGGTTTTCACTTTCGGTGACTATTCCGGAGTCGGAAGAAACAGAGCGTGGTTAGGCTTGTCTCCCTCCCAACACTGACACTCCATACACAAGTCAAGATTCGAACCAATAAGCATTCTTTAAACTTTGATTTGATACGTGAACCAATAAATAAAGTAATTGAAGAAGTTGCTCGGAATGCTTGGTGTATGCTTTTCGTCAGCGAAGCAATCATAATCTAACTCTAAGACTTTGTCATAATTTTAATAAAAAAATTACGAGCTATTCAAAATTCGGACATGTTAATTTTAAAATGAAATTTTAGTTTAAAAACAATTGATTATAAATAAAAAATTTCTTGCTATATTTATGTGCTTGAAATGTATTTTTTTTAATTAAAAGTGAGAGTTCATACATCCAACTTTTTTTTAAGGGCAAAATTATATGTATATTATTAGATTATATTTAAAATTTATTTTTGATACATCATAAGTAAATTTTTAATTTTTTTACCGGATTAATAAATCATCATATTTTTAAATTATTTTTTAAATATATTTTAAAAGTTATATGTTAATTATGTTAAAAAAATTAAAAGATTTTACTAATTATATATGAGATAATTTGCAAGACATTAATTTCTAGGGGATAGGTTAGAATTTTTTTTTTCTCGATTAGGTTGGAAACTTTGCTATTGCCATTTTCCAGGATTTCTTTGAATGAAAAGGAGTGAACTCTCTAAAATCTCTCTAATGCAGTTGTGATGTCAGCTGCTCATCAGCTCTTCCCGTTGACTTCCAGTAGACTTCCCACAGTTTGGTCTATTTCCAGTACAGTGTGAACAGTGTTTTTGGGAAAAAAAAATTTTTTTTTTAAATCATGAGATGTTTTTATGTTATATTGAATATAAGATAATTCTCACTTGCATTATGTGAATAGTATTAATCCAAAAAAATTTAATTTAATAAAAATTCGAACATTAGAATTCTCACTTTAGGTAATTTCATACCTAACTTGTCTTTGCTCTGAATATTAATTTATAGGTAGTCAAGTTTCCGTTTAGACATAAATGAAGCAATTGTTTCTATTATTTTATCGTAACTTTTGGACAGTAGATTATTTATTAAGCTTGCAACGTATTTACGAAATAAGAAAGGGATTAGATTTCAAGAAAAGATTATCCTAATTGGATTTTCACTCAAAACAAAGACAATAAGAATTATGAATTTAATTATTAATTTAAATAATCATTTTTTTATTTTTAAAATATGAAAATTTTATAGATTTAAGATTCAAGTGTCAATATTTATAATTTTTTTGTTAAATTAAAAGTTTCCAAAACTTGAAATTTAACTCAAATAGTTCATATAATTATTTTTAAAATGTAACATTTAACAAATTTAAAATTCAAATTCCAATGTTTACAATTTATTCTTATTCAAAGTTTCAACTTTCTTCGTAAAAAAGAAAACTAAAATAATATGAATTTAATTTTTTTTTATTCCCTATTTTATTGACTTTGTGCAAGGGGCAGCAGTAGCAATTGGTGTGCCCAATGAACAAAGGCAAAAAAAAGAAGTGGAGTAAAATTACATTTTTACTTTAGTTTTAAATTTTTTAAATTATTTTATTAAAAAATTTATATCCTTAATAATCATGTTTTTTTTTTTTTTTATCAAAAATCATATTTATTTATTCAGACTAACCTTTAGTCTATCCAAACCATTCTTCACGGGGAGAAAACCAAACCATTCTTCACGGGGAAGAATGGTGCCATGATAAGGTTCAAAGACCGTTGGCGCGTATGAAGACCATTAAAATTTTAAGGGTTTTCTTATTGAATATCTCAGTTATGGTCTTTAGGTCTTTTCTTTATTCATGCTTTAAAAAGCAGGTAACTTCTTTTCAATGTGGAGAAATTTGGTGCTTGGAATTTTCAAAAAGTCGCCGTTTGAGTATACTATATATGTGGATCCACATTCAAGTGAACCATCAAACATGCCCAGGAAGGCGGAGAAAAACAAGCTAGCAAGACCAAGAAGATTCAAGCGTACCAATAGAAAATGTAAAGTGGGGCAGTGAAAAACGAGTTAGCAAAGACCAGAGATTAGATATGCTAATTCATGTCTATATTTCATATTTTTGTCCCACAAAACATAAAAAATTTATATTAATACATCAAAC